>CM069445.1:45702395-45889944 GCA_035610835.1 Ophiura sarsii | reverse complement strand
CGAAATTTTTGGACTCTACACCTATTTGTGGCACGATTGAGGTACATTTTGGCTCTAAACAAGCTCATTATACCAACGAATATTGCATTTAGGTGATTGTTATGCGCGCGTAGCGCGCGAATTTTTTTTCATATGTGTACTTTTGACCATCATAATTCCATGGTTCCTCTGGTCAAATGAACCGACAGTGCCAATCTCAACCGACACACGATGTCAATATTGGGGGGGGGGTGGGGGGGGGGGGGGGGGGGGGGCGATCGCCCCCCTCGCCCCCCCCCCCCCCCCCCCCCCCCTTTGGCTACGCCACTGGACTTTTCTGATAAGTCCATGCTATAAAACACTAAATTTTCACGGCATCAATCTTTAGCGAATTTGTTTAAATCTCAATATAGCGGCATTTTAATTTAGCGAATAGAGGCCTAGCAAAATTAAAATGCTAGCGAAATTGTGTTGCTTTTTTGTATTTTTGTTGCTTTATTTATTCATTTATTTATTTTTAACAGTATGTGGGGACAGTCCATTCATTCACATGTTGATGTAGATCACTCAAGTGCATTGTGTTCCTTCCTACTCCCCCTGGATTGCTGCGATGTGGCGTCGCTAGTTACATGCTATTACGCATGCGCAGATTTTGACATACAAATTTGTTGTAAAATTTTCAAGATTCACGATGAGAGCTGTGCCAACTTGGGTTGATAAAGTCTATGATAGAGACAAAGTAGAGCAATGGTAAGAACATAATTATTTCCGCTATAAATATAGGTTCCATTATTTAAAAATAAGAATGCATTTTGTGCTTTTGGATTACTGAAATAGACTTTTAAGTTTTATTTACCGAGTGTCAGTCAGTGACAGTGTGCATAGCTGTTGAATTCGGCAACCAACTAGGCCTATCACTCGCTCAGTACAGAAAATGGTGTAGGCCCTAATGCACCTCACTATGACGCACCATATGACCCCCGGGAATGGTGCGGCACTTGTCCAATGTGCGTCGGATTTCCACATACCATGACACACCCCTGACTCCCAACGTCCGACATAACATGTATCGCATCGCAAAATGCTACACAAAACAGCATTGTAATCATTGTTTGCGACGCAACTGTAAAGTGGCGTCGCATATTTTGCGATGCAGTATTTTGACTAAGAAGTACGAAAAATGTCCAAGTTCTCACTTTAATTGAGAAATACCTTCAAGTAAAATGCGTATAATGTACATGTACCGTACTTGTTGGAGATATTCAGATAATTATAACTTAATCATGGAGTTATTAATACTAACTCCTTGTTATAATTTAGTAAAAATAATATTTATGTGCGCTATTTTATTGCCTATAAAAACTGCGACACACAATTTAGGAATTGCTACACAAGTCAAAAAGTGTGTAGCAGTTTTTGCTACGCAAAAATAAAGCCGAACATCTGACGTTGCTGACTCCTGCGTCTCAACTTTGACGGACATTTTTAATTTTATGATTTTACTTGTCTTATTATATTTAGAGTTAGACTTAGTTTACGTTACGTACCGGCATGATGATATGATGATTGATGATATGAAATTGAATTATTATGAACCCCACATTGTTTACATGATAAAAGGACTTCCCCGACCAAGTTCGCATTGGTACGATAGATCGAAGATGTTTATTAAAGATTTTCTTGGACTATTTATTATCGATTTTCCGCGAAATCTCTGCATACTTTTAGGAAACAGTATTAAACTTGAGAATCGCAGCGAGAAAACCCAGGTAAAGTTACTGACATTGATGCACCCTATTCGTCATGTTTGTGACGGACCAAATTCATCAAAGACAGTCCCCCGTGTCAAAAATGTGGGGGTAAATGACCCACCCATATGACGCACCCTTTGTCAAAAATGTGTTGGTAAATGACCCACCCATCATCCCATGACGCACATTTTCCGGGGGTCGCCAGGTCGTATAGTGTGTCATACAAGTGACAGGTGCATTATAAATCCCTAATCGATTTCTTAGAAACTGTACTGGGATGTGTTACAGAAGTGACATATTATATCAGCCAAGAACGGTGTGTAGACCAAAAGCAAACACACTGAAGTGAATGACAGGGTGCATCCTGGGAAAAAATCCTGGGGGATAAACACACTGTAAATCGGGCTAATACACAGAGATCCCATTGAAAATAGGCCTGACAAATTCGAAGATTTTAGGCATTTAAAGCAGTGTTGGCTGAATATAACCCTCAGGTATACTCATTAATAATGTTTTATTGCCATTCAATGGTTAAAATAATGTTGGGATGAGAAAAGATGATTATTTTAACTTTAAAAACACCCCTAATACAGATTCCAGCGTGAGTAAAGTAATGGGGAATAGCGTGGGGATTGGTGTATCCACAATGCATTAGGTAGGGACAGGGATTTTGCGCTTTTTAAAAGCACTAAAAGTGCTGCTTGATTTTGGAAAAAGTGCTTTTTGGAGCAAAAGGTGCTTTTTTAGGTAAAAGGTGCTTTTATTCACCAAAATTATGCCATATGCGTTAAAAATAAATCCAAAAGCGATTATATTCCATGTTTCCATGTTGACGTATTTCTTTTTTCGTTGTCAAAACCATCATTTTTCATTCAAAACTACATTCAAACTAAACTACGTGTAGAATAAACACTTCCACAGTTATGTAACTTGTTGAATTTTAGGTAGATGGACATTATTTGTTAAATATTTAGACAATTTTGAAAACAAAATGCTGTGTGATGAAAAAGTGCTTTTTTGAGCAAAAAGTGCTATTTTTGGGCAAAAGGTGCTTTTTTTGGTGCTTTTGCGCTTTTGAGCATTTTCCCTGTCCTTAGCATTAGGGTTCTTCTTGATTCTGAATTAGCGAACTCGCTTATTGACATCATTCATGGCATCATGCGCCATTCGTTCGTTCCCCCGCCCTACTCCCCGAATGTAGTACGTATATGCGTTATAATAGGAGTCTAGGACCATTCACAAGGACCATTTTTGCCCGGGTTTAGGAGAAAACATCTTACAACTTTACCAGCGGGAATCTTTGCGAGATGTAATAAGACTGGAAAGGAAAAAAACCATTAAAATCATTCCCCAGAAAGTTTGACAAAATTATTGTGTAAATTATATCTTTTGATTCAGTTATTAAAATTTGCATTTTGCTACAAAATATTCACCTTTGATTTGAATCGATTAAACATGTACAAGCAAGTCCTCCAGAATTGAATGCTAAATCTGTCTCTGTATGTCTGAAGTTGGAAGTGTTCATGTTTATAGGCTTACTTTGCGACGGGTCTATGTGTACTTGTGGATCAATTCTGCACCTACTTTGAGGGCCGCATAAAATTGATTGTTTTATTAAATTACCAAATCATGCGAAGTGCAGGCAGAAATTATGATATTGAGCCCACAAAATTTAAAGCAAACTAAATGTCTGATTCTCTTGTTCTATCTTGCAGTATATATGACATTGCCTTCAAGAATGATGGAAGTCAGCTGGTAGTTGCAGCAGGGAATAGAGTTTTGGTGAGTAGCCTGAGCAAAATCCTGCAATGCTTTCTCATTCTCTAAGCAGGGCCTTATTTTGATCTTAGGAAAAACAAAGTTGTTGTTAAACTATGTCCTGTATTTTTGTTTCTCACTATCCTGATATTCTTCAATTTTATAATTGAATAGTTTAAGCTTCATGACTTTGTTCACATATCTTCAAATTCACATCAAATATCCGGTATATCCTTGGCACAAGGGTCAGATTGAGAAGTTCATCAAAGGGTGAGAGAATCCATTACGATTCTTGCAAAGGATTTGGCGAGAATCTATGGATTCTCCTCCATTCAAATAGCATGTAAGACTGATTATCCAAGAGAATCAACTTGGATTCTCGCAACTTTAACAGCGGGAATCTTTGCATCTCTTGATTCTCCTCAAATTTCCGACTCTGTGCATTGTGTACATTTCTTTTGCAGTCAAGTAGGATAAAGTGGTGCTAGTAATATATTTGATCCAAATCAAAATACATAGCCTTTTAGCCTGTAGATAGCCTAGTTTAAAGGCATACATGTAGGTCCACTTTGACAAGTTCACCCTGGGTGAACTAGCTTACACCTGTTCATTTTATTGACAGATGAATTAGAGTTAAGATGGAGAAATCTCAACCTTGAGATATCCCCAAATAAAAGGATCTGGTTGGTTGGTAAGAGTGGACCTAAGGGTTTAAAGGATAAAATAAAGTTATCATACAACATTTTCATTTCATAAAGGTGTATGATACCAGTGATGGCACACTAATCCAACCACTGAAAGGACATAAAGACACAGTGTACTGTGTTGCCTATGCTAAGGATGGCAAGAGATTTGCATCAGGATCGGCTGACAAGAGTGTTATCATATGGACCAGCAAACTGGAAGGAATCCTCAAATATACGTAAGTGAAATATATGAACTGATGTTTCCAAAATAAAGTGCATTTTCTATCACAGGTACAGTTTGATCAGCTCAAAATTGGCAAACCTCTGTACAGCAGTGAATAAATACAAATGGCTGCGACTGCGATTGAAGGCAACACGCGCGCTGTGCATCATGTGCCTGATACGTACACGCAGCCAAAATCGTGTGTGTGTTGCCATAATGCGTGGTGCCTGTACGCTTGGATTACTTTTGTGCACGGAGAGATAAAAAATGAATATTTCTTGCCAATGGCAATATTGAACTGATTAAGGATGTCAATGTTTGTGCTCCATATAAGATTACTTTTTAATATCTGTTTGTTTCAGACACAATGATGCCATACAATCCTTGTGTTTCAACCCCATCACCCACCAGCTGGCTAGCTGCGCGTGCAGTGATTTCGGTAAGTAATGATTAAGGACCACATGCCTCCCTTGTGGAATAAAATCCCAAAACAAATCAAAAACCAGAACAAAATAAAACAAAAACACCATAACTTAAAATTTACTTATCAAAAGTGGAAAAAGATCAAGAGCAGAAATTGAACAAGAATCCATTCGTGCAAAGGTTTTTGCCAGTACAATTGCAAAAATCCAAGTTAATTTTTGAAAGAGAAATATTTTAACAAATTAACACCATGCAACAGGCGTCTGCAGACGACATTCCAACATGTCACAAAATGTTTCAAAAATGTCAACATTATTGAATTTCATTACCATATTTGGTATCACTATGAGAAATGCATTGAAATAAGTACAAACATGCCTAGTGTTGGTTCTGTAATTCTTGAGATAGAGTAGACCTGGAAAGGTTTCTGAAAAATCTGTTTTGAATATGATAACACCAATAGCTGTGTGGAAAGTGTTATAACACACTTTTTAAATAGAGGAGAATCCACAGATTCATGCACATTTTTTGCACGAATCTTAACAGATTCTCACAACGTGTGACAAACGTTTGACCTGAGAGATTTTGAACAAAAATATCAACATAATAATGCAGCATTGATTGTGTGTATTCTTTACCCTACCCTCATGCGTGATGGCTATAATTAGTATAATATTTGTTTATCAATAATAAAGATACATTTGTATATATGGGTCTGTAACTTAAACTGCTCTTGATTAATACAGTTTGTTGATATTGCCCTTGTTGGGATAAAACAAATCATCTGGGACAGTGTACGCCACATACGTGTTGGTGATCCATCGGGTCACCTTTAAGTATTAACAATTAAGCAAAAACACAACAATGATCTTAAATCTACAAAAATCTACATATAGAGTAAAAGCATATGGTGTTATATTTGATGAGTTAATATTTAGCTGTATATGTATGGATGCACAGGTCTGTGGTCAGCGGAACAAAAGTCTGTCTCCAAGCACAAAGTAAACAGTCGTATTACCTGTTGCAGTTGGACCAAAGATGGCCAATATCTGGCTCTTGGCATGTACTGTGGAATGGTTAGCATCAGAAGCAAGGTAAGATGCCAGACAGGGTTGGGCATGTAATTTCTTGATTTAGTTAGGTCTGAGCGTTGATATTACCCGCTGCAGTTGGAACAAGGGTGGCCAATATCTGGCTCTCGGCATGTACTGTGGAATGGTTAGCATCAGAAGCAAGGTAAGATGCCAGGTTGGGTTGGACTTGTAATTTCTTGATTTAGTTAGGTCTGAGCGTTCATATTACCTGCTGCAGTTGGACCAAAGATGGCCATTATCTGGCTCTCGGCATGTACTGTGGAATGGTTAGCATCAGAAGCCATGTAAGATGCCAGGTTGGGTTGGACATGTAATTTCTTGATTTAGTTAGGTCTGAGCGTTCATATTACCTGCTGCAGTTGGAACAAGGGTGGCCAATATCTGGCTCTTGGCATATACTGTGGAATAGTTATCATCAGAAGCAAGGTAAGATGCCAGGCAGGGTTGGACATGATATTTTGAACATTCTTGAATTAGTTATGTCAGAACAGTTGTAACACTTGCTGTAGTTGGACCATGGATGGAGAATATCTGGCACTGGGCATGTGTTGTGAGATGGCAAGTTCAGAAGTAAGGTATGCATTCTTATGAGGATCTTTATTCGCCATGACCAAAACCTGATAATGATATCTATTTGGATAAGAAACCTATTGGACAAAAAAGGTGATGAAACAATAATATTCAATAATAAAATGATTTGTTTTTGTTGATGTTTTGACACAGACTGGTGAAGAAAAAGTGAAGATCGAAAGACCCGGTGGAGGGCTCAGTCCTGTATGGGCACTACAATGGAATCCCACAAGGTAATCACACGCCATACACCACACTCATACACATACACACGCCTCACATTATAGTACGGAGGCCGGGAGGCACCTAATGAACTCAGTCCTGTGTGGGCATTACAAAAACAGATGTCATTGGCTGCACCAGGTGTGCCATGTGCATACAGGATTTCTAGTGGCATTCCTTGTAGTGCAGAAACCATGTGACCAAACCTTGAATGCTTTACAAAATCCAGATGGGTGTGGTTGGCAGCCATCCCAGTAATTTACATTACTTACACGCAGTCAAGACTCAGAGTTAGACACACACAAATTATAAAGCATCCAAATGCCCATTATCAAACAAAAACTGTTACTCACACCCCTTACTATGTACAGGAAGCCCGTAAGGTGATGAGACAAAAACCAATGTTCTACAGGCTAGATATACCCAATTTTGTTTAATATTTTCACCTTGTGCTTCTAAAAAAAAGTTAAAGAAAATTATTGCACATTTTTTATTTCTTGAACAAAATTGATATTATTATTTTTTTTGATAATTGTTTAAAATTCACCAACATTTCCAGATTTTTTTGAACCCCCCAAAAAACACATCAACAACCAAAAACACCCGACCAACTGTCCCTGCATGAGAAGTCTGTTTGCCCGTAGAACAGTGGTTTTGTTGTTGTTGCCTAATGGACTGAAATAGTCTAAACCCACTGATAGCAAACCACAAAGAAAACAAGAAATTCAAGACGGGCCTACTACCTCTGCAAACAAGAAATTCAGCCCACATAAGTACCAAGTAAAGCATTACAACACACATCCCATTTGCTTTCGCTTGGCCCCAATTTAAGCGTTGTTAATATTCATGTGAGTGAGATGGACTATTGCTAACTAGAACATTATCTAACATAACCTATCTTCCTCACTCTCGCCCTACTGTATATTTCACACATACCCACAACCATCATGTAATATGTAGAAATCCACTCATGTTGTACATTTTCTGGTTGTAATTCATTCAACATATCGATTACATTGCTGTGTATCCTATATCTGATATAACCCAAACCATATGGGATGTTTCAATTATAACTTCATATATTCAACATAATAATCCTCTGCTCTAACAATGCTTTTGGTTTTCTTTGCATGGTGTACTCAACAGTGATAACCCCTTGAATAGGTATGGGTGTGATTTATAACATAACTAGTGAAAAAGCTATGGAAGTAAAGGGTTGAAAGCTTGATACTTATAATGCCTATGGCATCTGTGCATGACAGTGCATATCAAAGGAGCACCAATCGCTGTGTCTCGTATTCGATAAATGCTCAAATAGATATTTTATTCATCGGTACTAAAGGGTGTTTGAAGAGTTTTAATACCAAATTTGATTACAATGTGTTATTTTGACAAATACGATTACAATTGAGGACCCTAGTGCTAAAAGAGGGTTAAGTCACATTGAGAAAAATGGCAAAAACTGGGTTTCATTGTGTCCATTTGTGGACTTGACCCACTTGGGTTTGACCTCCCATGTATTCTTACACAGCTTTAACGCATGGCTTAACTTTAACATTTGAACAGAGGGTGCAGAGATCCTCTTTGTAGCAGAAAACTGATACTAACTACAATTTCACAAGATTGTGACTTAACCCTCTTTTAGATCTAGGGTCCTCAATTACTGTTTATAGTTTTAAAGGGAATGTTAAGAACACTACGTAGTTGCTTCTTTTCATTGTAAAAATGTTCACTATGGAATTTTTGAAAAACATAGTGTCAACTTAAAGCTGGCATTCACACAAGTCAATTAAAATGGTTCAAATGGCACTTTGCATTGAAAATTTAGCCCATTCAAGGATACGTTATATCATTTAATGTGCTTTTGACAACAGACTCTGATTCTGATAGTAAGTTATGAGCTCTACCCTTTACTTCCATAGAGGATGGGGAAAACATGCCTTTATGTTTTGACTTCATTCATGTAGCAATGATGCCTGCAGTGACCTTTTATTCTATAAATCTTTTACTGACTTACTACCAATCATTCTTTCATCCATAATTCTTTATTAGCACTCTTTTGTTTGCACGATCATTTCTTGGTGAAAATGGATAGGAATTCATCGCCGACGCCAATTATAGAGAAAGTTAGCTTAAGAGTCTGAACAGCCTTATTATATATATCTAGATGAAGTGATCCCAACATTTTTGACAGCAAGATGTAATTTTGCATGGTTAAGATACCCGTACAGAAAATACATGCTATTATAGAATCAATTGTGTAATTCCTCCCTTCCTGCCACACACAGTGTTGAGATATGTTATTTAATATGGGGAGTCTATACAGAGGGTGTTATAGGTACTTAGTCTAGCTACAATATACCCAGTGATTTTGTGAATTGGTAGGAAAAGGTCAATCCAAGATACAGTGTCTGCAGACAATGATGATGATGATTCCAAATTATTGTCCAAGAAGATGAGGTAAGCTTCCATGGAGGGGTGAACTCCTGAGGCAGCTTTGGCCACCAGTTCTGATCATTTTGTTGAAGCATTCATAGTGTTATTATCATTTTGGATTATACTATCTTTCTTTCTTGGTCTAGCAGTATCAATGATCTTGAAACTAATAATGACCAACACATATCAATCTAGCACACTAACTTACTAACTTAGCTAATTATAGTTTGTTTAGTCCCAATTAGGCAAGCCTTGTGAAATTCTAATAGGATTCTAACTACAGGGTGGTTCAAAAAAAAGTTAACCCCTTTTTGACAGCCATTTTCAGCTACTTACTAATATTTGTATACATCCTGTGGCAGCTTTGGCCGCCAAATCTGATCATTTCTTTGACGTTTTCACCGTGTTATAAATTTGGATTATATACACCTAACACACACAGTTCCTGATCAGGTGCTTTACTGTTAGCTTATTGAGAAGAAAAAAAACGGTACCAAAAATCTAAGATAATCGGTCAGGAACATTAAAGGTGTATGTTCCGATCACTTTTTTAACATCAACATATTTTGATATCAAACGAAAACCTATATTTATCTCATTATTTCTGTAAAATCTTAGGCGCAAGATATGTTTCATTTAGACGTTATAGACCAAAATGCAGTGAATTACCGCCAAAGGTGGTTAACCACCCGGCTAGTTTGTGTACTACTCAATGGGCAAATGTCATGTCACCTTGTGCTTCTAAAATAAGAACCATTGGAGTTATGCAACTCAAACTTTGGAATATGACTATTTTAAGGATGCCCTTCATGTAGAATAGAAAACATCAAGTTGAGAATCGAGTCAGAAATCTGAACATCAGCCTTTAAGCGTTAGGCTATCGGTAATGAATTCAAAGTTTCCTGTTGGAGGTTTTGAAAACCTGACGAGGTCGCTATTCATTATTCATTATTTAGCATTATTCATTATTTAGCATTACATTAAGATTTGCCGTAATTCAACTTACGATAAGCGACTATTTCATCAAGTACCTTTTATTTTGCATAGTATATTAAAGAGGGGTCACCCAGACCATTGATGAATTATCTGCTGCAATAGACAAATACAAATCATGGACTATGGGTGAAAAAATTGCTCTGGCCCACGGCGTATGCTAAAAGTAGCCCAAAATTGCCAAGTCAATAGGCGGCGGCGGCAGTGAGTGAGTGACCAACCTAGGAAATAAGCGGGCGACAGGCGCCGTTCAGCGCCCGTCGGACGGCAAAAGGCGCCCGTATTGGCAAAAAATGAAGAGTACAGGCGCCTATAATTTCACCATTTTGGCGCCCGTTGTCAGACCTGGTTTGACACGAAGGAATTCATAATTGTTTGTTTACATCTTCTTACGATCGCGCGCCATTTTGTTATGATTCCTCGTGTCCGTGGTGCACCACTAGTTTTATTCCAAGTCATTTTGTTGGCGCTTTTTCGTAACACTCAGCGACATGGAAACAAGACTAGCATCAAATGTGACGTCAATTACGTCATGATTATAAAATTCTCCAACCTGCGCAGAAATCCGCCATTTTGAACCAATTTTAAACCGACGGAAAAAATTCTGCGCAATTACATGTAAAGCAATGGGGATTTTGACTCAGACGAAAACGAAATATTAACTTTCCGATACATCTAGATTTATCACACTTTTTCTAGTTATTTGAAGATGAAACTCTATATTTGTTGGTTTGACTTTGATGGTACGTGAGCAAATATCAAGTAGGGAATATGTTTGCGTCAGTATTTGCGACATATTTGTGCAATAGCATTGCAAATCTTCAAAAATTTGTCGCACTTTCGAGATGCAACTCCGCTTAAAATCGACGCTGGACTTGGTTGTATGCACTATGCAGGTTATAGCGGGTCTGCTGCGCTCTACTCTCAGTGTGTTCACGGAGAGCGGGATGGATACGGGTCCTGTTTATACGCCCATAGTCACGTAAGAGAAATTTCTTGGGATAAACTCATCATGAACGGCCACACCTTTTTTAAAAACAGCCCCTGGTTCCACCAAAACGGCCCCTGGTTCATGACAAAAGCCAGTGAACCAGGGGCCGTTTTTTTCTAAAAGTGGCCCCTGGTCCTGTGGTCCTTATTTCCTAGCTGCCAATAGCTGTATTGGGCGGGTAAAGGCGAACCATGGTACCACTGGTGGCCATGGCCAATCAAAATCAGATAGCCTTAAAATATAACGCCCTCAATATTTTACTATCAATTTAGCGTTGTCGAATAGCCGTGTGGAATTTCTCGGAGATTGATGATGCTTTGTAAGCTTTCATACAATACTTCCGGGTTTGCGATTGTAAACAAAATACGACGTCAAATCTGATTGACACAGGAATAATGAATAATGAAAACGTTGACGCGGCAGGGTAAATTGACGCGCGCGGCAACAGGAAACTATGAATTCATTACCGACGGCCTTAGGTGTAATCTTTTTGAGTTGTAAGAAAAGATGCCATTTCATTCTTGTTGAGCAGTGTTGTTGATCCTTGAACTAATGTTTACTAACTATAACATCTAAGTAACGGTGTTACCTAGGAGTAAGCTATTACAAATTATCCTAGTCGTATTAAGTATTCCGACTTAGAAACTTTGTCCCCATTTTAAGAAAATTAAGTGAAAGCAAAGGATTTGCATACAAATCTGACAATACTTGGATTCGAGCCCAGGACCCTTCGGTCCCAAAGTGAATGTCATACCACTAGACTAGTCAAGTATTAGACCAGCTGGGGCTGTCAGTGCTGAGGTAGTGATTTTATTCCTACAAAAGAGTTAGGGTAGCCCATAGTCTATGTGTATAACATAATAAATGTATAACTCATACAATAGAAGTCTTTGCACTATACTTTTTTGTGATAGCTTACTCTTAGGTAGAATCTAAATAACCAACTTGCTATATTAACTAATTTAAACTTGTTCACTACCAGTCTGGTGAGGCTCATGGCATGTCCCATTGATTTCAGCTAGCATAGGCTCAGTCAATCTAAATTAATGGTCAACACAAGCATAATTGGTACTGTGTGCATATGATATGAAAGACCCATGATTCTATTAATAAATGCATGCAACAGATTGCAGCTAAAGTTTTGGAAATGTATGCAGACATAAGCCTCACAGTTTTTGGCTATTTAGTTTTGAACTAACTATAGTAGTTTAGTAGATGAGAGCTTGGTTGACTGCTCATTGTTTAGTTGTTTTCATTCTGAATATTGTGACATTTGACTTGTTTCAATCAAATATTGAGTTACAGGCATTCACGTTTTGATAACTGTCAACAACAAGCTTATTCAATGAACGATTGCCTACTACTAATAGCCATTAATCATGGCAGGGTCAGAAGAACATCAACACGTGCAAGAATCCATTTAGACTTACGAAGGATTTAGAGAATCTATGGATTATCCTTTATTCAAATAGTGTGTTAGACAAATTATCTACGAGAACGAGAATCAACTTGGATTATCGCAATTTTACTGGCGGGAATCTTTGCGAGAATGGATTCTCGGATTCTCCTTGATTTTCTGACCCTGCATGGTTTGAAACAAGTGAGGTGTCAACATGTTTGTAACAAAACTGTATACTAATCAAAATTGTAGGTTTCCGGTAACAGCTGTGAACTTTAGGAAGTGTGTTTTTCTTATGCATAGTTTAGTTTTAATACACTAACATATTCTCTTTGAATGTGGCCTAGAGCTAAAAACCTGTTTTCAATTTCAAGCATGTGGATACTGATTTTAGACTTGCATTAGTTTTAGCTAGACAAATTAGTGAGGTTTACTTAAATGGGATTTCAATGGTATTGAAGATGTGGTATGCTTTGTTCTAGTATTCTTTCTTTTGATATTTCAGTTTAAACTACTTATCAACTAATTTCTCATTGTTTTATTTTTTTGCTAGATCTTAGTTTGAATTATAGTTTGTTCAGTACCTAATTGGCAAGGATGTTGCGTGTGAATTTGAATTTGTCTCGGCGCAATTGACCTTAGGGAAAGGCGCATCACAAATGTAATGAGCGGGGGTTAAGCTCAGATAGAAACTAGACTATAGCTTATTTTGTACTGAACAAACTATAGCATTTTGTTAATACAAGAATGTTATTAACTCAATCATTTTATTTTATTTCAACACTAGGGATGATCCACAAGACATCTTAGCTATTGTAGACTGGGGACAGAAAGTGTCTTTTTACCACCTCAATGGGACGCAGGTATGTGTAGGAATTATCCCTGTTGTTGACAATACATAAGAAGATCATTATTCAGTATGTGGCCCCATTTTGAAGGACCCTAGAACCAGGGTCCAATTTTGGGGATTTTCGGTCCCGATCTGCTGTATTCTACAAACTTCAAGGAACATTTTCGTATATGACTCCTTGTGCCAGCAGTCCGGGACCGAAAAACCATGTGTGATCCCCAGCCTGGTACTGAAGGGTTTATATGTGTACTCTATGAAGAACAGCACCTGGAAAACAGGTATGTGATAATGGGTATGCACATGATGTATGGAAGTGTACTGCATGAGATACCTCATACAAAAAAGCATATTTTGATACTATGTCAATAGCTTTGAAGGTGCCCCAACCATTGGTTTTCACTCAAACTAGCAAAAAAAGGGAAAACATGCTTGGAAAACTTGAGTGAATATGTGCGAAATATGTCGTGCAAAGTAGCAATAAGTATAATCTGGGCACTTTCTGACCAATATAGATCATCAATAGCCCTGGCACATATTCATTGATCGGCCTTGCAGAAAGAATCAACCATACACCATTTCGCCAGAATCATGACGTATTACAGTCCATTCAGTTTATTCCATGAATTGATGGGGGATGTTTGATGAAAGTGATGTAAACTTGCATGAATGAAGTGGGATTTTTAGCTTCCTATACATTTGGCGATTCCGGAAAACTATGCCATATGCAGGGAACAGATTCCAAGTAACCAGGGATACTGTTACCAAACTATCAGCCAATGAACTTTATGTTTTATTAGGCCAAACAAAGAAGATTGTCTGTCTAAGAAGCCCGCCCGCATTGGTATGTGCACCAAGGCTCAAGATAACAGTTTTTTTACTGGGAGCTACTTTTTTCAGAAGTAGCGCTCGGATCAGAGGGATTTATTGAGAACCGGGAGCTACTTTTAGTCTACCGGGAGCTAACCTTTTATTAAACCATTAAGCTTAAGCGAAATTAGATGTTTTGGGCAAGCTTCTAGGGCGCTGGTTTGGACAAAATATCAGCGCTCGGTTGTTTATTTTTCAGCATTACCGGGCGCTTTGGCAGAAGGACCGAGGGGTAAAAATCGCCCAGCGCCCGCTTATCTTGAGCCTTGGGTATGTGAAATGAGCTACGCGTTGAGGTCTACATTTTTTTTTTTTAATTTACAATTTAAAAAAAAAAAGTCTCTGTAAGCTTGGATTAGCAACAATTTTTTTTTGCATACTCATAGCCTTTTTTCTAAAAAAAAAAATTAAAAAAAATCGCACAGCACTTGGCTTTTTTGCCAAATGTTTCTGAGCCAGACCTTCTTCTTTGTTTGGCCTTACTACTCAGTTTGTTCTCATGATGTTGAAGATTATGATTAATATCAGATCTTACCTAGTTTTCTCCAAGATGTCATTTTATATCAACTTTTGCGTTTCTTCTTCATAGCCATCAAAGGACAAATCTTTGAATCACGACCCCTGCTGTATAGGTTGGTTTTCACGTGGGGAGTACCTTGTGATAGGCGGCTCCAACAAACAGATTAACCTTCATACCAAGGATGGTGTTCAACTGGGAACCATCGGAGAGCAGAATTCATGGGTGTGGTGCTGTCAAGTCAGGCCTGATCAAAACTATGTGGTAAGTAGGTTGGTTTACATCATTCAAGTGCAAAAAGATTGTATGTGCTTTGTTTTGGACTATATGCAGTTACAGCCTTCTCATAGCGAGCTATTTGAGAACTTGCAAAGTAAGTAACATCAATATCTGAAAGAAAACAGCCCTGGGGGAGAGGGTGGTGGGTACTCAGCTACTTTTTTGGCAGGGATGTGCCACCGGCAAAATGAAAATTGACCCAAACATAAACCAATTTTAGGGGGAAATTGACTCATATATTTACCAGAGACCCATAATTTTCCTACATATTTGACAGATTTTGCTAACATTTCTGTGAAAAACAGTAAATATAAGGATTGTAGACCCATAAATGTACCAAAAATGGCTATGTAGAGGGGTCATTCATTTATCAGACGGGTGAAAAATGGAACCCTATTTGGCGGCACATCCCTGTGACCTCACACCCCGGGGAAAACAGGTTGGATGTAATTTATCTACATCAGCATTGTATTTTATTTTTATATGATATTCCATATACGGTATTGTTTGACATGTTTTAAATAAGAAATTGTTAATACAAATTGTTGTTTTAACGTCTCCCCATTTCCTTTCCCACCAATCCAGGCAATTGGTTGTCAGGATGGTACCATAGCGTACTACCAGCTCATATTCAGCACCGTACACGGCCTGTATCGGGATCGCTATGCCTATCGTGAGAACATGACGGACGTTATCATACAGCATCTCATTACAGACCAGAAAGTACGCATCAAGTGTAAGGATCTGGTGAAGAAGATTGCTATCTATAAACACAGGCTAGCTGTAAGTACAAACAGTTGGGTGGACATGGTATTAACACTTTCCATGTGGCAGGTGTCTGCAGACGACATCCCAAAATGTCACAACATGTTTCAAAAATGTCAACATTTTTGAATTCCATTACTGTATTTGGAATCACCGTGTGAAGTGCATTAAAATAAGTACAAGCATGCCTACTATTGGTTCAGTAATCTTTGAGATAGACCTTGAAAGTTGAGAAAAGTTTCTGAAAAATCTGTTTTGTATGGTAAAACTAATAGCCGCATGGAAAGTGTTAATGGTAGAAATTACCATGATAATGATTTTTTTGTGGAACATCTCTTATTAATCTACATTAGCTTCCTATTAAGCAATGTAAACAATACAATTTTATTTTATTTTTGTTCTCACATGGAAATCCTCAAACAGGTTGCCTCCTCATAATGTTGATAAACCTCTATCATTACACAAAATTGTGTGTTAAGATCAGCCTACAAACTTTATGCTTCGCCAAAGACTTTTATGTAATACATGATATACCTTTGCATATTTGCACCCAATTAATAGAACAGAAAAATTTGACTTAGTATGAGCAAAACACAACAATCTTGACATTGTGTGCAACACTGCATTACATTTGATCTGTATTTTGATGGAATTAACAGGTACAACTTTCGGACAAGATAGTGGTATATGAACTGTACAAGGACGATGCTTCGGACATGCACTACCGTGTCAAGGAGAAGATAACTAAGAAAGTGGACTGTAATCTACTAGTTGTGTGTTCTACACACATCATTCTATGTCAGGTAAGTCTTTGTGATAAGATTAATGAACATTTTCCTTTAGGTGACAAAAAAACCCAACATGATCTATGAGCGGACAAAGTCTACATTGTTAGATTTGGTAATGGGGCAGACTATTTTCCCATGGTACTAGTTAGGAGTCTATCACCTCAAACTTGAAGGATGAGGGGTGATGGGCCAATAACCAGCCAGTATCTTGGAAGTGTGACCGTTTCCCGATAAAACCATGTAGTATATGTTTAATTACACCTCTCTGTGACTCTGGGGATAAGGTTATAAGGAAATAGGCATAACTATTCCTATGCGATAGATTGCATTGTTAAATTCATGAATATTGACGAGGTGTAATGATAGGACTTACCTCTAATATTTTGAATGCCTTATTTGAGGTGCTTGTGCCAGAAAGCCCTATGATCAATGACTACTCTATACTAAATCAAGTTTTTAAAAAAAGGGTACAACATAGAACAAGAAGTATCAAACACTTAGCAGCTATTACAAATAATGCCATTCACATCACCAGGTAACAGTGTGGTAAAAAGACCATATCTAAAATGGCTGCTCTAAGTTACATTCAGTTTATATCCATCAGTCATCAATTAGACGACCGATTACATGACACCTGGCAGCTAGCCGAGTATGGACACAGTGATATAAATCCCTTGATTTGTTTTTCAATTGACCTACAGGAGAGACGGTTATTGAGTTTGACATTCTCTGGCACCAAAGAGAGAGAATGGGTCATGGAGGCATTAATTCGTTATATCAAGGTGATAGGTGGACCGGGTAGCAGAGAAGGATTACTAGTGGGTCTTAAAAATGGACAGGTACGTATCAGGTTTGACATTTGTGATATGAATCATTTCATGTCGTTTCAGTGGATGATCTGTACTCTTCAATAACTCGCTGCACTTCCATTAGTTCTTGCCTGTGTGATATATCATAATATTAAACAGCATCACTCACCGACAAGCTGATCAGTTGCCATTGAGACATTGAGACACACAAAGACATTGAGAGATAAATCAACATTTTTCTTGCACATTGCTCAACCCTGCTCAACCAATCCGATGAAAGATTTCAATCAATAGGTTGATCAATTATAGCACAGGTAGATATGAAACATAGTTACCAGTACTATTTTAGTGTTGAACAACTCAGTTTTCCTGCTTGAAATGAAATAAGGCTGTTGCCCGTGCTGTATGATAAGACAGACGCTCAAAACAGTACCTCTCTATGTTGTGTACCAGCTTTTCATCACCATATAAATAATAGTTTTTCATGATTGTCCAACTGAAGAAGTAGTGGATACCTGCATAGCTTTGCCTTATTATTTAATAGTTATTGGCCGTGTCAAAGTCCAGTCCTTCTAATGCTTCATGAGCCAATGCACTCATCTTTCTGTGTCACTCCCAGAATATCAGCATTACAACATCAGACAAAAATATTTTCCCAATGAGTAAATGAATTAATTACATATCATTTTTTTCCTCACCAGGTTATGAAGATCTTTGTAGACAATCCATTTCCGATCCTGATTCTGAAGCAGCAGACATCAGTACGTTGCCTGGATATCAGCTGCTCACGCACAAAGCTAGCTGTAGTGGATGAACACAATACAGTCTTAGTGTATGATATCAACACTAAGGAGTTACTGTTTCAGGTGAGTGTACAAGGTTTTATATCTAAGTAAGTCTTTTTATCAGTTTTTAATTGTCTTCTAACTTGTACAAGTCTTGGGCAAATTCAAAATTATGTAACTGTATACCTGGAGGGGATTAGATGACATTTGTTCCTAATCATAACTTTTCAAACATGAAGATGATGATGCTAAAAGGTCTAACACCACCAAGTATATCTCCTAGCCATCTACATGTAAAATGCACCTCTTAAAATGGTAATTTTTTGATGTTATAAGAAACTGGTACCTTGAATTTTGGTATGATAGTCAAGACTACTAGCTCAATAAATCAAATATGGGATTAACCGGCATTTTTATTTGGCGCTAGACCCCTCTCAAAACGTCCTTGGCGGTTCTTCTGGTCACACACATTAATTCAAGGTGATGGTGATGGTGATGTGACAGCTATCGGGAATGACATGGACACTATCTAGGTGAAAATATTTTTAAAATTATTAGTGCATCAATTTTTTGTGACCTGAAGAATGGTGAGGTGTCTGTAAATTCAAAAATGTATTTTAGAATAGGTCTCCTGTTTTGGCGTAGAAATAACCCTGTTTTAGGTTGCCGAACCTGACTTGATTTGTTAATGTGAACTCAAAAGCCTATTTTCTTAGCACAAATTTATTCTATTTCCTTCTCTTATCCAATGTTTCCAGGAACCTAATGCCAACAGTGTAGCATGGAACACCCAGTATGAAGATATGTTGTGCTTCTCCGGCAACGGACTGCTCAACATCAAAGCCAGCTCATTCCCGGTACACCAGCAGAAACTACAGGGATTTGTCGTGGGTTTTGCTGGCTCTAAGATCTTCTGCTTGCACATCTACGCCATGACGACGGTGGAGGTACCGCAATCTGCACCTATGTACCAGTATCTTGAGAGAAAATCCTTCAGGTATGCATGAATGGTATCCTGGGATGGGGGTTTGGGTGGGGAAGGGGTTGAGATGTGGATGGCTGTTGGAGTGGGGTTGATGACTGGGGTCTCGATAATGATGGGGAGCTACACTCTTTCCTGATACACCAGCAGAAATTACCAGAATTGTCTTGGGTTTTGCCATGTCTAATAATTTCTGTTGGCCCATCTACATCATGGAGAATCCTGATACCAATGTATCAGGACCCGGAGAGAAAACACTGTTCAGGTATGCAGATATGGAGTTTCATCGGTGTTCAGAACAAACAGTTGCCATTTCTCGATGCAGTTGATTGTCAAAGTGTTAAAGCAAGGCAGGAATTATTGTAAAAGGCTATATTCTGGTTTTTTGCAATCATTTGAGACTGGTCTGCAACATTTCAGGTGTCTCGGTAATTGCTAAGTGCACCAAAAAGTCTACACAGAAAGAAAGACCCTTTCCTCAAAATTTCAAATCAGGTATTTGTATCATCATTGATCATGCCTTTGATTATATATTTTCTTGTAGGGATGCCTACCGTGTGGCTTGTCTTGGTGTGACACAGAAAGATTGGAGTGCATTGGCCCATGAAGCATTAGAAGGACTGGACTTTGACACGGCCAAGAAGGCTTTCATCAGGGTCAGAGATATACGCTATCTGGAACTTATCCATAGCATTGAGGTAATATAAATAGTGTGAATTTGTTTACATTTGTAAAATAGTTTGAATTTGAACCCTGAATATGCGCATATAAAAGATCTCTCTTAAAGTCTGATTTATTGGGTTCTTTCTGTAATAAGTTTTTATTAAAGATGTAATTCTTTGATATGTTTGTGATTCGTACAGTGTTGGTAAACTAGTCTTTTGGTTTGTATTGATGAATCAAATAGTTAAAAAGCAAAATGATGAGCTATCTATCAAGTATGTGGTAAAAAAATCCTTGCCGGTCTTTGCTGCAGATTTATATGAGAAATTTTGCAATACTGAAATTCTTGGGTATTGGAGTGACCCCCGTGTACTGCGTATGAGTTAGGCTGCTTTGTTTTGATGGATATGCATCAGTTCTGTAATGGGATTATGTGCCACTTTTTAGATTCACTCTGTTTGAATCATAAAGTGCACTGCTTAGTAACAGAAAAAACTGATGGGTTGTTATTTCTTTCTTTCAGGAGCGTAAAAGACGTGGTGAGCTAGACGACCAGCTATTCTTGGCAGATGTGTACGCCTACCAGGGTAAATTCAATGAGGCGGCCAAGCTGTACAAGAGAGCAGGTCAGGAACAGAGAGCTATGAACATGTTCACAGATCTACGTATGTTTGAAAAGGCAAAGGTAAGGAAAATAGTAGTCACTTACCGGGCATGTTTTTGTGGAGGCTTTCAAGTTATCAAGTGAGTAGGGCAGGAACAGAGGGCTATGAATATGTTCACAGATCTACATATGTTTGAAAAGGCAAAGGTTAGGAAATTAGTAGTGTTATATGTACACTTACCAGGGCATGTTTTTGTGGAGGCTTTCAAGTTATAAAGTGAGTAGGGCAGGAACAGGGGGCTATAAATATGTTCACAGATCTACGCATGTTTGAACGTTCAAATGTAAGAAACATAGCAGTGGTGTATGTATGCCTAACATACATGTAGTAATTTTAAAGAGGCTGATAATTTGTGCAAGAGAACAGGGCACAAGCAGTGAGTTATTGTCAAGTTCCAACCATTCGTTAAAAATGATAAACGGTTACATTGAAAAGCATAGTATATATATAGCTGCTATACACTTTTAGATTGTATAGCAAATTCTGCAAAGTGTGGAGCATTTAGCGACACAACACTGGGTAAATCGTACGCTGTATGGTGACAATTCAATTTCTTCTCTTGCTAGCTGATTTCAACTAATTTGTCTGACTTCAGCTCATCCCCTATTGGGAACCTTTAGAGTGAATCCAGTGTCATTAAATAAATACTTATATATATCATTGTCTTCTATTCAGGAATTCATTGGCACTGGAGATCCACTAGATAAGAAGCTCTTGATAAGCAAACAGGCTGACTGGGCTAAGAACATCAATGAACCTAGAGCTGCAGCTGAGATGTACCTGTCAGCTGGGGAGCATCTGAAAGCTATAGAGATTATAGGAGACCACAGCTGGGCAGATATGTAAGCAGCGTCAACAATAAACTGTGTACTGATAAACTAAACAAACCTAACTCCTGTTTTATAGGAGGCTGACCATCCACTTTGTTTGGTCTTCTTTTTGACAAAACAAGAACATCACATAGAAGGTTGCCTGCATGCAAAAATTGGATTTGTATTTCAGTGTCAAATAAACCAATTCAAAATTAGACACATTTTATTCACCTTCCCAACATAATTAAAATGACAGAATAAACAATTGAAGATCATTTCAATATTGTTATGCTTAGATCATTTCAACTTCATGAATTATCAAACTGTTTTTAAAATACAGGTTGATAGACGTAGCCAGGAAGCTGGATAAAGCAGAGAGAGAACCCCTCGGAAAATGTGCAGAGTTTTTCAAGAAGATGGAACAGTATGCCTACGCCTCTGAGACATACACCAAGATGGGAGATACTAAATCACTGGTGTTATTACATGTAGAATCAAGACATTGGGAAGCAGCATTCACTTTGGTGGATAAACATCCAGAATACAAGGTCAGTAACATGGATGTAGATTGCAGAGGTCTTAACAGGGAATGCCCCTATAAAGAGACATCTTTTTGTGCGCTTTTCAGTCCCCTTTTGGTAAATCAGGCAAATTCCCTCCCCCCACATATGTCTCTAGATTCGCCATTTATATCCTTCCATGATGACGCAATGTGAAATGTCGGGCTCAAAGTCAAAGCGCAGTGCTGGCATGGAATTTTGTGGTATATAGCTGCATTAGGTGACAAAAACACCTGTTCTACTGACCAATTTGGTTCAGTTTTTCAAAACAAATGATTACATTCTCAATTTTTTTTGTGGACATTTTAGAACGTTTTTGAAAAATTTGAAAATGGCTGAAAATTCACAAAAATTTCCAGAAATTTAAAAAGCACAAAAAAACGCCAGACCGCCATTACCCTACTTAACAAGTTCATTTGCCTGCCCATAGATCAAGGTGGTTGTTTTTGTCACCTTTAGGGTTAATAGATGAACAAATCTTACCTCAATTTATTTGTCATTATGTATCTACAGGATGAAGTGTATGTTCCGTATGCTCAATGGCTGGCTGAAAACGACAGATTTGAAGAAGCACAGAGAGGTATACCTTTTTACTTTACAAATCCATCATAACTCGTGGTCAAATTAGTGACATATAGATTTTTAGTAAATCAAGGACTTTGGACTACATAGAACAAATAATAGCTTCAAATTGAAAAAAAAAATGCATTGACCTTTGACCTGCACTTTTTCAATTAGTGCAGGTACTAACATATATTTTTTTGTTTTGCACCTTTTCATTCAAAGAAAATCCATATCTGTATGATCAATTATAATTGTGTGAAATTTTAGAAATGTCAAAATCGTACATTAACACATTATCATGTGTTTAGTTCACCTCAACCGCAGCTTGCAACATTGCAGACAAAGTGACAATATTCTAGTGGCTGACACACAATGATGCACAATTTTGTTCCATCTCATCCACAGCTTTCCACAAAGCCGGCAGACAAGATGATGCAGTGAAAGTACTAGAACAGCTAACTCACAATGCTGTGAAAGAGAGTCGGTTTAATGATGCTGGTTATTACTTCTGGATGCTGTCCATGCAGTGCTTAGAAATAGCAGGAGGTCAGTTGGGTTTACATTTATTGGTTCATCATTCGTGTAAGCACTCACGAATAAGTCTAGTGCCAGCCTTCTATTGTATGAGGTATACAGGTTTATTCCGTAATACACATAGACTATATAGTCTACCCTACCTCTTTTAAAGGATTAAAATCGCTACCTTGGCACTGACAGACTAGCTAGTCTAATGGTATGACGTTTGCTTTGGGTCCGTAAGGTCCTGGGTTCGATACCCAGTATCATCAGATTTCATGTTAACATTTTGCTTTGAATTCATTTGTCTCAAAACGGGGACAAACTTTCTGAAGTGGGAAGATTACGACTAGGCTAATTTGTGATAGCGTACTCATAGGTAACACCCATATGGGAAAAGAATTCTGAAAAAGGGAAAGAAATTAAATGTTCATTGCTTGCCTTTGTCCGATCATCCCAAATATTACATAGAACCATGAAAAAGTATTATTTTACATAACACATGCCCATTCTACAGTATTACCTGTCCTGTAAGAGATGGACATATCAAACCTTATTCAAATGAAACTTGTTAATATGTATTGTTTATGAGACTGTAAAAGAAAGATGCAGGGTTGTCACTAAGC
Source organism: Ophiura sarsii (assembly GCA_035610835.1). NCBI lineage: Eukaryota > Metazoa > Echinodermata > Ophiuroidea > Amphilepidida > Ophiuridae > Ophiura > Ophiura sarsii. Next base: position 45,866,371 of record CM069445.1, on the reverse strand, counting down.
CGGTCGGTGCCGGTCGGGTGTAGCCGGCACTCACAATTGCCGACTGGCACTCTAAAAAAAGGGTAAAAAAGGGCACTCTAAAAATTTTAAATAAAAAAAATTGTGGATAAAATCATTAAACTGCCTCATAAAACAGAATTTATGTGGCAGGAACCCTCTCAAAGTGCATAAAAAAAACTAAAGAAACATTAAGAAGGCCTCTGGACCCCCATGCCATGATCCACTGCACTTCGTTTGCCACACTTACTCCGTTCGCAGTCAGTAAAATTAACCGGCACTAAATTTTGGCTAGTGACAGCACTGGAAAGATGTATGCTTGTACAAATCTGATTGACATATCCATATTTAAGAAACTATGGAAAACAACTTGAAATTAGTTTAATTACAAACAAGGTAACACAGCTTGACTCAACAATATCCTATTTAACATCTACTAGGGCTTGATTTGAAGAATAAATGTGCTCGATATGTGCATTTTATTTTTAACTTTTATTTTAAAAATAGTTTCATGAAAGTTTTCAAACTTAAAAATGTACAAGTAAAAGTAATAATACTTCTTACAAGTACAGGTAATTGCCCTTCTAATGATTCATTATTGTATGTCTGTATTGTTGTTTTCTTCCATTAGCGGATGACACCAAACAGCAAGCGATGTTAGCCAAATTCCACGAGTATCAATCCAAAGCTGAGATGTATTATTGCTATCACTCAATACAACGCTACACAGATGAACCATTCACATCACATCTACCAGAGTCTCTATTCAATATGGCACGGTACTTGTGGCATGCAATACTCAAAGATATACCACATGGAATCAGCAAAGTGTATCCTTTTTATTATGTTGTCAAATTTGCTTTATGCTATATCACCATGGCTCATGTTCCCTTGTGTGTATCATATACACCTACCTTTGAAACTGAAAAAAAGTTTCTACTGCACCTTCAAAAGTCATACAATGAGAAGCACCTGCCAGTGCACACAGACCATTGTATCAGCTGCTACAATGACTCATTTAAATTGTTAAATTGACGAGCCAACCTCTCTTGTGGCTCACTAGCCTGTGAGCTCCCCTCACACGCGGGGATCAATCACCTGTGCCCTCCCCCGGATCGCAGATTCATCCCACCTAACTATCATGGGTGTTAATGATAATCAAGATATTATAGTAGTAAAATGACCTTGTTTCTGTGTGCACAAAACTATTAGGGTTTGCGTGAACAATTTAAATTTAGTTCAATTTCTATTAGAATAGCAACATTATTGCCAACTATTATTTCATCAGACTGATGATGAAACACTCATAACTAAATATACGCAATTTTTATATTTCAGATTTTCATATCAGCTATAGATTTGGTGAATGTTCTTGGTTTTTTTCTACAGCTGAGCTGAGACATTCAACTGTGCCAGACTTATTCCCCCACTTTTAATTGAGATAAGTTTCTCTATAGTTTGTTTAGATTTGGAACTAGCTTAATAGTGGTACTTGTTTATTTTAGGATCATTTTTATTTAGGTTCATTGTGTTTTCTGCATGTGAAATGTGACCTTGTTCACCCTTAGGTCTTTATGAGTTTGTTAATATTGTTAGATGGATTAAATACATTGTTCAAGATTTTGAAAGAGTTCTTTTCTCCTCAAACATTTTTTATACATAATGTTTGCTAATTTTTGTTTTAAAAAAAAGGATCGCATTGGTTTGGTCTTTCTGTCTGTCGAAATTTGGCCTGACTAAAAGCACTGAAATGTACCCAGACTAAACAATAACTGATCTTGTTCACATATAATGTATTAGATCCTTAACTTGTGTATCATAACAGAAATACCTTGTATGCTCTAGCCAAACAGAGTCGTAACCTGAGTGCCTTCAAGCTGGCAAGATTTGCTTTTGAGAAGTTACAGTCTCTGCGCATCCCGCCAAGATTTCAAGAGTCTATCGACTTGGGGAGTATTACTATCAGGTCTAAGCCATTCCATGATGCAGAGGTTAGTAGTAGCTCCATATTCACCATGGTTTGACTGGAACAAATCCAGTGAATGAATCGAATTGAACTAACTCTTTTAATCAATTCCAAATTGGTGAGAGATATGCGGTAATCTCTGCGCCCACAAATAATCCCCAAATGTACACAATGGATTTTGGCATACGAACGTGTTAAGCATGTGATGCAAGGTGCGCCTTGTTGTGTTACGCCAGTTTCACATGTGCTAACACTCTTCTATATCAATTCACAGCTATGAAGAGACTTGCCAATTTGGAACTGACTGAACTATAGCCACATTTTTAGTGGACCTATAAGCATGGCCTGAAAAAAATGTTTTTTTCCCAGCAAGCGATTCCAAATTTCCCTCCAAAATGGAATGCATTTCTTAATGAAAGAGTAACATTTCCCTCCAAATGCCAAATTTCCCTTCAAATGCTCAAATTTCCCGGCAAGGAGCTTTCCGTATTGCCTACTTTTTCAGCCTGTGCCTATAAGGGACTTGTCATAAGCAAAGTCCAAAAAGGGGAAGATTTAACCGGTCTCAAGTCACATTTGTATGTAACATTGGTGTTGATTGGTCTCATTTATGTTTACAAATACTTGTCTTTATATATTTTTGTGTAAAGGATGTCCTGCCAATGTGTTACCGCTGTTCAACCACCAATCCATTACTAAACAACCAAGGCAATAGGTGCATCAACTGTGCTCAACCATTCGTACATTCATTCTCATCGTTTGGTAAGTGTTACTTTATTGTACTCTCTCAGCTGGTTAGGGGTTATGTTCATTAGCATTTGTTATCTTTTGACTTTAAAAAATTCAAAATATGACAATAATTTTTGAAATTTGACAATATAATTTTTGAAATTTGACAATATAATCTTTGAAATTTGACAACATAATTTTTGAAATTTGACGCCTGAAATTTGACAATTTAATCCCAATAAATTTGAATATGTGATAAATTAGTGTGGAAAAATGCATTTTTTTTTATCTGCAATTGTTTCAGTTGTTTTGGTTTCGAAATTGTGGTTATCTGTTGGATAATCAGCAAGAAAAAATAGTTATAGGTCATTTCGGGTGCATGGATTACTGCTATTTCGAACTCTGATTCCTGTAAGGGCTTGTTCTCAACGGCTTTATGCATACTCATTCCTGCAGGTTTTCTTCCGGTTCTCCGGTTTCCACCTGCATCTAAAATTGAGTTTATTATTATCATAAATCTGTTTTGGAATTTGGTTTCTTTGATGTGCCATGCGCCAATATGGCAACCACACATCACCCGGATCATGTTTATGTGGATGTCGCACATTATAAATTCTGGATTTTATTTTTTTAAATTCATATCATATTATTATCTCCAGATGTGCTGCCTCTGGTGGAATTCAACCTTGAGGATGACATCACTGATGAGGAAGCCTGTCATCTGATCAACATGGAACCACCACGGAAGAAATCAAGAGGAGACGGATGGAAGGAGGCAGCTGGCGATGGAGTACAGATGCTAAGTGTGGACAGCTTTCAGAATGAAGAGGAGGATAATGATCCGTTCACAGCTAAACTACTCAGTTTTGAGGTAATTGGCAATTGTAGAGCTTCATATTGGCTGGCCTCTTTACATTTAGCGAATGAATACAGAAGGTGTGAATGCACTTGAAGGCAACAAGTGCACTCTGCATGCGTATGCTCGGATTACTTTGGCTTGTGTAGAGATATTTATAAAAAAACAGCGCTTATTTCTTGCCAATCAATACATTTTGGCAACAAAAGTTTGATTGTCATCCATCAACGGCTCCTTATTTTTCAATCAATGTTGACAGCAAATGTACAAAACAATGCTTAACCTAATCACACAAAGTCCCGAAAAGTTTGCGTTTATTTTGTGAAAATGTTATATCATTACTGGATTGAAAAAGAATCATCTTTACTTGGTTTTCTTCCACATGTATTTCAGCAATTTCTGTTAACACAATTGTATTGCAATGAATAACCAAAATGGTTATGTTGCTTAACATTTAAAAGTTCCCTTCCACCAATATAAAAATGTGTAAGAAAAAAGAAAAAGAGAAAAAAACCACAATGAGACACAATTAAGGCCAAAAAAAATGTTGTGTTGCCCTCAAGTGCCAAAAATTTAAAATTTGGTCGGTCGGTCGGAAATCTTTTTTTTCTTCTTGTTTTTTCCAAAACTTTTTTTTTCCAATTATTTTTTTTGCTGAAAAATTTATGGTTTATGTCAAGACAAAATTGGTATAGGCCCATATGTCAATTTAACTAATGTTTCTAGTGTGACAATAGTCTAACAAATATTTATTTGGGCTTACTTATTCATTTCAAGCAAGAAATAGTAACATTTAGACACTTTTGATCAAATTTAAATCTTAAAAAAAAAAATGCGACCCTAGTTTTTACGATTTTAGGGTCGGTCGCTGAGGGCAACACAACTTTTTTTTTTTTGCCTAAACAAATTTCATTAGCATCATGTTTTACATCCTGGTTTGATTTCTAGCAAGCAGGCAATGAGTTAGTGCCAATACATTTGTGATAGGTCTGTGTTGAATGGATTTTAGTGGTACGATCATAAAAAAGAGGCCCACAACTGATATTGATGTGGCATTTATGTAACTATCGTATACTGTTTTATCCTATTATGATATATATCTATATATTTACCATTAGTTTATGCCAATAGGTTTTCAGAAGATCTGTTCATTGATTGTGATGTTAAGGCCATCAAAAAGTGGGCCAAGCCTCTACAATACTTGAAACCTTGCACAGATATTGATATACTCACAATGGCATTTATTAAAGGTAGATGACCCGATCACATTTTCGTAACACAGAATTATTTCAAACATACGGAGATTTTCATATCATATGAAAGCTCGTATTTTTCTCATCATACCGAAATTTGACGGCCTAAATCGGTATAATTACGGAGAAATCGATGAAATAACGTCGAATTACCGCGAATGGTGGTAACCACCGATATAGTTTACTACTCAATGGGTACAGTTCACAGCATCTTGTGCGTCTAAAATAAGAACCATTAGAGCTATGCAACTCAAACTTTGGAACACGACTTTTTTAAGGATGGCCTTTCATGTAGAATAGAAAACTTCAAGTTGAAAATCGGAATGTGATCGGGTCATCTACCTTTAACCGTTGTATGTTTTGATTCCTTTATTAATCACAGCAAGGTGGCAATGAATTCATGCCGGTGGTGGTTGGTAGGTCTGTGTTAGAGTCCATGGATCGTAGTCATGTGATCATCAAAAAGTGGGCCAAGCCACTTCGCTATCAGTACCTGAAGTCTTTGATGCCAGATGTGGCCGTCACGCTGTGTAAATCATGTAACCAGGTGAGATAGAGTATTTAAATAATTGATTCTTAGTTCTTGTGGTGGGAAAAAGGGAGGGATGTGGGAAGCTCCTCCGCCGGATATTTTGTTATTTAGAGGAAGATTTTGGTAAGTGGATGGATATTTGGTTGTTTTCTATTAAATTGTATTGATCACAATTATGTCAGAAATGTAGGCAAATTGACTTGCTGGATTTTTTTTTTTGACTCCTGCTAGCACTTGTTGAAAAAACCCTATACAATATTTTCCCGGTGTTATATAATTGGTAATCTCTATGTTGTATAAGGCAAACAAATGCTGTTGTGTTGCCCTCGAGTGCCAAGAGTTAGAGGTTGGGTCGGTCGGTCGTTTTATTTTTTTAATTGATGGAAAATATTACTGACAAGACCATGGCTGTCGTGTAAAATTTGTAAATGTCAATTTTACTGATATTTCAAGTGTGATTTATTAAAGCACACTTATTCATTTCAAGCAGAAAAAATTCTTTAAAAAAAAAGGTTCCTGTATCTTATGGTTGGTTTCTGAGAGCAACACAACAATTTGTTTTGGCCTAATTGATAACATCTTAGGGATCACGTCAAAACTCGACCGCCAGGCAACCGCCGGTTACGGCCGGTTCCGCCCGGTTCTCACAAAACGTGTCGTCTGTTATAATATACACACATAATGAGGTCAAATAGTTACACTCAGGTGAACACGACCAGTTGATAGTGCCTCGTCACATGCGTGAGTCTATGAATGTTTTTTTTTTTTATAGAACGATTATAGAGAGAGCTATTATGACCGCAAAGTAACAGATTGATAGTGTAAATTGGTCCGGTTACAGCATTAAGTCAACCGGCGGTTGTTCAGTGTTGCATGCGCGAATATTCATATACCAGTAAAACATTTGACCTGAAAGAACCGGGCGGAACCGCCCGTAACCGGCGATCAACGGGCGGTCGAGTTTTGACGTCTTCCCTTAACAGTAACTTGAGGCAGCTTTATAGTCTGCTGTAGTGAAAACACTGTCTGACACATAACAGCCATTATGGATGGATAGACCTTGTGGCGCTAAACCCCTCAATATACCCGGTTCAAAAATTTAATTTGTTAAGAATCCAACAGTATGCACTACACACACATAACATAATAATTGTCCTATATTGCATGTAGTTGAGCTCCAATCAAATTCAAATTAATTATATTTGCCTATATCTATGCATTTGAACTTGTCAAGTCTGGTTAACATATAAATCTAATAATTAATTAGTGTCGTAATTAATTCGATACATGGTTTGAAGGACAAGGACGGGGGATTATTATTAATAAAAGCACTGGTATGGAAATAAATCTCCCGGACTTTATACACATCCTGGTGGAATTAATAACGTTAGGCCACAACAGCAAAACACCCTGTTCTATGGGCAAATAGATCTCTCAGGTAGAGTCGGTCGGTCTGACGTTTTTGTTTTTGTTTTTGTTTTTAACAAACATTTGGGGGGAAATTTCCAACAATTTAAAAAAATTCAAAAAACACAATCAAAATTCAAAAATTTGAAGAAAAAACCAAAAAAACCAAAAAGAAAATCGAAAAATGTTCAACAAATTTCCCCTAAATTTGAAGAAAAACAACAACATTGAAAAAACAAAAAATGGGTCGGTTGGGCATGTGAAACAGTGTTTTTTTGTGGCCTTACTGATGCCAGTCTTTGCCTTCATAATTACTTTTATTGCTCAACGTACCTTCCTCAATGATTTTCTATAGGGCGTAATAATTAACCTTTCAGTTTGGTTAATATTTTGCTGTTGATAGGACTCGTAAGATTATATGGACAGTAGTTATGAAACCAGTAGTTAATATTAGTAAAAGTCAATATTTCCATGTGTATAATCTTTTTTGATCTTGACCATCCTGGTCCATGTTGTTAAACTAATAATGTATTGTACATAAAAATATACAGTTTTTGAAATTAAACGAGTCGGAGAATCCATTTTGGTGTCAAATATTTCACATTTTTGGCACCAATTTTTTTCAGACAACCTAACATAATCAGTTTTTGGTTAAAAATTCCAAAATTTCCCCAAAATCATCTTAAGCCAATTATCTAGGATCGCATTTTTTTTTGGCTTAAAAATGTTTAGTTTTAAAAATATTGACCAAAAAGTGCAAAGAACTTTTTGGTCAATAATTTCAAAACTAAAAATTGTCAAGCCAAAAAAAAAAATGCGATCCTAGATAATTGACTGAAGATGATTTTGATGACATTTTGGAATTTTGAACCAAAAACTGATTTTGTTAGGTTGTCTGAAAATTGTTGGCGCCAAAAAAGTGTTTTTTGGGCAAAAATGTAAAAATCAATATTTCTAGTGAAATTTGATATCAAAAATGGATTCTCTGACTCATTTCACTTAAAGGTAGATGACCCGATCACATTTTCCGATTTTCAAGTTTTCTATTCTACATGAAAGGTCATCCTTAAAAAAGTTGTGTTCCAAAGTTTGAGTTGCATAGCTCTAATGGTTCTTATTTTAGACGCACAAGACTTATTTTAGACGCACAAGATGCTGTGAACTGTACCCATTGAGTAGTACACAAACTATATCGGTGGTTACCACCATTCGCGGTAATTTGACGTTATTTCATCGATTTCTCCGTAATTATACCGATTTGGACCGTCAAATTTCAGTATGATGATGAGAAAAATACGAGCTTTCATATGATATGAAAATCTCTGTATGTTTGAAATAATTCTGTGTTACGAAAATGTGATCGGGTCATCTACCTTTAATAAAATTGTGAACTTTTTATGTACATCACATTTGTAGTTTAAAATTTACAGTGCTTCATATATTTGGCGCCAAAAAGGGTTGACCACCTCCTTAAATTCAAAATTATGTCTTTTTACACAGAACTGTAAACTGAAACATTTTTCATGTTTTTTTTTTTATTTCTAAGCATGGAAATTCATGTATGCACAAAAAATGTAATCTTTTGCAATACTAATAGGATACAAATCAACTTTAGTGTAATGATTTCTTGTTTTCTTATTTGTCTCTTAGGTTTTCCACATGGATGAGTTTGAGCTGCTAGTATTACAGAACAACCACTGTCCATTTTGTCGACAATCCACCGGGGATTCATCGTAGCATGAATGATGATGTAGTCATATATAGTTGGTTTCACAATTATTTGAATATTTGTGAATGTAAATGTGAATGCTGGGCAGAACATTATGCATCTGATTTCAGGAGATGTATTTTGTGTTGGGTTTACACACAGGAATGCCATGTCCATAGGATACTGAATCAGAATATAGAAATAAAGCGCAACCAACCCTGTCGGTTTTGTCAGCAATCCACTATGGAATAGTCGTAGCTTGAATAATGACTGCTTTAATTGACTGCTTTAATAGTCTGATTCACAATCCTGTGGATTTTTGTGAATATAAATGTTCATGCTAGAAAATGTACATCTTAAAAAGCATAGTGATGCATGTAGTATTACAGCTTTCAAAAGTTAATCATTAGAGAGTGAGAGTGATAACTGGATGTTGAGTGATTATGCCATACCATGCCCAAAGGATTTTGAATCGGACTATAGAATTATGAACTACCAAGTAATCGGGGTTTGTTATTAACAGTCCATTGGTGGGTGAATGTGTAGTGAACAAATGTTTGCCAGATGATAATATACATTCCATGTAGGTAAAATGTTAATTTTTAAAGCTGTGCAAGCATAACGCTTAAACAAGCTATTTATTCTGTATTTTTTCAGCACTTAAGATATTTGTCAATATCTCAAATTGGAGAAAATGGATATAGCAAATATTGTGATTTACCGGTTATTCATTTATTGTGTCAAAACATGTCCACAATTAGGATTGTTTCTGTTCGGTATGTTTGTGGTGTGATCTAATCCACTCAGGCTAAACTCATCATTTGACAAAGTTAGGTAAGGCTATATTAAAATAATCATTTATCTCAAAGCTCCCGCGCACGTTAGTTAATTAATGCGCGTTAGAAGAAGAAAAAATTATGAAAATTTGTTTTTAAAAAAATCCCAAAATGTCACCGATTTTCCGAAATACAAAGTTCACTTTTACAATGATTTCAATATTTTATCTTACTATAAATCTGGAAACGGTGTATGTTTGTTTGTTTGTGTGTTTATTTGTTATCCTTATTTCTCCGTTAGTTGTGATCAAAGTGGCGCCTAATTTGCATGAAAGATAGAGGAAATAACGAGAAGGGTGTTAAAGTTTATTTCAGTGAAACTGGTTAACAATTGGCTCCAAAAACAGCAAAAAACCTCTCAGATTTGGCTCATAAATGCCGCTAGAATTGAACAACATTGTGCGTTGCGCGTACTACAGCGTAATCTTACCGTGGTAACGCGTCGCGTGCATGTTTGCGCAAGGGCTGACTGCCGCGCGGCACACGCACTCCTACACATGGCGCAGAAGCCACACGGGAAATGGCTATTATAGGCCTGTGTTGGTAGGGTAAGTACCAGGGGGGGGGGGGGGTGGTGTAAAACCACGGGAAATGGTTTAGGATAGGCCTAGGGTTATAATGGCACAAGTAGCGTTTTGCGGGGGTTAATGAAGCAACCTGATTTCTTTACTTTAAGTTGGCATGCCAAACAATCTAAGGGACCGAGGGTTAATGAAGTAGCCACGGGAAATGGGTTAGGGAGGGTTGTGATTATAAATCAAACTGGTTTGGGTGTGTGCATGGAGGGAGGGGGGGGGGCGGTGGGGGTAAAACCACGGGAAATGTTTTAGGATAGGGTTAAGAGTTAATGAAGTAGCCGCGGGAAATGGTTAGGGTTATAGGGTACCATAGGGTTATGATTATAAATCCACCTGGTTGGTGTAGTTGCAGTGGGGTGGGCAATTGTAGGGGGTGTATGTGGTTTTAAAAGTACCGAGGGTTAATTTGAATATCAAATAAATGAAGTTAAAAGTGGAGAAATGCCGTGATAATATATAATTTATTGTAGAGGGTTAACTTGATGCGGTTTGAGAGGTAGGGGTTAATAAAGTAGACAGGTAAATGGTTTAGGAGGGATATGGTTATAAATCAACCTGATTGGGGGTAGGGGGGGGGGGGGTTGTAGCGGGGTTTATAATGCCTTTAGAAGGGATATGGTTATAAATAAACCTGGTTTGGGGGTGCTGTAGGGGGTTTATGTGGTTTCAGAGGTAGGTAGTGGTATAACCAGGAGGTTTATGTGGTTTCAGAGGTAGTTGTAGGGGGTTTATAATGCCTTTAGGAGGAATACGGTTATCAATCAATCTGGGGTGGTTTTTTTTTGGGGGGGGGGGGGGGTTGTAGGGGTTTATGTGGTTTCAGAGGTAGGTAATATGGCATAACCATCTAGCGGGGACCCGAGCGTAACCACAATGGTTTAGGGAGGGTTGAGATTATAATCAACCTGGTTTGGGTGTGTGTATGGGGCCGGGGGTAAACCACGGGACATGTTTTCGGGTAGGGTTAAGAGTTAATGAAGTAGCCACGGGAAATGGTTAGGAGGGTTATGATTATAAATCCACCTGGTTGGTGTAGTTGCAGTGAGGGGGGGGGGGGGGGGGGGTAAATAAAGTAGCCACGGTAAATGGTTAGGAGGGATATGGTTATAAATCAACCTATTAATTGGGGGGGTTGTAGGGGGATTATAATGCCTTTAGGAGGGATATGGTTATAAATCAACCTGGTTGGGGGGTTTATGTGGTTTCAGAGGTAGGTAATGTGGCATAACCATCTAGCGGGGACCCGAGCGTAGCGAGGGTACGCCGCTAGTATTTATAAATTTAAAATAAAAAAAAATTCAAAGAAATCGCATTCCGCATAAAGGTTTTGAAAAACTGAAGAGCTTTGAGACAAAATGTTTTTTTAGTATAGCCTAATTACCAATGCTATTATTGTCAGTTTGTAATCTGTTACTAAACAAACCACTGCTGAAAATCCCCACATCCTGAGTATACTTGTTTACAAATTTATACATTTAGGTCCATTCATTTTGGCACCTTGTTTTTGTACATATTAACAACACATTTTTACCTGAATGGATCCAATTGTGACACAAATGTAACTCCTTGGATTATTTATTACTTTTGTCAAAATTGGTATATGCACGCAGTTTGGAAAAACTATTGGTAAATATGGATGTAATATTGAGGGGAATTGAGGGCCAACATGTGATTTGTTCGTTGGCCATGAAGTACACATAATGTGGGGATTTGTTGTTGATATAATCGTGTAGAGCAGTCTCTAAGATTTCATTGTATACCAAATATGTACGGGAGGAATTGAGTTGAGCACTTAGGATTCTAGGACTGGCAAATTATGCAAAAGTTTGATGATTTTGAGCAGTGGGATGAATTTATTAAGTTTATGGACACCAATCCTAACACCTGATGGTATGTGCAATCGAATCGGTCATACAAATTGTTCACGTAGTCTATTTCAATATTGCTGATACTGTTATTGGTAATTCCCTTACAAAAACATCCCCAGCACAACCATGCACAACCCTACCCACTTACCAGGATATCCGATCAGTTTCACTGGATTCAAGGAAGTACAACAGATATACGTCAATACTCAATGTCCGTTCGTTTGTCGGTGTATACAATATAATAAACAGGAAGATATAAATAGGACATACAAACATAGTTCTTATCTCAGAAATAGATCAATGGCCTGCAGCTATGACACTCAACGTAAGATGGGAAATTACACTGTGTTTGAATATCATCCCACACAATCCAATTTGGCATATATTTTAATGTGGAAGACATTTTAGTGATGATTTTTTAATTTCAAAACGGGAGACTTAATAGTTGAATGGACCCTATTATATTATATGAGATGTATTCCATCATTTAATGATTTCTCCCTATTTGAAACTTCATAAGACCCCGTGACAAAATATATCTTTCTCTAAGATAGCTCCAGGTGTATTCATAAACACAGTTGTACATATAATATCTGTGTCATTTTCTGTATATTTGTAGACGATAATACTTGTAAATATACTTGTAGTAAATAAATAATGTATTTTAAAATCAAATATTAATTGCTGTACAAAACAGATCTATTTAAGTTTTGTTCAATCTGATTATGCAGGAGAAACGCTTGAAATCAAATAAATGCTATGCTTTATCTCTGGTTAGTGCTATCTTCTATACAGTGCTGAAAAAGTTACCTGGGCTCTATTTCATAAAACTGTTTAATCTTTTTAAGTTGGATTAGAAGAATTAATTCTTCTTAAATCCTGAAAATTCTTCTATTTCATAAAACAACTTAAGAAGAATATCCTTTAACTTAAGAAGAGGTCAAAGGCCATCTTAACTTTACTACGGAATTCTTCTAAAGCTCTAAGGTAATGTTCTTCTCATCGTAAGAAGAGATTTTATTCTTAACTTCGGGAGAATCTTAACTTATAAACTTAAGATTAATCTTAAGTTGACCTTAATGAAATAGGGCCCTGGTTTCAGATCTGTCAATTTTTCAGACTTTTGCAAATGTCTGATAGTGCAAGCTTGCATCAATTACACCGTTAAAAGAAGTGCCTTGTTGTAAATATATAATGAACTTCATTCCGTCACAGATTATAGTCTAATCAGTTCCAAATTGGCGAAGTCTCTTACAGCAGCGAATGAATACAGACGAACGTGGATGCGCATGAAGGCAACAAGCCCACCCCATCTTTTGTGTGTCGTGTACGTGCAGCTGATGCGTCTGGCCATAATCACGCACATACAATTGGATTACTTTCGCGCGTGGAGAAATAAAAAACGAATATTTCTCACTGATTAAAAATAGATGACCTAAGCTACAGACTTAAGCTTGTTAAACAGAAATTGGTTCCCCTTAAGGCTTAAAACACTATTCCAGTCAACAATGGAGTCTTTTTTTTCAAACCAGAATAATGTCTTTTTTCAGCACTGTATAAGCTTCTCGGTACTTATTAAATTGTGTGTGAATTTCAGATCTTTAAATTATATTCTTTGAAGAATTTGTGAATAATTATGTGAATAAAATATTCATTGCTTTTGATGCATGATATACTGGTGTGTCCGTGTTTGGACTTCTTGTGTCATGTTCCAATACTAATAAGTAAGCTTTTATAATGCAGTCAACAAAATAAGTTAATGACCAGGTATATATATATATATAGTAATAAATGTGCTGATTACTCAAAAAGTATAACCCCTGGGGAGAGTATGACAGGAAAAGGGTGATCGCCGTATTGATCAACCGTAGTGACGTAACAATGTGGCCGGCCGACTATCCAACAACCTGGGCATCGACCAGTGAATTGGCACTACCACTACCAGTAATCAATAATTTGCCCGTCTCCACGTGTAGAAAAACAAAAGGCAAAAATGAAAATCATACTTGACCTTACCTTACATTTGGGATTGTAACTTTCTCAATAATTAACCATTCTTAGCATGCAATATCTCAAATTAAAGAGGAGAAATCTAATTTAATATGTTTATATCGGAGTTATTTTTATATCAGAGTTATACTTTCAGAGTTATCAGCATGTTTATTACCTGGTCAGTTACTTATTTTTTGTTGTTGACTGTAGTGTTGAATACAACCGTAGGCAACCATTTTCAACATTGCCTCATGTATTGAACCTGAAAAGTGTTGCCGGGTGCCTTTGGACAATATATTGATTTCATTTTTTACGTATAACATGAAACGATTCACGTGCAAGTTTTTTTTCTCTTCAAAAAAATGAACAATGTTCTTGATTATTGACATGTGATTAGTAAAAAGTATACCAGTTTACCAGGCAAACAATTTTAACCTCCTGAGCACTACCTGCCTATATATCGGTATCCCATTTTAATTGGTTACAAAGAGTGTTATACCATACATTTAGCCAATCAGAGATACAGTAAGAATGGTGGTAAGGTTGATAAAGAGATATAAAAGCATATTTGTTGATTGGTTACTCACAGGGGTATATCACATTATATCCTGTAATGAGCCAATCAGAGACACTGTAAGAAAGCAGGCAGTGCTCAGGGGTTTAAGTTTAGTTTGTGTCCTTGCAAAGAAGTGATAACTTTCTGTTGTAGCTTAGTTTTTGCAATCAGTTTTCTTTACATTTAGTTTATCCAAAGCCACCATGGTTTACTGTACTTTATAATCAGAGGTGAGAAAGAAGGAGAGCTCAAGCTGTTTCAGCTAAATCCCTAAATGGCCCCTATTCATAGGTTTTTGTACTCTGTGTTAGACCTCTTTATGGCACTTGAGATTACCATTCAAGAAGTGTGTGTTGCCGACCCACACACATATGGCAGATTAACAGTTTTACAATAAATGGAGAAAATAATCAATGAACGGAAGTCATAGTACAGCTTATTATACGGATCAGGTTGCGTTACAAAGAGCAATTTTGATATAAACGTTGCCAAAATTCACTACGGCTTGCCATCCTCACAGCTGATTACTCAAAATGTAAACAACCTAGACCGGTGACCTCACTCTTTAAACGTCTCTCTGCAGACTCCTGCAAGCGCAGTTTGTAACAAGCGTGCCATGAAGTTGGCAAATCTCCTGCTGAGCCAATTCCGGTATTAGCCAAATCTGATTGAGTATGAATCTGATGAGTATGAACATACGGCAACACACACACTGTACCTTTGAAATGTATAGCGAACTTCTTATCCCTCTTTCTCATCTTCTCTGTTATAATCCAGTTTTACGTGGCAAGATGAAAACAATTGAAATTTCCCATTGAAAGTTTGTAATTGAAAACAAAAAATGAAAGCACTCTTAACACAAACCATTACTTATAGACTTTTTATTGATTAATCAATGTCTTGTTTTCATTGAAAAAAGTATCAGAAATACATACAATACACAATGAACAGACAAGTGTGTACATTAAATGAGTTTCAAATAAATTCAGTAATACCACACAATTTCTGCCTTTAGCATGTTTCTATCGGATGACGTCGGACATCACTACAATCCCATCCCACCCTTCAAATATATATTATAATATTAAAATAAACATGTAAAATAACTGGAAACCAACAAAAGGGGGGCGTAAATTATAATATAGTTTCTACATATCCATATACAAGTAAGCCCAATGTATTGGGCACTTTCCTCAAATAGGTCTCCCATACGGAGTGAAGCACATGGCAGCTATCATTTCAAATGTATTTAACAAAATGAAAAAACAATTGCTGCCTTTTGATTTATTCAACGTGGGAGCCATTTGAGGGTAATGCCCATTCACTATCGAAGTGATTATATAACTCCCTGGTAACTGGATCACATACCTTTATGAACGCAAGCACATCCCATTGACTTTGTCGCGATCGGTGTTCAGGACTAGAAAGCATGATCCAGTTGTAATAGTGATAATAGGTGAGCATGCAGAACTGGCATGACTTACAATTTTGACACCTAGAGGAATGGTGCATAGTGGGACAGTGTTGAAATGGTATAGTGTTTCAGAACCTTTCATAAATAACCACCTCTAAATTTAATACAAAGTCTGAACATTATACCTTTACGACAGATTATTATAGGTCAGTCAGTTCCAAATTGGCTAACCTGCTTACAGCATGGGCGCGCAAAACCAGTCACATGGCGCAACAAGGCGCATTGTGAATCATATAATGTGTGACGCTTGCATATTCCAAATTAGCATGCTACGCGTGGATTAATTTTGCGCACGGAGAGATAAAAACACACATATCTCTCATCAATTTGGAACTATTATTTGTCTATCCACAGAGCAGGCGAGGGCACATAATGCCAACAAAATATGTATATGGTTATTCTGCATTTATGTGAAAAGACCTACATGTACTCTGGGTAACGATAAATGTACCATATTAAACTTTGTCATTAACCTTGGTGTTAATCATGGTATATCGGTGCATTATTCCTTGTACATTATTATCATAATTATTACATCGATTGTAAACAATATTTACATTATCAAGACAGAAAGTAGAATTTAGTTTCCATGTAAGCATCCATTACATGGTGTTACTCAGTGTCAGTTCAAATTGGGATGTGACGACCCGTAATTTAGTGATTGGCGCAGCACTTTCTGCACCACGACTGACTTCCTTCCTTCTATGATCGCGAGTATGCAAACGCCAACATGTTGCAGTCATGCGTGTGATATCATTATGTCGTCAGAAGAATATGTGCTATGTCTTCTCCCAGGTTGAGTTGACACTAAGTATAAAAATAAAGTATCCTATCACAACTATATGATAGATTTCATGACAGACTTTTGGGAGCTAGGGTAAACCCATTTCTGTATAACAAGCCCAAGTTCTGTCACCAGGTGAAATTCCAATCCAAGAATTAAACAGATTCTACACAAGAAGGTTTGAATGTGAACAAATTCAGTGTATTTAAAACAATGCCATGAAAGCTTTAATGGCTAATAGCTCTGTGCGCATACAATTTGAAAAGCATGTTGTTTGTTTTCAATTTTTCCTCAAAGTTTGATTTACTATAAAGCAACAGCATTGCTATTTTCAGTCAGAGTAACATTTATTGTGAGTAAAGTAAAAAATACCAGTCTATGATACTAAGACTTCCAGATAAAATGACAAAAGTCTTGTGAACATTATAGGCCTATATCACTCGACCTGCCCTAGCAACTTATCCCGGTTGAGTCAGAGCAGATAATATGTATGAAAAGTACAAGTTACTGACATACAAGACGGTAATTATTTCAGTGAAGCAAACCCATTGGTGTTAACCCCCTGGGGTCTACCTGTCAATCTTACAGTGGTTCTGATTGGTTTATTACAAGATGTACTCATATGAATAGCCAATTCAAATGCAGCTTGTAAAATGTTTCACTCCAATCTTTATCAGGGATACAATTATTCTAACAATGTCTCTGATTGGTGCAATAAATGATGTATCCATCTTTCTGACCAATCGGCCAGTAGTTCTCAGGGGGTTAACAGATTGGTATATCACTCGAAACAAGAGTTGTATGATATTGATACATGACAACATGGTTGATAAACATACAGCTCTCTAGCTCAAATTTGGACACTCATGGGTTTGAAAAAGTATCAACTTGACAACATTTTACCAGACTACTTCTATAGCTACTGTCTGAACACCAACGTTCGGAAAAGTGACATAGAAATAGCGTCGTATAGGAAAAACGTCAATTCAAGATATAATACAGAGAAGGCACTTAAAGATCTTGCACTCAGGTCAAAGGTCGAGCCTGGGTGCTCGAAATAAGAATCCAAATGCTAGAGAGTCCAATATAAAGGTGTTACATGTTTTCTTAGAAAACCAGAGTAAATGTTTACATTGGATATAGTTTACATTGTATAGCAGCAATAGGCATATTTTATAGACACTCTAAATAACATACATGCATGCATTTAAAATGTGCAAGATTTGCCTACGAGAACTACATTCAAAAGAGTTTCTTCGCAAAACGCTATAAAGGCAATTTCGAAATCCCACACAATCTCGGACATCAAAAAGTATCTATCCAATACAAAGACTAACTGATGAGACTAACATTGATTGGCAAATGGCACCATTTTCAAAAATCATAAAAAGATTTGTTTAGCAATTGATATACATTTAAACTGATATGGCTGCCTTGTGCTTGTTTTGTATCAAAGATGTTTTGATTGCCCTATTTGCCTGGCAATAAATTACATCAGCCTATAGTTCATGTGCGGAATTAATGATGAAATAACTTTTTTTTTGCAATTTGCGAGAAAAACGCTTCATATGGCACTAGTCAGTGGACAAAAGGTGATGTTGAAGATGACAAGATAATGGACTAAGATTGAAACGCTACATATAACATTTATTACAAAATTCTATGTGCAAATATGGGTTTTTTTACATTGTGTTTTACGCCATCTGCTGTGTATAATTATAGTATGATACAAAATGTAATTTACAAACATGATGCCAAAGTGGATATGTGGTGTGTTTACCAAAATGATGGGGTGTATATACTGTTTGCAACAACAACAAAATGCCATACCCACAATGCCTCTTCTCTCAATACTGGAGAGAAAAAACCTGGCAACGCTAATATCTGATAATACAAGGGTCATCTAAAAAGTTTGTCTTCCGCTCTCATAACTTTGATTATTATCTAACATTCGCCAAGTCATGACAGTGATGGTCAAACCTGTTGTCCCTCATCAATGCAGGCTTTATCACAGTATTACTGACACGCAATTTAAAGTTCAAGAACAAAAAAAACAAAAACAAAAAATTTAGATGACTAAACATGATTGTGTTTAATCGATGTAGTTTGGTGATTTGGAAGGATGCGAGGGGGAAATTCATGATACTATGCTGAATCAACATTTCTGACGTATTGATTTTCTAAAACAATTGGTTATCTGATACGAGTCAAAGGTTTATTTCAATGCCCAGCTAATATGATTTTGTATTTTACATGTTGATATGCAATAGGGCTTACATCCATTTAAGGCTGACTGAACCAAATTTTAAAACTCAAATTATCTCTACTTGACATATAAAATAGTTTTCAGTAGACATTTGAATTTCATTCATTAAACTCTTTTTAATTCTAAAAGTGGATTAATTAGCCATGTAAAATAAACCCAAATGTTTACATTTTACCCCCTATATAAGTCTGCAAATGGATGTCTGCTCTTTTGCAACTCAATTCTTTCTTTTTTCGTTTTCAATCTGAGCACACAGCGATCACATTATACTATTTACATATTTAAATCTTTTCTGCCCTTCAAATAACAGAAACTTTCACAAAATCCGATGGCTAAATTGTTCCCTAAAATTGTGGAAAGGGAACAAATCGACTTGCCTTTTACCATGTTACGCTCATACTACTTAAAGCCAAAATGGTTCTTGTATGCTCTGATTGACACAATGATATGAAGATATTGAAACATGTCAAAGGTGATTGGATGTCAAAGGTTGACATCAGGTCTAAAAACAAAATTGCTTCAGTTATTCTTTTCTAGCATTTCGTTTAAATTCAATTAGTTAAGTTAAGCCACACAGTAACTATAGCTCCTAATTATACATTTAACGTAAAATACATAAATAATTTGATAATATTACAAGTTATTAATGTGTGATGTTTTGTGATTAAGACATTAACAGAAACAGCCGATGCGTTACATATAATAAAAAATAAACTTGATATAACCCATATGATCGGAAAATACAATTGTAAATACAACTAAAGATAAAAACGTTTTCAACCTGATCAGTGTTGACACATTTTATTAAGAAATCAAATGAAACAGAATTGAAAAAGGTATAGGGAAATTACTGTTTATTAAAAGCTTAGCCAAATTGTCAGCTTACGCCCTGATGACAGCCAGGCGCCAACATGTTTAGTATAAATAGAGTCTATATGTCTTTTTGTACAAATGATTCCTAACAATGTCAAATATCAGGTTTTTTCTAGAGCAGTTGATCATCACCTTTCCTTTTTCAAAAGTATGGGTAGAAACTTGAGTATTATTCAATCACATCCGAGCCTGTATCATATTAATAACATGGAGTCACTAGGCCATATGATAAAACCAAACTAATATCCAATTTATTAAATTATAACTTCCATGGATGAAAGATATTACAATACACAATGAATCCAAGTAATTGCAACTTATATTCATAAGCAGTGCCAAATTAATCAAGGTTAGCGTTAACTAACATGGACAATAAAGCACATGCTGTATGCAGTACATGTACCTCACCAAGAAAGACTTCACATTTTGGCCACTTTACTCAACAATGGTCACATTACCCCTCTTGTATGTTACAATTGGTGTCATGGAGCGATTGATTAAACAAATGGCGGATACAGCACTACAGAAGGTCTGCCATGTTGGAATTGGTATAAATATAATAGGTGTATGTTGCAAATTTGCAACATACACCTATTTTTACAAGTAGTCTTGAATATCATATAATGATATTTCCAGAAAATAAAAAGAAACTTACCATAAGTCTGTAAATGACAAGACTAATGACAATTTATGGCAGTTTTATCATACCCATGTGTAGGTAATCCCCCTCCCCCGATGGCTTCACTGTTACAGGATAAATTACAAATGTTACAATATTATTATAAATAGCTATTAACCTGTATATAATAATCTCTACATACAATTATATTAGCGGTTATAAGATGCAATCAAGGCATTGTCCCCACAGTGTGAAGATATCAAAAAGTTTAGTTTTATCAACTAAAAAAGTTATTTAATTTGACTTCAGGCGGGCCAAGAGAAAAACACTTGAAAATTCACTGACCTTCATGAATTTCAAATGACCTCTGCACATAGCATATAAACCAATTTCTCAATATTATTGACAATAAATACAAATCTTAACAGTGTAAAACCATTGCTAGGAATTAGTTTCTTCCGGAAATTGGTGATGATGACTTGACGTTCTAATCACACAACAGTTCATCAACAATGGTGGCGCTATACACAATATCTAGGATGCGATGCAGCCAGACTGGACCCATGTCTGCAAATAAAAGAAAATAAGAAAATGGATTATTTAAATGATTGGTCACATGAAAAAATTCATACAAATGAAAGTATCAAGTGATGTGTTGTGTGCAGGTTATGTTAGGAAATATTAAGAACAATAATGATGTATAAATAGTAACATCAAAAGGGATAACAAAATATATGTAATGTACAAGATCATTTTTAATACTAGTAGCATTTTTGTAGGTCATTTAAAGTGTCAATTTTTCTATCGCGGAGAAATGACGTATACAGAGTAACATCAAAAGGGATAACAAAATATATGTAATGTACAAGATCATTTTTAATACTAGTAGCATTTTTGTAGGTCATTTAAAGTGTCAATTTTTCTATCGCGGAGAAATGACGTATACAGAGTAACATCAAAAGGGATAACAAAATATATGTAATGTACAAGATCATTTTTAATACTTGTAGCATTTTTGTAGGTCATTTAAAGTGTCAATTTTTCTATCGCTGAGAAATGACGTATACAGAGTAACATCAAAAGGGATAACAAAATATATGTAATGTACAAGATCATTTTTAATACTTGATAGCATTTTTGTAGGTCATTTAAAGTGTCAATGTTTCAATCGCAGAGAAATTATGTAAAAAGAGTAACATCAAAAGGGATAACAAAGTATGTAATGTATAAGATCATTTATAAATTTTAATAATTGATAGAATTTTTGTGCAACATTTTGAAATGAATGATCCATGTTAATTCATGTGAATATGAGAGGATATACAAAGGTGTTTGTATCTTTGAAATGATGCCAAGTTTCTCATCAACATTCAACATTTGATGTAATGTTTGTTGTCACGACATTTACTGAATCTCCAACCAAACATTGATAAGGTAAAGTCAAAAGGCGCGAGAGCATGCCCGACTCTCGTTGAGACACGCAACCTGATTGGATGAGCTACAGGCATGCAATTAGTTTACGGCCAATCCAATAATTTGACATGAAACCAAGGCCACAGCTACTAACCAAGCAGGGTTGACATCACTGATTTGGGCCAAGATGTCACTGATTTGGGCCAAGATGTCACTGATTTGGGCCAAGACGTCACTGATTTGGGCAGAGGCAGGTCAATTTAGCGGCCATACCCCCTGAAACAATCACCCGAAAAGCAAGTTTGTTTCCAGTTTTGTTTGTTTTTTATTCTTCTTCTTCAAATCTGTGCATTTTTGTTACTGTTATGCCATCTTGAAACATGTTGGACAAAATTTCAACAAAAGATGGCGCCCTAACAATAATTTCCCGTTTTTTCTCTTTAAAAATTTGAATGCGCAAGAATCAAGCATCTCAATGAAATACGCGCGTGCACTACTGGAAACAAACCTTTTTTCTTTTTTTTTGCCTAATAGATCATTATTTCCTAGTGAACATGGACTAAAAGTAAAATGCCTTCAAAAATGGGATAAAAATGTTTGGAAATTAGTACTTACCACTGCATCCCCCTCCCCGTTCAAATGAGTTCCCCCTGTTCATATCAGCGTACATCTCTTGTTTCCTTTTTTGCCTGATTTCTTTGTGTCTGGTGTCTGATGATTTATTTGTCGTACTAAGTCATAGAAAATCTCGCTGACGTTAATCTTAGCTTTTGCTGAGGTTTCTAGGAAGGTGCTATAAGAAAGAAAAAACACAGGAGAAAAATAAACAAAAGAAATTAATCAATTGTTATATGTGCTATGCCGACGCGTGAGGTAGCATTGACGTCAAATGTTGGGATGCATTCTTGGAACAACATATGTGCAGAAACCATAACTACCACACAGGTGCCATAGATCACCGGAACTAAATGATCCATCATGATTCAGCATGCAATGATGGTATATAATTTGAGATGAAATTCATTATAATACTATGTATGACTCCAGTCTGATTTAATAGTGTCGCAGACCTTTAAACTGCAATGCATTTGGTAGAATTCCTTGGGGTAACATACACCACATTTTCTAATGACACCCCAAGGGCATTCAATTTTTGGGAAAAGTATCCTTAGATAGTTACAATAGGTGAAAATGTTGCAATATCAGGTAATTCCTAGTGAATTTTAGATCAACATTATTGTTTTTGTGAAAAAATAGAATAGATGAGGAGAAAAATAATACTTTGAAGAGGAAAAGTGACAGATATTTTAGGGGATGGGCATTCATTACAGAAATGTATGGTGAAAAATAATACATTGGTGGTGAAAAAAGTGATAGGTATTATTAGGCAAAAAAAAAAAAATTGTTATATTGGCGTAACGGGCTGAACAAAAATAGGGTAGGTAGGTAGGGATTTTTTTTTTTTTTTTTTTTTTTTTTAGCAGCTGTTTTTGAACAATGTTAACCGAGTTTAAACATTCCCTATTGTTTGTTAGAAGTACCCCTCAGTACAAGTCTATATACAAATAAAACACAATAAACCATATTTTCGGAAGGAATTTCCGTTTATTCGAGGAGCACCGTCGTATTTCGTTCGAGAAAAAACATTTATTTTTTTTATTTTTTTATTTTTTAGGGTCGGTCGGTTGGTTTTTTTTTTTTTTTTCACTGAAAAAAAAAAAAAAGTGTAGGGTCGGGCGTATTTTTAGGGTCGGGCGGGTTACGCCAATATAACATTTTTTTTTTTTTGGCCTTAGGGGAAGGCATTTACAATAAAGTGGTATTATACAGGGTTGTCACTAAGGCGGTCGGTGGCAGTCGGGAGGAGCCGGCACTCGTGATTGCCGACCGGCACTCTTTAAAAAAAATGGTAAAAAAAATGGCACTAAAAAAAAAAGTGGTTTTTAAATTTTTTTTTAAAACAATTTGTGGATAAAATCATTAATAAACTGCCTCATAAAACAAGAAATTATGTGGCAAGAACCCTCAAAGTGCATTAAAGGTAGATGACCCGATCACATTTTCGTAACACAGAATTATTTCAAACATACGGAGATTTTCATATCACATGAAAGCTCGTATTTTTCTCATCATCATACTGAAATGTGACGGCCTAAATCGGTATAATTACGGAGAAATCGATGAAATAACGTCGAATTACTGCGACTGGTGGTAACCACCGATATAGTTTGTGTACTACTCAATGGGTACAGTTCACAGCATCTTGTGCGTCTAAAATAAGAACCGTTAGAGCTATGCAATTCAAACTTTGGAACACGACTTTTTTAAGGATGACCTTTCATGCCATGCCATGCCATGATCCACTGCACTTCGTTTGCAACACTTATTCCGTTCACCGTCAGTAAAATTAACCGCCACTAAATTTTGGCTAGTGACAACACTAGATTATACCAATAATTTGGAATTCTCATAAAATTGATACAACAGACTCATGAAATGCAGGTGAAATATCAAGGGGAAAACCTGTTGATAATAATCTTTTAATAATTGAACAGCTACAACCTATCATGTATGGCTCATACAGTGTGAAGTGTACTGAAGCAGAAGCGCATTGCCATCAACAGATAGTTGCATATGATGCGCAAACTGTTCAATTATTAATCACAAATACACATTGGTCTAGAAATAAGCACTAGGTAATTAAAAACAAGCAGCGTGATATAAACATTGAACAACACAGAGCCAATGACGTACAAATATTTCAAGTGTGATGACCCAGAAACACAGGTTTTTTTTTATGATTGTATAGGATTAACACAACAGACAGTTACATTATCAAATTGGCTGGCTTACTGTTCAATAATAATCAAAGAGTTATTAAGTCAAGAAAAATAACTCTGAAATAACAATATAATGTTCAAAACAGACAGTGAGATATATTTCTCCCATAAATAACCTGGCTTCATCAGGTAATAATATTCAGGGATTTGCATTTTTAATCTTTCTCAAAACAAAACCGGATAATTCTGTTGTGGAACAATGTCACATTCAAATCAGACCATAACACAATGTGCATTGTGCACATGTCACACACAGGCATAGTGTGTGCAATGTGATATGGATTTCTTAAGACACGTGTCTCTATTGTACAATAGAAAACAAAGTGTTCTTGATATGATTGAATGGTCCCTATTCATGTGGTCGTAACTTTCAAGTTACGAAACCCCCCTGGATTTTCTGTTCCCTTCTGAAACCAAGAACTACCAATAAATAGTGACGCTCTATTTTGGTACAAGGCATTTTCTCTTCCTGTTTCAGTTTCTCACAAAAGAGCTCTGAAAATGCTTTAAATAAAGTATTAATTACTAGAGGAACATAATTCTGTACATGTATGATACATCACACGAAAAAGGAATCATCTGTAAAACAAGAGACCACTTAATCTCTAAAATAAGATATTTTTGAGCCCTAAATCAACACATTGTCAGTCAAAAATGTTCATCTTTGTGAACATTTCACTCTTCATGTCAAAGCTTTGCACTTTGTTACTGCTAGGATAACAAGGTATAGCGCACCATGAGCTGCCAAATAAGTCTGTTCATAAATTAATCACTAAGACATTTCTGAATGTAAGTATGCCAGCCATAACATTGCAACTGAATCACATGAAAACATTGTACATCAAAGGGTGTGAATTAAATAAGGATATATATTTTGTGATACTAATTTGGAATTTGTTTATTGATATTTGTCGTAAAAGAAAATAAATAACAAATTTAATAACAACGATCGATGTGAAGCGTTTTCGCCTCATAAGTTAAGGCATTATGTTTAATTATTTATTCACGGGTAATCCAAAAAAAGGTTTCAACATGTTTCAACAACAACAAAAATTGACACAATGGTTTCTATGCCGGAACGATCAGTTCATGGGAATATCACAGCTGGGAAATACTACACTTTACATTGTGTTCCCTTATGAATAGAGACAAATTAATGGATAGTATAGTAAGGATAAAAAAGGTCTGCCTCGCATACATTGGGAAAATAGCTGTGCAATATGCATTTGAAAAAGAAATACACCTTCTAAAACAATAGCTATGCTAAATGCAGATATTTTTTATTGTGTTTTTTGGCCCACCTTCCCCCTCCTTTTGGAGCCCTCTTTTTTACAATTAAAAAGCCAATTTGTTTTTCTTGGCCTAAGGTTTAGTTGGTAATTTAGTTCCATGCTAGACAGTTTATGCCAACTTTTGATGATCATGATTTATACAAGACATTTTCCATTTTTACATTATATTTTATATTTAAGCTTTACAATCTTCATAACATGTATAATGAATTGGTAAAAATGTTATACTGAACATGGGTCTTTGTCCAGGTATACAGAGCCTTCATGTCCCAGGTCAGACCTTTATCTACATGTAGGGTGTTGAATTAGGTCATGGCCTCAGTGAACATACTTAATACACTGTCGCACAAAACTAACAATATAAATGGCCCTTGAATTATTTGTTTCCATTTTGTCTTTGGAGCAGGCACACCAAATTTTAAAAAATAAACGTATTTCACATGTGAAACCTACTTCTTCCATATAAAAATAAAAACTAGTTTTGTGTTTTGATTATTTTTGCATGGGAAACACTGTAGCTATACCATGTAACTGCAGCTTGTTGTAGTCAAACAAGCAATCCAGGATGTATCAATCTGGTCAGGATTTCAATGCAGGATAATAAATAATAGAACCCGGATAAAAGTTCATAGCAAATTTTAGAAGGATGCAGAGGAGGTGGTGACATTTAGGGGGGGGGGGGGGGGGGGGGGGGCACACATCCCCTGCCTGCAATCCCCCTGCTGTAATTATGAGCTTTTTAATTGCCTAATTCTGTAGGAGACACACTATATAACAATGCCATGTAACTGCGGTTTGAAATCAAACAAGCAATCCAGGATGTTACACATGACGCCTAAAAAACGGATGTCACTCTGGGTTTGTGAGTGAGGATTAATATAAGATATTGCTATGGTTTGTATCAATGGTATGTATAATTGATGAGCTTTAAAATAATGTGTCTAATTTTGTAGGAGACAAACTATAGCAATACCATGTAAGTTCAGCTTGTACATGCAGTCAAACAAGCAATACAGGATGTAACACATGACACCTTAAAACCGGAAATAAATTCAGTCATGGTTTCAGTGTGGGGATAAATAAAGCTGGCTATAGTTTATAATAGCATGTTTACAACGGTGTGTTTACTCTTCTAGATTGTAAACATGTTTGTGCATGCCCTCAACTGCAGTGCCAACAGGAACACAATTCGGAAGAGAAAAGAGATTCAAATTGAAGAGTACCAATGCATAATTTCGGAAAATATTTAATTTGGCAAATTTTGTGAGGGGTGTAGATATGCGAAATTAAATAACTGTGAAACTGATAATTTTGCATTGAAAGTAACAGTAATATTTCCAGATTCGTGAAATTAAATGCCTGCAAAAATAGCAGTTATGTCAAATTTGCAAAATAAAGTATCCGCGGAATTAAAGTATTTTACAGTATACATGTACACATATTTGCAAATTTGAGATACAGTCAAAAAATAAAAAATAAATTACAAAAGCAATTTGAACTACTTTATCATTACTATTTCTCCAAACACCTTTGTCCAATTCCATCTGATCAACCCTGTCACAATACAGTAGGAAAGGGCAACCTACGTGTTCAGTGGAAGCGGCAATCCATCTGAACGGCTCTTTTCAGAGCCACCAATTCTTTCACAAGTAGGAAAGGGCACCTACTCTCAAATCATCGGGCAAGGGGCAGCCCAAATGATGATAACAAGAGACGTGGCAATCTCTATGTTTTGTTCAATATTATAATAATTTGGTCCTGAAGAAGTCAGAGCTAATCCTGACGAAAGCTTGACAGATTAAAACTCTTAACTTATACCTGTCACAATACTTACCAATTATTAAACTGTCTTGCAAGGCTAATGCCTTGGTCTTTGCCTACTACTCTTTCGTCTTCCAAATCACATTTGTTTCCTACTAGCACCATGGGAACCTGCCAGACAAAAAAACAACAACATTGAAATGGCAATTTTAATAATGTGAAGCTCATCATTCATTACCAAACAGGCCAATATGACAATTTGAAAAGTTTACCATGCTGATGAATACTGTAAAACAAGTTAATTTCGCGGCAACTTTTTTCACAAATTGCTAATAATCATCACTACTTTCGCGGTAACTTAATTTCGCGAATTTAAAATTTCCTCCACTACAGTCATCTTCACACACATCAATTCGCTGCAATATAATTTCGCGAATTTGAGCCCCTTGCGAAATTCGTGAAATTAAATTGATCGCGAAATTAACTTGTTTTACAGTAACTTAGTGTACAGAGTTATTTGTCTAGCATAACCCTATTATACCGTGCTAAATCCAACAGAAGCACAGCGCCGGTGGACCCCCATTCCCCAGTCTCATTGTGCAATCACGCGAAGGTAATTAGGCTCGGAACATTTTTGGGAGCGCAACCCCCGTAGCATGATGCACGATCACCTGGATTTCGGCCGCAGCGGTCCGGGTTCAATTCCCAGGGCGGCACACACCATTTTCTCTGTCCTTAATTGTCCCATGTTTTCCCGCTTTATTGCTACAAACCCCCATCAGGGTTTAGGGTTATTCTGGTGTGCTCTTGCACATTTCAAGCAAAACATTCAAAATTGTTTTTTCATGAAATGCAAAGTTATCAACCTGGCTGATGATCAAGCCAGCATCAAAGAACTGGTAATCTGACAAAGATGAAAATATTAAGTAATTATTACTTAATATTTTCATCTTTGTCAGATTACCAGTTCTTTTATGCTGGCTTGATCAGCCACTAATTGTTCCTCTCTTTCACCTCTTTTTTCTTCTCATCACTCATCAATTACAAAATAATTCTGCGTGTCAGAAAAGCAGAGGTACAGAATTAATTAAAATGAAGATCCAGACTGACCCCAAAACCAACATAACAAATGGAAACCTCACGAAGAAACAAATTACCAAGTTTTGGTATGTTAAAAAACACCATAGATCTCGATTATCATAGAAAATCTTCTTTAAGTATTTTAGCAATACTATGGTGAGGTTAAGACAAAATGTGTCATTTTTTGATCTATACTATTTTTATTAAATTAATGGTAAACTTATCATCCTTCCGTACTTCCTTTATGTGCTCGTCGTATTTCAGGATGTGGCTACACATAAACAGTGACAGTTTAACTGTCACTGGTTTAAACCTATGTACTATGTACCTCCCGATTATCCAAACATATTTTGTACACACATTGATTATAAAACCTATTTTGAGGTCTGACCTTTTGGTTAGCACATCTACCCCACTTTAATCAATATGTATGTTGTTCCAATGGTTCAATCAGACTATGTGCTTGTTTACACTGCCACCACATCCGTGTGGACAGTCAGACCGAGGAAACTGTGGCATTAAAACACCAATAAATGTTCAATCAATATTATGATACAAAACCATCTCAGTTTTGTAAAATTAATAACTTATGAAAACATCAATTTTTTCTTAATAGGCAGCCTGTTTACACTGTAGTACAAGATCCTAATTAAGACAGCTAAACACTGAGGCAGGCATTGAATTATGATCTCACCAATATTCGATCCAAATTATATGACAGACCAATAATATTTCAGTTTTGTCAAATTAATAATGAAAACATATCCATCTTGGAAACTTGTTTAAATTACCTCAAAATCCTAATTAGACAACTGGCAACTGATACAGCATTTACATTGTAATTCAGATCTCACCAACAGTGTTCAAATTTAAGTGGTAATCCATATACTTATTTATTTTTAATGGAAGCTTGATTAATTAAACCAGATCCAAATTAGACAGCTGAAATCAGACAGACACCCTGGTTTGAATTTGCAGAACTCACCATTCAATCAAATTGTGATTACAACTTCGTAAATGTATACAATCTCAGTTTGTAAAATTAATAATAATATCATGAGCATATTCATTCATTTTTAATTGAGATCTTGTTTAAAAATGCTTACACTATTTTAGACAGATTCAAATAAAACAGCAGGGATCAATACCAATTCACTATGAGAAGACATTGCTTGTTTTGAAAAATAACAACCAAAACAAATAATTCAAAATGACCTATTACAAGATTCGGAGTTCCTTTAGTATACCCTACCACTGCATGTCTTCAATGGGGACTTTTAAAGAACGACCCATTCACTTATACAGTGAGAAATACAAATGGTAGGGTATTCTAAAGCGTCACTGCAATGAATATTATTCCCAACCTCATGAAATTGAATTATAATTATGGAATTATACGTAGCTATAGTTTGATCAGCTCCAAATTGGGGAGACATTCGTTTTTTCCCTTTCCGTGCGCCAAAGCAATCCAAGCGTGATCGCGAGATTATAGCCTTATGTACATGTCTTTTGTCTGACCCACACGTCATGCACATGATGCACAAGTGCGTGTGTTATTTTCGTGCGCTCGCATCATTCTGAATTCATTCGCTGCTGTAAGGAGGCTTTGCCAATTTAGAACTGATCAAACTATCTATAGTCAGTTTATCATTTGCCAATAGTGTCATCACGACAGCTGAAATAATATTGTTACTACAATGTAGATGGCCGAATATACAAGTTGCATTTAGCTTTCCAACCCATATTGAATAAGCCCAGGTGTACTTGACACTCAATATAAACAACAACAAAACCGTATACAATTTATTGTATTTATTTGCCATGCAGAAAGACTACACTAGTCCCAGTGAAATAAACTGCCAATAATGACTGTGTGGTTGAGTGAATCTTCTGTCAAATATCTGTTGATTTTCAGTGCCAATTTTACAGGACCTGACCTCATCACCTGGTACGGTACAGGAGTGTTGATCTTTTCAGAAATAATAACAATTCCAGGCTTGTTCTGTCTTTTTTTCTTTCCCAATTTTAACCATAAAATAACTGATTGAAACCCATTATTTTCCACAGTTTAGGCACATTTTGACATTTACATGAAAATGTGAGAAAAATATTCATCAGTTTTCCATGTAGGCCTATAGCTGAATGTAAATGAACAAAAAACACACACAAAAACCACCAATATTTTAACACACACAAAATTACATAAATGTGGCTGAATGCGAAAATATTGTAGGTGCAAAAATAGTTGTTTTTCTAGTGCTCCAATCCACTCCTGTTATGAAAGGCAAGTTGTTAGCATTCTTGAAAGGTCTTTGCTTCATTAGTAAATCTACCAGTGCCGTTATCTAGTGCTAGTGGCCTATCACTTAAAGTTCACTGTCCAACCAATGGTCCAACTGACATTTAACCATTGCCAACTTGAAAGTATCAATGGGTTTTAAACCAGGGATCATACTATAATCTAACCAGGGTTACGCTACATAAATACACATTGATCTATAGCTAGCCAGCTCTCATGATTACTATCATGATTGATAGCCCCATTGATAGGGTGATATTACTGGTGCAAATATTGTCAAAGGGTCATGACCACATCGCAAGAATTAGACCATACAACAAGGACTCACTGAAGTCTAGTTTCTGCTCTGGTTACAGCGATGGCCACAGTCCTGAGAACTGATTCTTGACAGGACTAGTTTTGACTGGCAGGGTTAATTGGTACCTAAATAATGCAATGTCAGTGCCTGTTCAATATCAATATGGCCAAGTGTGTTTATTATACCAGTATTGCTAATGTAAAAGCGCTGTCAGTTTTATTTGTTAAGAAAAATCAGCAATTGGATTCCTGATGTACATGTAGTGTCATATTAGTGAATTGATTGCAAGAGATTGGTATGGCTGTTGAGCATTGATGATCAAACGAACCATCACAAGATAAGTCAAGTGTACTACATATTATGTTACTTTCATGCTCACAGCCAACATGTGCTATGAAAAATCATCACTGAAACACATTGAGACACCTTGAAGTTCTAGCCTCAAAGGTAAAGTTCTAGCCTCAAAGGTGAATATTTTTAGAAAGATACTACATATCTTATTTTATAGTATAAAATGTAAATAAAGTGAAGGTAATTAAAGTGTAGTGAAATTGAAATTTTGAAGGAATATTAGAAAGGATGAGATTCCCAAGCACTGATGTTTTCTTCTTTTCATATTGATTACAGATCTCAAGTCGTTTTTCAATAATGGATTTTTTTC
Source organism: Ophiura sarsii (assembly GCA_035610835.1). Taxonomy (NCBI): domain Eukaryota; kingdom Metazoa; phylum Echinodermata; class Ophiuroidea; order Amphilepidida; family Ophiuridae; genus Ophiura; species Ophiura sarsii. The sequence continues at coordinate 45,834,433 of CM069445.1, read as the reverse complement.
TTTTTCTACGCATTCACAATTAATCAAGTTGCAAAAGAAAAATATATGCAGCCAGCTTCAATGAAGGTTTATAAAGCTAACCCCACCCCCCTTAAAGCTCACTAAATCTACCAGCGCATGCGGGGAGGGTTTCGCTGATTAATCAACCGAGCCTATATAGTGAGCGCAGTATACTATGCGAACGAGAAGCTGATAGTCATGGCTTACCTATACGGGTCGATGTGCGGAGGGTCCCCGGGAGTCACTTAATACTCCTTTTCTCCCTCCCTTTGTTAAAAATCAGGGTTCCCTTTTTTGCAGAGGTTTGATCTTGGTCCAAAAACCAAGTGCATCTTCCATCAAAGAAGTAACATTAACAAACAAGTACACAAACAAATAATCAAGCTTCAATATCCCTTTAAAACAGAGATAGACACAAAGCTAGACAGTATGCTGTTATTGATTAATGAAGCAAAGACTTCACACTGGGATGATTCTAAATGATGCATGCACTCTTGTCTACATAAGTTTACCCTTTCAGATCCATCAAATACAGAACTTAAATGCAGTTCATTCACTAACAGGCAAGAACCTTTGCCAATTATGCATTGAGTTAAAACATACAAAAGGGTTTTCACCACAGATGGCAGCAAGTCATTTTTTGCAGTCCGAGTCAAGTCATTTGGACCAGTCTCAAGTTATTAGTCGAGTCGCACATCATTTGGATGCAAGTCAAGTCACAAATCTCTTTGTCCAATTTTTAAGTCAAGTCGCATTATTCTTTTGTTTACTTGTAAGCGTTCAGGCAAAAATAGCAACTTGAGTCCTAGTTGCAAGTCTACAACTCTGGTTTCACTGTATAGTAGCTTATTATAAGTTATAACTATAGTACATTCAAAGTAAAAAGACAGAACATGACCTTTGTAATAAAATGTATGGGTTAGTGTCAACAAAATGTCATACAAGAAGCCATGTTCAATTTATCACTGTACTGACTATAAATAATAGTTACAACTATTTTGCACTATCTGGGCCAGTGGAGTACTTACAGCATCTGTATCTTTGACCCTTAGAATCTGTTCCCTAAGGTCGTGGAGGTCATTAAATGTGGATTGCGCTGTGATGGAGTATACAAGCACAAAGCCCTGGCCGTTCTTCATGTATAAATCTCTCATTGCTGTGAATTGTTCCTGGAAACAAACAAAAATTAAAAATTGCAATTTATTAAATATTTACATACAAGATTGAAGCTAAGTTAGATGTTTTGAGATGAGCAGGCTCAGTCAGTTGGTCTGTCTCATTTGACTGGAGATGCAGCTGTTAAAAGTGGTCATTTTTGCACAAGTAATTTTTCCATCTTTGGCGATTTTTAACCGTTTTCCTTTTTTTGTTGTTGCAATTTGTAGCTGCAAAAGAAATATATTTGTGTATTATTGTTTTTGCGGTAGTTGTTTCAGATGCTAAATGCGCTAACATTTTGTGTGTTTAAATATTAACATATACAAGATTGAAGCAAAATGAGATGTTTTGAGATGAGCAGGCTCAGATGGCCTGTCTCATTTGACTGGAGATATACTGTTAAAAGTGGTCATTTTTGCAAAATTAATTTTTTCTATCTTTGGCAATTTTTAACCGTTTCCCTTTTTTTGTTGTTGCAATTTGTAGCTTCAAAAGAAATATATTTGTGTATTATTGTTTTCGCGGTAGCTTTTTTCAGACGCATAATGGCGCAAAATAAATAATGCACTAACATTTCCACTTATCTATTTTGTTCAAGTGATTCACAGTAGAATAATAAAGAAAACAGTGGCTTTTCCTCAAGTACCGTAAGTCGATGGAATAAAAACACACACCTATATACAGGCGAACTAAGTAGTGTCTAATGCATTAACAAATCGTAAATTTATGATAAATATTCCAAAAATTGTCCACACATTTTCTAATTTTTAGTTTTTTGAAAAAGAAGAGGAAAAATGTGTTGGTCGGGCTTGCAGAAAATGCATGTTTTTTGTTGTCGTCTAAAGCAGGATTCTTGTACAAGATGCAAGCATGATGAATCAAGTTCATCATTTGCCCTTTAATAATATGGTTGAGTTTCGAGAGGGAGACTTCCTGTTCAAATAAAGCCATCAATTACTGTGTGCATAATTAGAGGTTTTTGCTTTATATAAATCAATATTAAGCCCCGGATTATGCATTCCCCAAGTGTGAGCCATCTTTGATCCACTCTCTGCGGTTGCCTATCTACACAATTAGTTCTTCCCAGGAGAAAATACATTTGGTTATCGTTTACAGATGCAAATCCCAAACTCAAACAAAACCATGTACATATACAAGCTATATATGGGCATAATTTGTGGAATGCAGATGAGAAATTGTATTACTATCTCCATGCTCATTCCATCAAAGCAGCAATATGTTTCTTATCTTGACGGTGTGCCAAACATACATGACACATTTCAATAAATTTGCTCTCAATTTGAAAAAGGTTTTGTTACTTTTAATTATTGTAAAGCGCCTAGAAGTCTTCCGGTATTGGGCGCTATAATAAGTGCTTGTTTATTATTATTATTATATTGTTCTGCAACAATTTTTTTACAATCAGGCACCCTACGGTAAAATACCCTCACTTTTCTAATTGGGAGTCGAGAGTAAAATGTTGGAAATGTTATTGTTTTATTGCCTAAAACACTGCACTGCGGTCCTTTTGCATCTCTCATCAACAATTTTACCCAGTAAAAATTGATGGGCAGAGCATGAGACTGAAATTTAAAATGTGGAGTCACATCAAAGACAGATAAAAAAAACCAAGAACACATATTTTATTTCAGGATAGTTCTTTAACTGAAATTCAATGTTAACAACCAGGTTCATTGCCTATAATGTTGTAATATCATCAACCCTAACCCTAGAACGTGGCAGTGGGGATGGAACGAAGAACAGGTGGGGGTTAAATAAAAAATGGGGAAAATTATGTCCGCCGGCCCCGAGAATTGAACCCGGCTCGGCCGCGTGACAGGCGAGATATACTACCACTCAGCCACGGGGAGGGCTTCACAGGCTAAAAAATCGGAGACCATACCCGTAGTTTAGTGCTACATGAGATAGAACTTGTGCGCGCGCAAGCCAAGTGGTGCTGGCTGTGATGTTTCTGTGAGACGTAGTAGGGTTAGGGTTATAGCAATATTATGTGCTCTTTTTCAAATTTTTACACATATTTGATTTTGAAGTAATTAGGAAATGTATTGCCCTGTAACTTACAAGTAAGGTTATTGAAATGTAATTTGACAACAAAAATGCATTTTTAGGGAAAAGGTTGCATAAAATATGCCTTTAATTAGACATCAATGCACGCTCACTTTTATTTGGGGCCGAGAAAAAAATGAATTGTAAAATGTTATGACAAACGCTAAATCATACATAATATAGCAGACATCAGGTTTAAAGTAACAGATGTTCATTGTCCAGTGGATGGTAAATTTGGTCAATTTCAAAATGAACCGCCTACACCTATTCAACAATTCAGTTCAAATTAGGAATATACACAATTCCTAAAACCATAATCATACACCCACATGGCAGTACTTGGCTGTATTTTGTTATAGGAAGGAATGCGGTGTCATTTTTCTGATAGTAGAAAACCCCTTTAGTAGAAAAATATTGGTTTGTATACAAATGAAAGGTGTCAGGTTTGGTTTTCCTCCTGGCTAGATTTTTACAACTCACTCTCACTAATGAATGAATGGGAATTCTTCCTGTACGCCTCTGCACACTACATTGTAATGTGAGTGAGTGCGGCAGGGGAGTTGAGTGCAATTCAATTATACCGAGGGAGGGAAAGTACCACAAAAAAGATGGAAAAAGAGGAATATTATTAATAAAAAAACAGAATAAGCCGAATAATACAGGACCTACAATGTACATTGTAGAGAAAAAGGGCACACTAACCCAGAATAACCAAAATGTGAAGATATGTCATGCCCGAAGAGTTTCGCCAAATTCAGACTTGCATGCAAATTACTAAACCTGTTGTTAATTAATTATTTTACCAAATTTCATTTAAAATGTAAATTTTTAAAATCATTCAAAAAATTCATAGGTTTACTTACTGTTCCTGCTGTGTCAAGAATTTCCAACATACATTGTTGCCCGTCCACCTCGACTTGCTGCAAAATAGACAAAATTTAGAATCAAAAATACATCAGAGAGGTACAAAAAGAATAGGCTAAAGGAAAAAGTAATTTTCTTACGACATGATATTGCAAAGCATGGAAGTCATTCAAGCAAATTTCCACTTGCATTCAACTTCATGTTTGCATTCAACTTATGTTTGTATTGTAATCGCACTATGGGTAACATATTTTTGATGGACCAGCATAATCAATTCAAGAAGAAACAAATACGATGATTTTAGGTTTTGCTACGCTGTTCGTTGGTTTGAAAACTTATAATAAAATCACACAAAAATGATTGCGAAATAAAGAAAACTTTATGATATATTTTAAGGGATTCGAATCTCAAACGCGGGCAAAAAATCATTACGCGGGAGGGTTACGGGAAAAATAACATTAACTTTCATGTGCCTCATGAAGGCTGTGGGTTTGCGAAGCCTGCAGTAAGAATAAGGGGAAGTCTTACATGTGTACAACCTTTCAAATTTTGAAGATATACTTTTATAAGTATTTTCAAATCCGATGCCACTCGCATTGTAAAATCCTACCAACACATAATAAATTATTTGGTCCACAAAAAGTGTTTGTCGGCCATTATGTAGGTATTAGGATGCGCCTTGTGTCGTTAAATCAATGGCGCACAATTTCCAGCACAACCCATGGGACACGTTTTGGTAAATTAGTTTTCGCTAAATTTATTATAGCCATGTATATTGTATGCTGTGTAAACCATGTCAACTTTAAATCCAAATTATTGGGAAATAAAGCGTTTTTAGTTTTGTTTGGCACGTTTGTCTAGTACTTGGTGTATTCAAATTGAGTGATCCTTTTTTTAAATAAAGATTTTTTCTTTTAAATTCAAATCTTAATAACCCAAAATTGTTTGGATTTTAAAATATAGCTAAATGAAAGAAACTACTGCTGTTGCCTAATACAACTACATGTAATGTGTTTTTGCACGACCCATTTAAAAACCCACCGCTGTTAATTGAGCTGACATTTGAGACTTCAATATTTCAGGCAAAATGTAATAGTTCAATTATATTTATTTAACAAGTTTAACTGCTTAATGCTTTAAATTAAAAGCAAACGGTACGCAAAAAGTTTTTAAAGCATCCAAATGTTCACTGTCCATAAAGCGTCGCACATTTTGAATTGAAAGTCTCAGTGATCTTCAATGAAAGTAATGGCATGTAGAAATTGCTTGAGGGCTATATCTTTGTTCAAGTTTCTATTTTATGTTGGACTTGAGCTTATTAAATGGGTCACTCCCCTAAGAATGTTCATTCACTCTCTGGTGGTCTATACTACGAGTGACATCACACTTCCTCTAGGCTAAATAAAACATATCATACTGTCAAATTCAAAACTGCATCAAATTAAAATGGCAATGTTTTAACATTTTCATATGAGCCATTTAGGTCAATTTGTTTTATAATGGGTGGAGAAAATACATATTGTTGTGTTGCTCTCAAGTGCCAAGTCAATCAGTCAATTTATGCGACCCTAATTATTAGCTTTTAGGGTCAGGTTGCTGAGTGTAACATCAAATAAAAATTGGTTTAAAGGCATATTATGCGATCTTTTCCAGGGGCACCTCGCCATTTATCCTTGATTTTCTTTTTTGAAAGAAGATTTTCTTGCAGATTTACATTTCTGATCATAAATCATGAATATATACTGATTTACAGAGCAATACAAGTCCTAATTACTTCAAAATCATTGTTTTTAGAGTGAAAATAGAGTTAAAATAACCTCTGTCTGCTAGCGGACAATCTATTTTCAACCCTTGAAGTAATTAGGAATGGCAGTGCTCTTTAACTCAGAATATATTTATGATTATGATCAGAAATGTAAATCTGCAAGAATATCTACTTTCTTAAAAAAAATCATGGATAGAGGGCACCCCCCTGGGAAAGATCACATAATGATATGCCTGTAAATGACCCAATTTCTTCACATGGTGTTTTCAGTTTTGTCTTCATGAAGACAAATTGAAAATACACTACAATCTTCAACTCTCCATCCAAAATGTCTGTTTAAAAATAGTGGTTAGCTGTGAAATAATCATTCACATTTCCAAATCATTTTACATAATGTACAAACTTCCAGTGAGGAGTACTTACCACATCTGGGGATAACATACTGCAATGTAGGCATGCATACGTTATCACTTAAAATAGTTTTTACCAAAATATCTCTATCAAATTTTGCACAGGTAATGAGAAAAATATGTGATTTCTTCTGAAACCAAACCAAAATATCTATTTTTATGGGAAAAAATTGGGTTGATTGGGTCACACACCTTCAAAGTCAATAGTCCTGAAGCACTGAAAGTGCATTGTACCTACCCACTTCCTAATACTAATAGGGATCCAACCAGAAATTGAACTATTTCTCAGCAGACAGCCAAACAGATCAATTTATAAAGTCCATTCTTAAACAGCTAAGAAAGTTTAAGCAATCTCATTGGTTCTCAGAGAAATCGGCGACATCTAGATGAGACAACTTAACACGGGGAGGTGGGGCTTTCGTTTTAACAGTGCGTCCGACCTTCACAATGCGTGGTTTGCTCCATAACGCGCACTTCTGCAGTGCGTCTTTAGCGCTTTTCCTGCGTTTATGCCGGCGCCGCGACGCTTACGCATGGTTTACTCATCGCATGTGATTGGATGGAATGTTTGTGGGTTATTCGATCCTAGCAGGGGTAAAAGTTGTCAAATGTGGACAATAAAATGTATTTATTTCTTTGATAAATGTCTAAAGTATGATTGTTTAAGAATGAGAATAAAGGTATTGTTTTTAGACCGTACCCGTGCCGTGTTATATTGTCTGACATAAACTATGCGTTCGATAGTATTATTTTTTGCGTAGAACAACTCTGCCTGCGGCGTCGTTGTTCTACTTAAAATAATACTATCGTCCGCACTTATGTCAGACAATATAACACGGGTACGGTCTAAAAACAATACCTTTATTCTCTAATTCAACAGTGAAAAAAAATACAAATTTGGGACATTTTGGGTACAATTTTCACATTTTGATATGAATCTTCAAAAATAAACAACATGGTGATCAATGAATGGAAAACTATTTCAAATGGATTTTTGAAGGCTTAATTTATTTCTCAAAAAACAATTTTTGTCATGAAAGTAGCTTTATTTATTAGGGATCTTTTGCCTTATCATTATAATTAATATTGTAGGGGTTGCAGTTTTGACCTAATTTGTAACTGCAACTAGGTGAAAATCCCCTTTAAAATATTCCCAAACTACCGATTTGTTATTGCCTCATATTTCCTGTTTAATGTCAGACCCAGAGCAACTTGATACTATTTTCGAGCTGCAAACTCCCGCGATATTCCAAGAAAATTCATCACACAATGTGCCAAATTAAAGTTAACTCTGAACCGACACCGTGTGATTGATTGAGTTTCTACCATTGTAATATGAAACTAATGTTGCAAAAGGTGCCACAAGGCATAGAGATCAAGTTTACTATACAGTACTACTACAGCATATCAGTAGGTGTGAGCATGGTCAGGTTCATTCAATGACTATGTTATTACATTTAATCATCTACAGCAATAATACTTGGTCACTGTTGCTATCAAACTCTTTAATATCCTGATGCGTTGCCTTTTCAAAATATTTGAATAATTCACAGTGTCTATATATCCAGACAACAACTCCCTTTTCTATTGTGTGTTATTGAGGAATATATTCAGCGATGGAAATAAGACCCGCCCGCCCGCCCGCCCATAGCGGGTAACTTTCGTGTCGGGCGGGTGAAGATGCAAACGTACCCGTCCGACTGGCGGGTAACATTTTTTTAACATTTTTGAACCTCAAAGTGTAAGTAACAGCAAGTTCAGGGTCTAATTTCCAGTAGCGTTCTCTCCCGGGGGTCAGAAGGTCCCCCCAGACGGCTTCGACCGGGAAGGCCAGCCCAAACTACCGGGCTAAAAAAAATCGAAGAGAGAGGAAGAAGAGAGGGAAGAGAGGGGGAGGTAGAGAGAAGGAAAAGGGAAAGGGGGAGAAAGGAAAGGGAGTAGAGGAAGATAAAAGGGAGAAAGGAAGAGAAAATCTAAGGGATTTACTTAATTCCCATCTAAATGACAACTTTGCCCCTTGCCCGGTTTTATGATGGGCAATTTAGTATAAAAATGGCAAATTTGCATTTGTCCAGGAATATCATTATAGAAGCCCGTTTGCAAGAAAAATGTACCTTAATAATGGTAAGTTTCGTGTAGATATGTTGTTAAAATTTCGCGCGCTACGCGTGCATCAACTTTAGGATGCAACGTCATTCGCTGGAATAAACAACCCAGCTGCGCAAGTTATTTACTTAATAGGGTCGAACTGGTGTCCACCAGGAAAAAATATCCTTTGCTCCCCCTGGAAAAATCCCAGATACGCCACTGGTAATTTCATCACTCGGATGACTGCCATGATGATAGAGGAGATCAGGTTGATTTAGGAGATTAAAGAGAGTATTGGATTGATGAACATGATGAATACGAGGAGCTGTTCCGGGCTAGGGTTACAGTGGAACATCGTACAATAAAGACAAAAACATGTAATTGTATCATCATTTAAAAGTTATCTTGCTCTTAATTGTTTGCTGCAAAATATTATGAAAAAACCTTGGGCTGGTGGAATTTTTGCCGGGCAGGTACATTCTGTGAGTTACCTGCCCGACTGGCTAGTTGAAAAAAATCTGAAGTTCCATCGCTGAATATATTTGGCTCAAAATGAATGTTAACTTAATATACACTACAATCAATGTTAATCAAATATTTTGAGGTGCAATTTCATTTTTCTGCATAATTTCCATTATTCTGTGTTTAACTAATATTTCAGAATCAGAGACTATACATGTACGCCGATTCATGCTTTTACAATCCTGATGGAACTAAGATTATTTCACAATTATATACAACAACGTTGCCTGATAATATATACTTATGCTTACAAAATGTCATCAGTATCAGTTTAAAATATAAGGTGCACCACTGGTTAGTTAAAACTTAAAACTACCCCCCCCCTCCCCAAATAATCTAACGGTGCGTTCCATCCCGCATCCCTAAATTAAATTGGCATTCAACCACCATCCCCATATGTCCCTGAATTGGCATTACAATTTCCCCACCCCCTCCCCAATTATCAAATGGCGCAATCGATCCCACATTCCTCAATTGGCATTTGAAATCCCCCCTCCCCCCACACAATTACCTAATGGTGCAATCCATCCCGCGTCCCTAAATTGGCATTTGAAATTGCATCGTTGCTGATGGTTTAAGACAGGAATGCCCTGGAGCCTACTGCAGTGACAACACAGACACGGCAGCTGGAATAGATAATATCCACACTACTTTCCTATCACGGCCTATTATAATATTGACAACACGGATACGATACGGTGGCCGGCCGGCTGTGCGTGGCTACCTGTCTGATGCAACCTTTTTCATCAGTTTATAAACTTTTTAATAATAAATGGATTATACAAAATGTTTGATGTAATTTTATCTTTAAGTTCAATTTTTGATAATTTCCATTACATGTGAGCATTTTTTCCTAGGTAGCTATTTGATTGATTGAAATTTGAGATCAGTCATATTTCTGTACACATAAATTTTATACTAATTATCTATAAACTTAATTTCATCAGCTTGAACATCGATTGCCATTAGTTATTCATTAGGCAAAAAAGAAAAAGTTGACTTAAATGGCCAGAGTCTGGGTCGGACGGTCGGATTTAAAATAAATAAAAATAAATCAACAGGGAGATACTACACAAAAACATGTTTTAAAGATTTTTTTTTGATTTTTTGATATATTTTTTTGGATTTTTAAACAAGCAGATACTACTTAAAAACACGTTTTCATCTTTCTTTATTGTTATGTGCTTCTTTCAAATTTTGTTTAAATTTTTTTTTACATAGCGACCATAGATTTCCGAAAATTAGGGTCGATCGGAAAGAGCAAGTCAACTTTTTTGTTTGTTTTGGCCTTAGATCCATACAATGTTGGTCTTGATTACGCTCAAACTATGCATTAGAGGAAAAAAGGCAACAGGACTGATTCAGATGTTTTTTTAATTGAGATACTAGTACATTGTACTTACATGTAAGCCCTTCACAATTGATTTTTAGTTTCCTGTTGCCGCCCGCGTCCGAAATTGAGAATTACAAAATATTTAAATATTTTATTTTTATTTAGGATTTTCACCTTTAAAATGACTTTCAATAAACTTCATTTGCTTCTTTCTGACTTTAATCATATCAGATAAGATGATACATAAACATAGAACATGATTGCATTACTAAGTGGGTATCAAATTAATCATACTTGGAAAATAATTAAATGCAGAGTCCTCGATATAAGGGACTGAAAATTGGTTGCGACCGCAAAATAATTAAATTCGAAATAAAGAAAATAAAAGATAATTAATAATTAAAAGCCACCTCGTCCCATTTTTTGAAACGCTAACAGTAAACTAAAATTTAATTGTGACAGGCCTAATAAAGGTCAGCCCTCCCCAAGAACAGGGCTTTTTCATGGTCTAAAAGGTATGTTTAATACACCAAAAATCAGAGGGCCTCATAGTAGTGGCTGGATTAATATCTGTCCAGTCTCGCAAGTTAATATTATGACATTTACTTCCCTACACAGCTTTGCCGGTTATTAAATTAATAATCCCTTTTGATAAAGCAATTCCAAAATTGATTAATTTTGCCCCGGTAAAATAAATTGTTGTCGACAACACGCATTGCAAAATATTATTTATAGGATCTCTTTCAGTAAATAAAACGAGGGGCCAATATCCACTTAAAATTATCATGAGCTCACTGTTTATCAGGGCCCTTGCTCCATTGCAAAAAGCTTTCCCCTTTCTATGGACCAGAATCCTCTGAAAGTGTTGGCTCATTTTGAGCACTTATTTGACAATGAAATGTGGCTTATTTTAGCTGTGAAATGTATAGCCCCTCCCCCTGTATACACCTAACACAAAAAGTTCTAGCCCAGGTGCTTTGAAGTTGGCTAATTTTTAAAATCAAGTATTGGCACCAAAATAATAAGATACATTAAAGGTTAAAAAGGTGTATGTTCTGATCACTTTTTTGGGCTATTTTTTTCTTCATCAAGATATTTTGATATCAAAAGAATCTCCATATTTTTCTCATTATGTCTGTAAAATCTTAGGGGCCAGAAATGGTTCATTTAGAAATAATAGGCTAAAATGGGGTCAATTACTTCCAAAGGTGGTAAACCACTCGCCAGTGGGCAATTTTCTTGTAACCTTGTGCGTCTATTCTAAAAAAAAGAACCATTGGAGTTTTGCAACAACTCAAACTTTGGAATGCAACTATTTTAAGGATGACCTTTCATGTCAAATAGAAAACATCAAGTTGAAAATTGAGCCAGCAATCAGAACATACCTTAAAATGAGCAAATGTCTTCTCCATGGTTTCATACCTCATTCATCAAAATCAAATGGGTACTTATAAAGTTATGATGATTTCAATAAGCACACCTAATAATACGACATCAAAGTTGCATTAGAATGGTTTTCTATGGGATATCATTGATTTGTATTGTCCACTGTGTGCTATCAAAACCAGTCAGGTATGGATATAAATTGGTAACAGGCACAACCATGATGACAGGGAGTCTTTACACACACATTTTCACTGCGTAATCACACACGTACAATGTACTATAAGCAATGATATATCTATAGAATCTTAATTTTAGTTATTTGTGGTCATTCATACCATCAAACTTTTTTATGAATGAGGTATCAAACTACAGAGGAGAAATGTGCTCATCTGGTATTGATTATTGATTATGGCTTACCCAACATCAAATCACCTGGTCTGGAATTTTTTATGTTTACAGCTTTAAATCTATTCGAACTTCAAACTCAGTCAAATCTCAAACCTATCCTATGGCCTTAAAGTAATATTACGTGATATTTTTCCATGCTTATATAATGAAGTTTGACTTACATTAGAAAAGACTTTCCTGGACTCATAACTACATTATCTATCTAATGGAAGTAATTACTTCCATGCATGATTATCTTGAATGTATTTTCTGTGAAAAAACTATCACAGAACTAACTAAATCATATGGAAATCTGTTTCCAATTTCAGGAATTTTCAATATCGTTTCAATTTTCAATAATCTTTTTGATTTTCATCATAAAGCATTCCGAACTAATTCTGTTCACTTAGTGTATAGTTGTGACAACACTGTAAATGGCGTTAACACGGTGCCAAAGCACGGAATTCTATATTTACGAATGAAAAAACATAAATAAATTGTTGGAGCAGACCCTGACAGTTTATTTCAAAGTATTCAAACCATGATTTTGAAGTAATTAGGAATCGTATTTGTATCGCTTTGTAACTTAGCAGATCTTACCATTTATGATCAAAAATGTAAATCTGCAACAAAATCTGCTTTCAAAGTAAAAATCAAGGATAGAGGGTGTCACTTGAAAAAGATCGCAGAACATGACTTTATATGTCTGGTAACTATCCCATGGGGATAAATTACAAAATTACAACACATTTTCCTGTTGCGTGGATAACCTACATTGTTAAGCATCATATCAATGTCATCGGTGCACTCCTAGTATTGACGTTTTCACTCTATACACGACCTTTATAAAAGCACTCACGATTGCAAACTAAAATATATATAGAAAAAAATAACACACGTCCTACTTTCCTCCTCAGCTTGACATTTAACCATCTCCGTTCTGAATAAACTCAGTCAAGCAAATGCAGGCATTACACATAAAAGTAGCGCAATACCAATGGGGTTTCAAGGTATTTATTAAAAACTAGCTCTTTTTCATAAAATTTACCTCAAAAATGTAAGTTTTACATTTACCATATTTAAGGCAGCAATTGCTGTCTGTATTAATTTCTTTTTGTCATTTTAAAACACTAATACATAACACTGTGATTAAACATCAAATTGATAGATCAAGAGGAACGGATGTGGAGGGAGAATAAATAATACTGTACTTGGGCGAGGAAAAAAAACACCCTGTTTTATGGGCCCGAACAACCAACTTTTTGTGTTTTTCAGGGATTTGTTTTCTCAAATCATGTAAAATCAGCCGTTTTGGGGGCGAATTTTTCTTCTTCACATTTCAAAAAAAAAATCCTGAATTTTGCAGATTTTGGTAACATTATTTTTAGGTTTAAAAACCACCCGACTGACTGACGACCCTACTTGACAGGTGGTCCGTCCTCCGTAAAACAGGGTGTGGTTTTTCCATTGCCTTAGATTGGAGATGCAATAAATAAATAAATATCAAAAAAATTAAACATTTATTTATTGTTTCTAAAACAAATCCTATTTTATGAGCTTGTGCACGACCAACCTTTTCAGAAAGGCCGGGCAGTCAGTCTATATTCTTCATAGATTTTTACAAAAATGTTTTTTAAATCTTCTAAAATAATGTACTCAATCATTTTGCCAGTGTATACAAATTAGTGCTGTTTTCAAATGTTTGTGTTGATATGTCGTCGGAAAATCCCTCAAACATATCGATAATTATCACGACAATCGATCACAGCACTATACAACTACAATAGATCACTTTGTGTCAGCTTCAGACACACAATTAAAGCTTATTTCAGAGATTTTTATCAATTATAAGCAAGAATCAAAGTATCAAACCATACAATGTTCATACAATTATACAATTTTTTACTATTTTCTATTGGGATTGGGTGTGGCTCATCAAATTGTCTGACTGTTTTGTTGGTTTCCCACCCAACACTGTCTGTAGTGACTCATCCACTGACAAGCAACAATTATTTACAGACAGCTGTGTTGCATTATTTGCTTCGCAACCGACCATACACATCATGTTTGTTTATGTGTTTGATGAGCATTTGCAAATCATTATATTATTCTACTTATCCGTATTAACGCTTTGCTGCGTATTCACGGCATAATGCACAATTGTGAGCAGCCTGAAAGTGATAGATTGTTGACATTATGTACGATATTGTAAGGGGGATTCAAAAACCCTGTAACGGGAATCTACATTAACATGTCCATCCATGTACATTGTATCATACTTTTAGCTTTTAATGGTAGGGGAGATGCGGGAGAGTTGAGCCACCGGGAGAGTTGAACCACCCCCTATAACTCGAAAAGTAGTAACTTACTAAAAATTTATATTGGCATATATTTTTTATAGCATCAATACGACATTCTTAGTGTTAAACTCTACTGTCATGTGTGCTCAGTATCAAAGATACCTAAACAAAATCATTTTTTTCAATTTTGAGTGAAAAATAGAAAAATAAATGTTTTGTCTTTTTTCCCATAGCAAGACTTACAATATAATAGCGGTAATTTGTTTATTGAAGGGGGTATATATAACCATTATTTTAGAGAACTATTGTATACTACCAAAAGTTCATACACCAGACAGGATTGGGTTATTTACAAAATGGTCACCATGAGGAGAGTTGAGCCATTGGTCATGGGGAGAGTTGAGCATAGGGAAAACATGTAGTAACATTTTGATTTTTGGACTAAAGGTGAAAAATGTATAATAAATGAGAGAAATTGTTATTTTGTGCCATGAAAATAACAATTGAGCACCATATTTACTTTAAGGATAAATAAATCAAAAGTTGAAAAAATATGATTTTGTTTTTTCACCAGCCATTGACTTATCATGCTGGCTCAACTCTCCTGTAATGGTGGCTCAACTCTCCCATACTGTAGGGAGAGTTGAGCCACTTTACCAATTTTTTTCAAACCTTTTGTATAAATAAGCCTTAACTGCTTTACCCAACTATTATTGTTTCACAACGAAAACAACACTCTAAAGTTTATCTTACACTAATTTTTTACAGGTTTGTACTTTTCTTCCGCATATGGTGACACAAAATATAAAAAATGCCTCAACTCTCCCGCATCTCCCCTACCACCTGATGATGAGGTTTTTGGATGACTTATTAACCAATGATTTTGACCGCCTTTGGTCAACAAAATGCCTGACTTGTATGTATTTTGTAGGTAGAAAATACTGTACTAACTAACTACGGGATATTATGCCAGTTTAAGCCAATACTAATAAAGCCCCCTCCCCCCCCCCCAAAAAAAAATCACAATAATAATATAAAAAATTGTCAAGATTTAAATGTTACCCAAATTGTCAAAATATTACTATTTTCTGATTGAAATGAATAATGCACATCATATCAATTGCAACCCCGGCCTCTGGGAACCCGGGGACGGCCTGGACGCTGTCATCATGTAGCCGGGGATTTGACTATATCACACTACAAAAACTAGTAAAATTGACATTACCAATTTTGAAATGACATGAACCACGACAAACCCGTAATATTTTCCAGCAAAACAAGAAAGAAATTACCCGACCTGACCTAAAGGTTTTTGGCACTTACTTGAGGGCAACACAACAATTGTTTATGCCTAACATGTAATGTTAGTGCAACATTTCACAGTTCTGTGAAAAGAATGACACTTATATAAGGCCAAATTAAAATAATTGTTTGTCTCAAAGCTCCCGCGCGCGTTAGTTTATTGGTGAGCATTAGAAAAACAAAACTCTGGAAAAAACCTTTTTTTTCCTTCTTTTTTTCATTGATCAGATCATCTTAAATACAAAAGTTCACTTTTACAAGGATTTCAATATTTTATATTTAAAAAAATAAATTAAAAAAAACTTGAAAAAAACCCGCATTCCGCATTAGTTTACAACAGGAGAGGAGCTTTGAGACAAACAATTAATTTAATTTGGCCTAATGAAATTCCAATTAAGAGACGACTGCTCAAGTAGACCCAAAATATTTACAGAGATGACTAAACAAAGAAATCCCTTATGTTCAATTTCCCCCTCTTCCCTGTCTCTTGTGTGTTTAAATTTAATCCAGAATCTCCTTTAAACATAAATTCATAATCAACTTACCTTTCTGTAACTGTCTTCAATTGTTGGATCATATTTCTCTACAAATATTCCCTGTACAAATTGCACTGTCTGAAAATAACAAACACAGAAAACAAGTTGTTTTAGTACATATGGCTACAATATGCAATTGACCTCAGTGATTTAAAATTAAAGGGCCCTGTTTGTGTCAAATTTCATTTTGACTGATTTTTTTTATATCCTTTAGAACAAAAAGAAAGGAATTATTATTATTATCATCTCGAATACAGCTACACCCAAAAAACAAAAACAAAACCACCCCCCCCAAAAAAAAAAATACACACACACAAAAAGGAAAAACCAATTCAAATAAATAAATAAAATATAAATAATTTAAATTTATTTTTAAATGAAACAATTTAATAAAAATGTATTTTTAAAATGAAACAATAATAAAAATTTGGGAAATCCAAACAAATAGTGCTTTATTTATGGATAAATATTAAATAAATAAATAAATAAATAAGATAAAAAGAAAATATAATAAATGTTAACAATTATTTAATTTCCAAATCAAAATGTCCCAGTTATCTATTTACAGAGAATTGCTTCAAATTTATTCAAAATAGTAATACAAAAGTATATATTCAACATAAAATGGTTAGGGTTATCTGGGCAAGCAATTACTTTTTGAGCAAGGCCGGGCACGCCGCTGCATACGCTATGTGAAATTACATTTCAATTGTGCATGTGTATCCATTCTCCAATAATAAATTGTGGAATTAAATTAAATGGTATGTGCAGACATATCAAGTTCAATTTACATTCATCCTTCATCAAAGACGATATCAATATTTATTGGGGGAAATGACTCACAACCTGCTATGAAAAAAAGAGTTGTATGTTTTTTGTTTTGTTTTTTATGCTAAATTGCAATTATTCTACTTTTGTAGACTTTCATTCACTTTCTATAGAAATGCTGTTGAATAGAATGTGTATCAATAGAAGTAAATTATCTTGGTTTCAAGCCTCTTTGTGGTTTACTGTACACATGAAGTTGTTAATGCATCAAATTCAATGTTCACCATTGTTCCTTTGGTCTCGGGTAAGGTGGCTTAAAATACAGGAACAATGGCCGTGAATGAATGAGTGTATTGTTAACCAGGTGGTGTTGGTATTGCTGTATAATTGCAAACCAAAACCTCAGGCCATGGTGGGACCTTTGTTGAAACGGTCTTTTTTGGCAGGATAGTAGTGATTTGACTTCTAAAAAACCCAGAAAAACTCAAATGAAGTTATGTAAAACAAAAATCAGCTGGTCAGTAACAGGTCAGGATACATGTAAGTCACCTTCATGCATTCAAATTATTGAATACTGAAATTGCCCACCAAATTTACTTAAGGAAAAAATGCTTTAAAAAGTTGACCCCCCCCCCCCCCCCAACAACATCAAACTAATTTGATTTATTATTTGACAGGCCTAATTAAACAATAAAATGTTCATTTTTACCATTTTCTAAAACTTTAATTTCATTCAGCCAGTATGTACATGTATGCTATGCTATAGCTAGCCTGGTCCAAGAAATTGGCTTGACCAATGTGTGTCCGTACATTTGATCAGGACCCCAAGGTGTGTCCATAAGGAGTACGTAGCCTACATACTGACAGTACTGTGCAAGCCAACTGAAACCAAACTAGCCTACGGTTAGATAGTTCATACAATCATTAGCCCTCCTCGTAGGGCCACTAAAACCAGCCTATCCAGGGAAATACTATACTAAGATAGAATATAGAAACACTGAGTCAGCAATCCATCGGGGCAGTTCTCGGGTTGACAGCGGTTCTCAGATTGGAAGCAGCTTATCTAGGTTTAGATATAGAGTAGTAGGTAAGACTAATAATCATTAGGAAGATTTCAATAAATAAATGTGTTTCATCCAAATATTGTCTCCCACTTACCAGAGCACTTTTGCCTACACCTCCAGATCCCAGGACAACAAGCTTGTATTCCCTCATGTTGATTTATAGACGTTTCTTTCTTCAGTTCCAGGCACAAAATAAATCCTGTATACATAAAAAAATAAAGAATAAATTATTCATGCAGAAATCATAATTGTTGTTCTCCAAACATCACAAATATTTATCCAAGGTTGTAGTTTCCGTTATTCGCTGCTAACGCTGGGGAAAAATTTCAAGTTTTATATATTCTTAAATAAGGCCCCCACATTTTTGTTGTTGTCCGGGTCCGACCGTGTACTATAGTTCCGACCGTCACGTCAAAGTCATGTATATGGCCTTAATTGACCCCCAGTCCCCCACACACATGTGACCCCCATACCATGTATAGTATTATGCGAGTTATTTTGGGTCACATGGGTTATCCAAAAGATCTGACACGGTTCAGAATTTTGGCGTCCTGACTAGGACTGGGCCAGAACAACCACTAGCAACAACAAAAAACTGACTTACCGACCTTACCTTTTGAGGACCCTCTATGGAGAAAAAAAAATTGGGCCTACGTAATAATAAAAACAGTAAAAATCTATGTTAACTGACCCATTTCAACAGACAATGTTTAATATGTTCAAATGGTTGATTTTAATCATTTAAAATGGGTCAGTCAAGGCTGGCAGGCTTGGCAGAGCTGTAGCATTGAAGTTGGGAAGAATATGATCAAGTTGATAGCGCTGGGAAGTTGGAACTACAGTACAGCTCGAAATAGAATGGACAATATCAACGCAATGTCATGCAATGACTGTACTAATCAAGTAACCATTTATGTCATTGCAAATTTGCAGTGTCCATTATAATGCGAGCTGTACTGTATGTAGGTTTTCTGGAAGAATAGACACCCCTGCCAAAGGTGTACATGTAGGTCTAACCGTCTAAGGGTATCACTTTCAGGAGACAGTTGCTCTGTCAAGAGCAAAACAGTGCCTAAATCTTGTTCAAGTTTTTAACATAAGAGGAAGTAAAGGCCTACATAGGAAGAGGCTAGAGCCTAGGTATTGATCAAAAAGACTAATTTTGTGATCTACATTAAGTGTATCTCTTTAAATTTTTGCATTTGGTTTTTGCGCGAGTATTTCTGACCCAGTGACCTCTATGTTGTAGCTCGGTAGGACATTATACAAATGTACAACAAATCCATACTTTTTTTTAAATACACATTGAAAGGTATTGTTTGATGACCACAGTAAAACTAGTTCGATCCATTCATTTAATTTAATCCCAACTACATTTAACGTACTTGTAATGAAGCTGTTACATTGCTCCTTGAAAATCAATTACCTCTTCACTGAGATTAACAGATTCAATAAAGCAATCAATATGAAATGACGATGGTCTTAATTATAATCTGAAGGATTTCCACTCCCAAAGATAGATCGGTTTTAATTATATTCCGTAAGATTTATCCACTCCTTAAAGCATACAGTAGAGCACAATCCCGGTCAATATTATGTCAATAAAATGCCCCTTCTCCCTCTGGTTATGTTGTAGGGATAGGGAATTTGTGCTTTTTAAAGGCACTAATAGTAATAGTCTAAATGTGCTGCTTGATTTTGGAAAAAGTGCTTTTGGGGACAAAAAGCGTTTTTGGAGACAATCAGACAAAGTGTGCTTTTTTTGCATACTCTTTATCATTAGGCCTACATGTTACACAGTGCCAAATCACGGGTTCATAGTTTGATTATCTTTATGTTTTACAACAGATTGAGAAAAGAATACAAATTACACAATTTGTTTTTATCGAAAAAGCGAAATTTTGAGATTTCTACATTTGCCAGGATTGATGATCAGGAACTAATGAGGGAATCCTTACATACTTGCCTGATGCTCTACTGCTATTAGATAACTTACTGATATCATTAGGAGGATGTGACAGATATTTTGATTATTGAACATTTTGATAAAGTCACGGTCTAAGTATAAATAATTTAAATTCAAATGAAAATAATGACAGTTTTGGCCGCTTCTAAAATGTAACGAGGGCGGGTGACAGGAGACTTATCATTGAGTTAAGTGCCTTTAAGCATGATTTATCAGGGTGTAAGGATGCTGTACATGACACTATGTAACAGTAACAGTGCAAATCAGAATAGGCCTACATACAAAAAGCGAAGATTTCATGTTCAGTTTAATTCACAAATCACAATTATCATTGACAAAAATAAAAGTAATACTTGAGTGATAATAAACAGGTACATGTATCGGTTTAATAACAGGTTTATTCTATATTTTACAGATATGCAATAAACACAATCTATTACTAAGGGAAATAGCCCCCGTGGACCCTACTACCCAGTAAGGCTGTGACTTATACCCGGGAACCCGGGTACCCGCCCGCTATTCCGGGTACCCGCCCGCTATTCCGGGTACCAAATTGGGTACCCGAATACCCGAAATGTAAAAAAAAAAAATTAAAAAGAATTTGTCCCCAAATGACCTCTATTGACCCCATTATGTGTCATTTTGGGGTCAAATTTGTACTTAAAAAAAAAATGTTAGTGTCTATTTTCGGGTACCCGCCCGAAAAACGGGTCGGGTACCCGGGTACGAAACTACCCGTGCATTCACAGCCTTACTACCCAGTACCCACTATGGGGCTAGTGACAGCATATAATGCCTTGGTAACAGTGATAGCGCTCCGCACCCCACGTGAGGCCTAATAAAAATAAAATTTTGTTTCCGGTAACCCCCACCCCCTTGACCCCACCAAATTTTATTTTATGCGCCTTGGGAATTTATTTTATTTTAAAGAGTCGTCCGTGTCGGACCTACGCATCTCGAGTCACTTTTTGGCTGATTTATGTGGCTTTTTGGCCAGTATGTCGTTCGAATCGGAAAATAATTCAACTATAGTATTAGGCATGGGTTATCCCGTGTTTTTCTCTTACGTGACATGGGTCATTCTATACGTGTGTGTAACGGGTACCCGTATCCTGTAAGTCTCACTCTCCGTGAATTCCCTCGGCCTCAAACACACCGGGAGTAGAGTTCAAGCGCAATAACCTGCATAGTGCATTAACCAAATGTAGCATCGCGAAATGCGACACACTTTTGAAGACTTTGCGATGATAATGCACAAATATTTAGCAAAAAGATTCCCTACTTGATCTCTGATCACGTAGCATCAAAGCCGAACCTACAAAGATTGAGTTTCATCATTAAATAACTAGAAAAAGTATGATAAATTCTGAAGTAGGCCTATCGGCAGTTAATATTTTGTTTTCGTCAGAGTTAAAAAACCCATTGCTTTACACGTACTTGCGCAGAATTTTTTCTGTCGGTTTAAAATTAACAAAATGGCGGATTTCTGCGCAAGTTGGAGAAATTTATAATCATGACGTCACTTTTAATGCTAGTTTGTTCTCATGCCGCCGAGTGTTACGAATAGGAGCCAATAAAAATGATTGGGAACGGCCGCATCCGTTTGGACTGGACATTTCAATATTTCGGTGCACCAGGGGCACAAGAGGAATCGTACAACAATGGCGCTTTCGTATTTCCATCGTGACTCGAGCGATCGAAGTGCCTGGTAAAATCAGTATTTTCACTCAATTTTTTCCCCAAGAGTATTAAAAAGTGAAGGGTCAAAATGAAAAGTGAAGGGTGAAAAGAATTCCGTAAAATTTAAGCGCGATTTTCTTCGCTGTTTTTCTTATAATATTTTTTCGTGCATGATATTAATGAGTTTTTAAGATCATTATTTTAAATGAAGGAAGCAGAGTTATACTATTTTAAGTTTTCAACATTTGTGACCTTGTGGTAACTTATATTTATTTGCAACTGTTTGTAAAAATGTTATATCATTCTTATAATAAAAAATACTTCACATTATATAAAAAATACTTCACATTATATAAAAAATATACACATAAATATAATTTAACACAAACCAAAAATTATGTTTTGAAGAACTCAATGTTGTCATAAATTAATCATGGAAGCATATATCACACAATCAAATGCAATTCATCAAATAATTGAGGCATCATATAATAAAAGGCTATGTAAAACTCCATATTATTTAGCAGTAATAAGGGATAAAATCATTGTTTTTTATTTGAATTTTCATGCACATAGTCAAAATAAGTGGTTAATAATCCAATTAGTTTCCTTGTATTTCCTTGTGTACGAAAATGTGTTAGTTCAAATTGTAAAATAAAATCTAGTTTGTGTTTTCGTATAACGTGTTTTGCTTTACGGGCCACGGGTTATACGTGCGTTACACGGTTGAACTGTGTAACGGTCGCATGCCTAGTTTCGATTTTGGACCTCGTCCATTGGGCGTTAGAGGAACCCATTTTGACCAATGATGAAACAGCGACCCTTTTATAGATGTTCTGAAAAGGAAAAACGCTTAGCTATCTGTACAAAGTTTCCCATTTTCAATATCATGTTTACTTTTCCCCAAAAAGTCAAATATCCCCAAAATGATGTTTCCGATAACCCTAACCCCGGTTTAGGATTTTTGACCGGGATCACAATTTTCGAGGAAAAAACACCAACTAAATCTCCGGGAACCTGCCGGGATTCGATCCGGGGACCCTCCGTTCTCGAGCCCCACCTTCCTAACACTAAGCCACGGCCCTCAGCTACACATTCGTGCAGTATACTGCACTCATTATATAGGCTCGGTTGACTACGTCATCGAAAACCGACGGCGCATGCGTTTGGAGAGGGACTTTGGATTAGCATTTTTTAGCACTCAGGGGGGTTAGGGTTAATAGAACACGAAAAAAAAACTTTTTTTTTTTTACCATAACCCTAACCCCGGTTTAGGATTTTTGACCGGGATCACAATTTTCGAGGAAAAAACACCAACTAAATCTCCGGGAACCTGCCGGGATTCGATCCGGGGACCCTCCGTTCTCGAGCCCCACCTTCCTAACACTAAGCCACGGCCCTCAGCTACACATTCGTGCAGTATACTGCACTCATTATATACATGTAGGCTCGGTTGACTACGTCATCGAAAACCGACGGCGCATGCGTTTGGAGAGGGACTTTGGATTAGCATTTTTTAGCACTCAGGGGGGTTAGGGTTAACATGAAATTTGCCACAATCCAATACAAGTAAGTGCCACTTTTTCTGAAAACATCATTTTGAGGAAATGTGACTGTTTTGGGAAAAGTAAACATGATCGAAAATGTAAAACTTTCTAATTGGTAGCCAAGCATTTTTTCTTTTCATAATCATTTCAATTTTTCAAAACGTCTAATTTTATGTGAAGTTATGTAAACAAAAGTAATCTAATTTTAGGGGGGACTTACAATTTTTGACCCCATTATTAGCCTGAAATCTGGCCGCCAGTGTTCAACGGGTTAAGTCCCAGGGGTAAAAAGTAGTGTAGGCCTACCGTATTATCCCTATTAAGCGCACAGGGCGGTTAGCAAAGTCATTTTGTGTGGGCACTTATTAACTTTTTTAAACTCATTTATCGTAAACACTCTCTAATTCGGCAAGGTTGCACTAGCAGAAAACCATGTGCGATCGAAAAGTAAACTGTTTAACATTTTGGGGGAAAATCAACATTGTGGCGTCGCAGTGGTCTCACTGTGGCCACATTACGTGACGTCAGGCTTTACTGGTACTACGCTTTACTGAAGGACGCTGTGGTGAAAAATGTTGTAGTACAGTGCTACGTTAATTGAAAGGGTGGGCACTTATAAGGGATAATACGGTACAAGCCTTAAAGCCTTAGAAAAATAACTTTCAGTAACTCAGCCGGACACAAACATCATTGAACTTTATTAAAAGTAGGCGAAATAATGCCTGTATTTCCTTGTGTTTTTTGTAACTAAAATTTGTTAGTTCAAATTGTAAAATCTAGATTTTAATTTTCATGCACACATGGGCACCCGATTTAAGTCCCACCCCCTAATTTACGTATATTTTGAGGGGTAAAAAAAGGGTGGGACTATACACGTGTCAGTACAGTAAATATAATGCAGGCCTATATTCTGACCCGAAATTGAATGCTCCTTGTCATTACCTATCAAGCTACATCTCATTTTATACTGTAAGTAGGTTTCCCATCATTATCATTATCAGGCGGAAGCTACATGTACCACAGTGTCAAATCCCACATCTGACACTACATGTATATTACACGATTTAGATTCACCATGTAACAAGTGTTTCTTATATAAGAAACCACATTATTCTTATTACCTCATGGCCCTCCAATGGGTTATACCACATTTCTTCACCAACCACATTTCTTCATCATAACCCCCTACCTCCCAAACCACATAATTACTTCATTACCCCCACGGCCTAACCATAATAACCATCTCCTGTAGCACAGCGTATTTCTCCATTATTTGCCCACCCACGAGTGTAGGGGTGCGTAGGGGTACGTAGTGTGTGTGTAGAAGTACCGCGTCAGCCAACTGAATCGGATGGATTATGTTTTTGGGTTATTCTTACTAGCCGGGTAAAAGTTGACAAATGTGGGCAATTTAAAGGTAGATGACCCGATCACATTTTCGTAACACAGAATTATTTCAAACATACGGAGATTTTCATATCATATGAAAGCTCGTATTTTTCTCATCATCATACTGAAATTTGACGGCCTAATTCGGTATAATGACAGAGAAATCGACGAAATAGCGTTGAATTACCGCGAATGGTGGTTACCACCGATATAGTTTGTGTACTACTCAATGGGTACAGTTCACAGCATCTTGCGCATCTAAAATAAGAACCATAATAGCTACTCAAATTTTGGGACACAACGTTTTTAAGGATGACCTTTCATGTAGAATAGAAAACTTCAAGTTGAAAATCGGACCACCAATCGGAACATCTACCTTTAAGGTACAATTTTGATTAAATAAATGTCTTTGACTGTTTAAGAATGAGAATAATAGGTATTGTTTTTTAGACCGTACCAGTGCGGCGTCGTTGTTCTACTTAAATACTAACATCCTCATTTATGTAAGACAACATAACACCGATCGATTTATGTGGAAAATGTGTATAGTAAATTGTTGTCAAATTCTAAACCATTTGTTAAAAATGATCAACTGTTACATTGAAATGCATACATAAAACTGCTATACACTTTTAGATTGTACAGCAAATTCTGCAAAGTGTAGAGCATTTAGCGACGTGACACTGGGTAAATCACTGGGTAAATTGTACGCTGCACGGGTACAGTCTAAAAACAATACCTTTATTCTCTAAATATACATTGGTTATGCATGATCATAACATTTTGAAAATAAAAGTATCTATTTGAAAATGGAATACATAAGGAAACAAAAGTACTTAGCCTAATATACTAAAAACTGGTCCAGTCATGCAATTTAAAACCATTTTAGGATAAAAACTATTTACTTTCATGATTATGATAGAATACGTGGCAGAACAAGTCCAGTTGATGTCCAGTTGCTTGGAATGTGTGTGGTTATTAATATTATAGACATCAGTGAATACATCCCAGCCAAATTCGCACTACTCCGTTGGATTTAAAAGAGGTAAACATCATTGAGTTTTCCCACTTATTGTTGCTACCAAATTTTCAAACAAAGGCCGTCCTCTATAGTCAATGATATGAACATCCCTACATTATTTTATTGGTTAAATTATATAAATATCTGAACCAGCATCAACTATTTTGAAAAAAAATACTGGCTTGAATTTTGATCGCCCTATGGCTATAATCAAAACAAAGAATTCTCGATCAAAACATTTATTCCAGTCACGCCAGCGTTCATCCGAATTCTGAACGCAGTGTGATGAGCCCTTGACAACCAAGCCACAACGCGTTCGGGCGGGCGTAGGCCTACTTACATAATTGTCCAATAACGCAGCGTGGGGTCTTGTTGATTAGGGCCGCGATTGGTCAATTAGACCTTTTGTTTACAAGAACGTCACACCTTCCGGTTTTACTGCGCCCTTGCCGTCGCGATTGACGCGCTCACGCACAGTATGCCCCAGACGCTGGGACACTGAGGAATCATTTTACGATTTGATCGAGAATTCTTTGTTTTGATTATAGTATTGATATTCCCGCTACACGTAAATCGTTGAATGTGGACTGCTTCATTTTGTAGCTAAGTATTACTATTAGTATACATCCCACACACTACGCCGGCAAGCCAACGTGGATAAAAAAAAAAGGATGGGGGGGGGGGGCCTAAAAAATAGCCTAGGCTATTTTATTATATAATTAATAATTATTATCATGATGATTATATAATCTTAATATTATTTACACCGTCCATATAGATCTACCTAAGATTGTAAGTGACTGTAGATAATCATAAGTGTATGTACAATTTATGTCTATTTTGATCATGACTATGAATGATGATACTGACTGACTATCAATATCATAGACTATACTACTACTACTACTACTAGACTTAGTAATTAGTATTTTGAATGAGCGAGTACGATTGATAAACAAACGAGTAAAAACGTACCGGTAACTTTTTATACTGTCTCCTATTTTCTAATCGTAAATCAGTATGATCCTGCCATGTCCATGAAAATCAAGTTATACACACATTGTTTACAACAGGAGAAAGACTACATCACAACAAAGTGTATACTAACTAGAAAACATGTATAAAACTTACCGTAATTTCTTCTAGCGTCCCGACAGGGCGAGGTCTGATAGCTTTATACGCCGGTGACGTCACGTCAGTTTTATGAGCTATTTGGAAATCTATTTTTAGAAGACAGTATATACTTCCGGAGTTCACATAAATAATTAGAAATTTCGTGTGTGAATTTAGCAGATTTTAGATGTTTTTTGAATCAAATACACATCTATAATATATTTTGATAAAAACTTTATTATTTGAAGTGTGTAATATTTGTTAATATTCAGCAAATAATGAATTATAGACGAAATAATCAAATATTGACTAACGATGGCGCTATTCAAAACCGGAAATGGTCAAAGATAATTAATTGATTTCTTATAAATTGTCCATTTTGAATGTGTATGTGTGGGTGGGTGGGAGTACCCTTTTGTTGTCGTGAATTTGTCGTTTTGTCTAATGTTTGGCCTAGGTTTGTACCCCAGTTTCTGTGGTTTCCCTGTGTGTGAATGTGTTGGGCGACTTTGTTGTGTGAATGTTCGTGGTGTTTTAAGCTTTGCTTACTTTCATCATGTAGTTTGTATCAGTTTTGTGAGTGATGTAACTTGTGTTTGTGAAACATGTGCCTAGGCTTTTTGTCTTCTGTCCTATTTGTTATTAAATATTCAGCGATACACTTGATCTTATTTGATCGAATTGCTGCACACCATTCATTGGTTTTTTCGCACAATTTGAAATGATAGTATCTCGAGATGCTGTGAGGGGACTCTGTCCTCGATGAACAGCTCAAACGACGAGACATTGGGGATGATGACAACATGAACGGATATATGAACCAACAACTTCAATGATTTGAGGTGCTCTGTTGCGTTATGAATCCATCATACAGTCTGACCCACACCTATCAATCCATGCTATTAATATTCAAATCATAGTCATGTCGCTCAAATGGCCGCTTGCAATTTGTGTAGCTACCAAGTTAACGCACCGGACAACCAACGCGCCACCACATAGATAGGCATGTTCATAAAATTTTGAAAATAAAATTATCTCTTTGAAAATGGAATACATGGAAACAAAGTACTTTACAATAAAAATTGATGGTTCAACCTTGTCTGCAGGCTGAATAATAAAAAAGTTATAACCAGAAGTAGTTGAAGTCATGCACATTTTAAAACCATTTTAGGTAAATTAAGGGTTTACTTTCATGATGTCTAGTTGCTTGTGTGGGGTTATTTATACATCGGTGAATACATCCCAGCAGTTTTCCAGAATTTAAAAGAGGTATAAACATGAGTTTTCTACATATTTTGGTCAAATATGTCGCCCTCTATAGTCAATGATATGAACATCCCTATTAAACATAGATGTCTTATTATAGAAAATACTCGTCAAAGCCAAAGCAAATGACCAGCAGGGAGCCCAAATAATAGTACTATAAAAAGACCCAGTATATTTGCCCTGTGACCTTGGACGCTAAGTCTAGGACTGACTGCATTAAAGACCAGAGATGCAATTTTTTCTTTGAATTTCACAAATCAACTGATTTCACTCAACTCGTGTACAAAAAATAATCCCCCCCCCCCCCCCCGATGATCCTCTACTCTTTATGAAGGACTCTTGTGATGTGTAATGGGAGACACAGTCATGATCTCATAGGCTAGTAAGTTTATAAAAGGAATGATGTTTTGGATTCTCAACAAAAAACTAAATGCTCAGAACACAACAATTACCCTTAGCACCGACTCCATTCTTTTTTACTGTTGAATAGTCGGAGAGTGCATTCAGTGTAATATAGCCAATGGGTGGTTTGGGACAGGAAGGGTAGGGTGAACAGATTTTTGGGCAATGTGTGCATGTTTCTATAATTGATTTGGTATTGGTTGGAAAAGAAATATTGAACAGAGCACATACGCCACGGTAATGGTTATGGCCAATCACTAGAGTGACTCATCGCACACAAAAATACAGAGGTGCATGGTCTTTGAGACAATCTTTCAAAAACCAAGGTTTAGAATGAAAAAGTTGTAATTAAAAAAGGGGGTTAGATGGTTCGAGTTGTTTTTTTGACCCGACTCGATCCCCACTCACAATATCCTGCGCACGCCGCTGGTTGTATGGAATGACATTCATTGCATGACGTCGACGTTACCTCAAATTGGGTTGCCCCGAAGGGAAGACCCCCCATAACCCGGGGGGGGGGGGGGGGGGTGGGGGCACTGACATTGAATAAGATTATAGGTATGTGCTGTGCTGAAGACCCCCTTTTTCACCCTCTGCTGCTAGCTCTTATGACCTCCCTTTTGAGCCTGCATCAGTTCTTAATATTCGACCCCAATTTTCTTGAAAATTCAAAAATCACAAAATTTTACATTCCAAAGCCCAATTCTTCCAACAATTTTGCATTCTAAAACCCCCAAAAAATCTAAAATTTGCGTTCTTGCTATTAAATCAATTTTGAAGTCAATCAAGATTTGAAACTGAATCATCTATCCCTGGTGGTGTTTAAGAGAAATTTCTGAGGTGTGTGTGCCAGGCTGTACGTAGCAATAATGGTCTTATTCGAATCATGTTAATGCACATAGGTATTATGGGGCCCTGAAGGGGGGGGGCATTCAACTTTTTTTGTTTACGGGTGTGCCACCCAGGGTCTCAAAAAAAGGTGCGGACGCACCCCCCTTGAAAATCTTTTCTTTTTCTTTTTTAGGGTAAAAATTGTGTTTTTCTTAGTTTCAAATTTCAATGATAGTAAAACTACTCATAAAACATTGACTACAGTGCTTTTCGGACTGCGAAATCATGTGTCCGTGCGAACATTTTTGATGTGCGAAATTTTTTGACTTCACCCCCCCCCCCCCCCACTTACATGAAATTCACGAGGTGACTGACTTGGAAACATTTTGGGGTAACCTTTTACGAAAATTTTAGGTGAAAACGCACCCCCCTTGGGCAAAACTGTCTGACGGCCCTGATGATGCTATATTCATTGTTATTGGCAGATTTTATTATTTGGGTGGGGGTGATTCTAATGCATCTTGGACATTTTAAAGTATTTTTGGCCCCCTGACTGAAAAAGCCCGTTGTGTCCAAGCCCTATTTATGCCCTGCCCCACCCCAGTCTCCGGATGTACAATGTATAAGTGTGTATAGGCATTATGACAATTTACAAAGACCCTTTTTCACGGGCGTTTGGTGTCATGCCCTTACCCCCCCCCCCCCCCCCCCCCCTCAAGTTTTCTGAGCTGACTGAAAAAAATATTTGGACACCCTTTTACAAAAATGTCTGATCTTGCCCCCCCCCCCCCACCCTGAAAAAAATCCTAGCTACGCCACTGGCTTGGCGTCCCCCAAACTGGCGCTCAACCAACGCAACTCTAATATGGGGGAGGGGGTTGGGGCGATCGCCCCCCCTCAGGCTACCCCAAGTAACCCCACATCGTTCTCAATAATCGCTCAGGACAGAGGTTAACCATTGTTTATAATGCAATCAAAGGGGACTTTCTACACATAATACAGGGTGACCCCAAAAAATGTTAACACTCCAGGCACATAAGATATCTTAAAAAGGACAGGAGCACACGGGTCTAATCTTGATGTATTATGAAAGCTGAGTAAATAAGCTTTCATTTGCATTTTATTGCGTTCCAATTGGTTATTTAGAAAGTAAAATCGGCTTGGTCAATTTGCATTTATTACAACTATGATTAAGAACTTGTAAGAATGCCAAAAACATTATTGTGCAGTAATTCAAAAGTAACATTTAATTATAAGTTAG
Source organism: Ophiura sarsii (assembly GCA_035610835.1). Classification (NCBI taxonomy): domain Eukaryota; kingdom Metazoa; phylum Echinodermata; class Ophiuroidea; order Amphilepidida; family Ophiuridae; genus Ophiura; species Ophiura sarsii. The sequence continues at coordinate 45,804,007 of CM069445.1, read as the reverse complement.
AATGTATCGATAATATAATTGAATCTTTTCATTCATTTATCCAACGATACAAGCAAGTTGTATTTCAGTGCAATATTAGTTAATTTATTTAATTGGATGGACCATTTCAACAAAGAACATGAAATGTTTCAATTTCAATTTTAAAGACTGCTTTACTGACGACAGCTACCCATTGCACATGGAAAAAGAGTATAGAACTTGAACTCATGACAAAATACCTATAATTTATGTGGAATATATTTATTTATGTCTTTTAAGCTTGAAAAGAATCGAAAGAATGCGTTGACAAGAAGAGATTAACTGATGTGTGTGTGTGTGACTTAATCATGTTGCTTCTTGCTTCGTGTATTTTAAAAGCTTTACTTTCATACTGAGAGGATTGGACCAAGCCGATTTTGCTTCCTCATGTTTGCTGAAGCATATATCTCCCGTTCTAAATAACCAATTGGAACGCAATAAAATGCAAATGAAAGCTTATTTACTCAGCTTTTATAATACATCAAGATTAGACCCGTGTGTTCCTGTCCTTTTAAGATATCTTATGTGAGTGTTAACATTTTTTTGGGTCACCCTGTTAACCAAAATAATATTATAACACATCACAAAAAAATTAAAAAGGACTCAAAGAATAAGTTACTGACAAACTAAAAATACTTTGTTGTAGAAAACATTTAATGAGATGGATTCTTGCTGATTTGAAACGTGCAGTTTTCATACAACATGAAAATGATGACACAACTTGCAACATGTGTATAAATAAAGACTTTTAGCAGACATGTATTACCACTTTTAGTATTTTGCCAGCAATTCTCAGTTGCCATTCACAACCGATTTGATTAAAACATTTAGCCTTTTTTACACTGACACTTTTTACCATAAATATACTTTGTCAACATTGATACCAATATCAAAACCTATGTTTAAGCGACAAAAAAAACCCCACCCTGTTGTATGGGCAAACAGACCTTTCAGGTAGAGTTGGGTTGGTTGGGCGTTTTTTTTTCTACAGCACCACACAGCCACCATTTTTTTCCTCAAAAAGTCTGGAATTTTTACAAATCCAATATTTTCCACAAACAAAATTCAAAATATTTGTTTAATATTCACAAATTGTTGATTTAAAAAAAATCAATATTTTTCAACAACAAAAAAAAAATCCCAACAAGTTTTTTATTTTAATTTTATTTTTTTAAACAATTTTTTTTGGGGGTTGGTAGGGCCCATAGAACAGGGTGTTTTTTGTCTCCTTCGCTTAAAAGGGCATTGAGAGATGTATCGATATACTAAATGAGCAAATAACGTAAAGATAATCATCAGCATAGCCCAAATCCAAAATGTCATACAATTCCGACATCGCCTTCATGCCAAACAGGCAAATAACGGCACTTCCGGGTTAAGATTTGCCACGAAAGGCCGCATGTAAAACAATTGCATAACTTCCGAATTCAGCACCTAGTTTTGATATGATCATATCGAAACTAAGAAAATCATGACATTTTATATGATCAACGGCGAATGTTGGTAAACTGTTTCAGATGGTAGTTAGTATATGCCTATAGTATTACTTTGATGCAAGAAAACTGATTTCCAGGATAATTGAGGGCGCATTCCCATACATATCTCTCAATGCCCCTTTAACACAACCTTGTGAACATAAAATTCTGAATAACCGTAAGTACTTTTCCAAAGTCCAAAGCTTATATTTTACCATTCATATTTTAAAAAGTTCATTTCTGAAATGAAAATACATTGGAACCTAACCTACTCCATGATACACTCTAAAACCAGTACTGTAAAAGTGGAAATGTTGCGTTACATTTATATTCGCAGTTTTTGCGCTAAGATCAGCAAGCGCGAAAATAAAAACGCCCAAATATATTCCTTTTTGTATGTAGGTCTATGTAAGGAAGCTCAAAATCGCGAAAATAAAAACAAGCAAACTTGTTCAAAATGCATGTGCCAAGCGCAAACATTTCCACTTTTACAGTAATTACTTTTTCAAGTTCAAAGCTATACTTTACTAAACACAAGCTATTGTAAGAGGTGATTTTGTGTTAAAGAGGTTCTGCTGAGTGCACAAATCAGGCCCCAAAAATATGTTGTGTTGCCCTCAGGGACTGACCCTATAAGATTTAAAGGTAGGTGTTCCGATTGCTTGCCCGACTTTCAACTTGATGTTTTCTATTCTTCATGAATGGTCATCCTTGTATTCCAAAGTTTGAGTTGCATAACTCCAATGGTCCTTATTTTAGAAGCACATGGTGTCATAGCCTTTCATCAAGGCCCTGTATTCTGTATAGGTGTGAGCGCCCTCTATCAAAATTGTGGAACGGCCGGGTGGTTAACCATCTTAGGCAGTAATTCACTGCATTTTAGGCTATAACGTCTAAATGGAACATTTCTTGCGCCAAACATTTTACAGAAATAATGAGAAAAATATGGGGTTTCTTCTGGTATCAAAATATGTTGATGGGCAATAAAACCCTAAAGGGATCGGAACATCCACCTTTAAATGTTTTACAAAGTGTTAAAATATTACTATTTTAAAAATTGACCGACCGACCCAACCTCAAGATTTTTGGCATTTGAGGGCAACACAACAATGTTTGTTGTTGCCTATCACATTGAATGCAGGGCCAGAAATTTGACGAGAATCCATTCCCGCAAAGATTCCCGCCGGTAAAGTTGCAAGAATCCAAGTTGATTCTCGTAGATAATCTGTCTAAACACAATATTTGAATGGAGAAGAATCCGTGGATTTTTGCAAAATCTTTTGGCGAGAATCTAAATGGATTCTCGCAACCTTTGGCGAACTTCTGACCCTGGAATGTAAAATGAATACGAAAAAAAAATCATGTTTAAAAGCATTTATAGATTAACTTTGATTACAAGTGAACATTATAGCCCTACTTACTATTGACATCTGGCAAGAATATATAAATAAGTGCAACAAAACTATGCCCCGATGAGCCAGACTAAATTTAAATTAAACAACAAAAATACGTTTTTAAGGGGTTAAATCCAATTTGATGGTAGATATCCAAGTCTTTAGTTTCCACCTTTACACTACAAGCATGTTGTAAGACATTTTTGGTTTATCCATAAGTGTGGTCGTGCCTTCATTAGGAAAAGTAAAATTTTAAGTACAAACCTACATCCCAAAAAGCAAAATTATACATATATCATACAACTGATGGAGAAAAAAATATCAACAATACAAATATACAAATATTTCATATAAAATAGATTAAGCATTCTTCATTTGAACTATCACTGAGACCTGTGATATTAAACTATCATTGAGACTTGTGAAATTGATAAACAACTCTTGAAATAGAAATTTGAAGAATAAAAAAAGTACTACGCTGCAGGTTAATGGGCTATGGTGATCATGATTCATGATTTATTCCACACGGCTAGTGCCCGATATTGTTTACATTGGTAAAATAAATAATAAATTGGCCTTTAAAAGGTATAAATTGCCATAGATTGTAACATGTGGCCGTATTTAGATTTTTAAACAAGAAATTGGTTATTACTGCACGATAAAACTTTACATGCTTATCTATCTAATACTACACGAAATTCACCAGTATAGTGGAAGCGAGAATATACTACGATGAAATGCCTGGGTTGGCCCCTTGCATCATAAAAGGATTTCCTTCAGGGCTGGAATTTCAGATATTTTTCAGTCAGTCGGGTAGGTAACTTGGCACAAATATACCTGCTCGACAGAAATTCCACCAGCCAGTGTAACTCTCTTATACTGTGAGTTTGAACAACTTTACCTGCCAGTTGGGCGGGTACTTTTGTATCTTAACCCACCCGACGCAGAAGCCTGGTTACCTTCATTGTATGTGATAAGGTATGACTGATGGGACACAATTTATTACAGTTTATACTAAAAGGTATTTCAATATGTCAAATACATTTCCAAGATGGCCCTGTTTCTGCGCAATAAATATTTGGCTTGTGTTTTACATTATACACCTGTTTTACATTATAAACGTCTTTTTCCCTGTGTCTTGAGGCTCGACCCACTATTTTTGCGCCTTTTTTATGTTATCATATGTTGTTAAGCGTCTTGAGGCCCTTTGGCCTAAGGGCGTTAAAGCGCCTGTTATTATTTTTATTATAAAATATATAGTATAGAAATATTTGATTTTTAACACAAATAAAACTTGGCCATTTTTGAATCAAGCAAATTGGTCTTCACTTTTTTCTTTTGGTAATTGATTTATACTGTAATTTTGATTTGCAGTACTAAATAATCAAACCATAAAACTGCATGGTCATCAAAGCAATGTCCACTACTGGGATTGGATCAAATTACAGAAGCTGCATAAAAGGTTATGGGGCACGTAGTGCTGTTATCAACACACTTTTTTGTGTTGATATATCGAAAAGTAACAACTATCGACGTATCAATAATTATCGACAATCAATGCATTTTGGAGATGAACCCAGCGTTCAAAATAGTAGTAATGGAGGACGTGTTTATATGACCGATAACCAAGATTTTAACACCAAAACAACTGAAACAATTGCGGATAACCCAGTTTATTTTTCTTATTTCTAACGCTGGATGTACTATACGCTTGCATACAGTGAGCCAGTGGCTATAAACACATGGAACTTGGCTGTGGGATTAATGCTTCAGTGACATTAATATGTGAATCTAATAATTAAAATCACATGCTAGTGTAGTTATTAATATTCATCAACTAAATCTCCATTAAAAAAAATCTCAATTTAAAAAATCTTTCAAGTAATCCTTCCGAAATATGTCATGAACTCTGCATATTTGAGATCGTCACTTTCATTCGTCTGTCTCCATTTTGAGTTACTGCTTCCAGGACAGTAAACTAAATCCTTCAGCTATTTTACATTATTTGACGGACAGCAAACATATACACAAGTAAAGGGCCAAAGTTGATGGGGCTGTTCACAGACAGTCTACAGGATTTACAATTTACTTTCTGAAAATGATAATAATGATGTATCTCATTCTCCATTCAGACATTTGCAGCTCTCGTGATATGCAGAAGTATATAAACCTCACAAAAAATGATATTAGCATTATAAGTACAAGTATGTGTTGGTTCAGAATGTTCCTTGTTAATATGCAGAAGTGTATATAATTATATCAAGCTCACAAAAACGATGTTAGCATGATAGGTACAAGCATTTGCTGGTTCTGAATGTTCCTTGCTAATACAGCTATCATCTGTGTCAACTCGAGTTGGGAGTTGATGTCAGCGAGTAACCAAGTGAAAGGCACAGCACTTTCTGCGCCATGGCCAACATTCTTCTTTGATCGTGCAGTTGCCAAGGCTGTTGTGGTGCAATTATGTGTGCAGTATCATGATGGATTTACTCGAATGTGCGCTGACCTCACCTCCCAACTTGAGGTGACAAACAAAAGTTTAGACCCTACTTATAATTGGTGCCATCCTTCTGTTGATTGGGTACACATCAATATCGCATCAACATCGCTTTTTTACGCGATATCGTAATGTTTACATTTATTGCCTCACTTATGTTACGCGATATCGTACATCATGTTTACAATCTTTGCGTAGCTTTTGTTACGCAATATCAATGTTAATCAGTGTTTACCTAATCGATGGCAGGAAAGCATCAATATAAATTTATATACGGTCTCTCAAACCAAATACCCTGCGTTTTAGTTTGATGACCCCAAATTTCCCCAAAACTTTTCCAATCTCGATTCAAATAGTCTATATCAAACCACTGCATTGCCTGCAAACCATTAGACCGTACTGAAATCCCATAGCTTCACTGTCTTGTCGTAAGAACCCGATACAATTTTGCTGTTGTTGAATTGGAGACAGGTGACACCATCTCTGTGATGACGCAGTGTTACTAGACGTTCTCCCGTCTCAATGTTCCATACTTTCAGTGTCCTGTCATCTGCAGCACTCACTACCCGCCACACGTCGGCTTGTAAACACGTCCTGTCATCTGCAGCACTCACTACCCGCCACACGTCGGCTTGTAAACACCTGTAAGTGTATATGGGGAAATAAAATTAAAACAAGAATGAAGGTTATTTTCTTCTTCATATAAATTTACAAACGTAAACATTGATTTGTTTTTTATGCACCAATTTGTGGTGGATACCACAATTTTACTTCAGGTATAACAAAATTAGGATGTTGTTTGGATCAGTCAATAAATAAAAGTGTTTTTCAAACCCACCAGCGAATAAGGAAAATTCAGTTCTCAACACAGAGCAACCCAATTCACATACCTAAATGTTGTGACTATAAAGGGTATAGAAATACAGAAAGACTTTAGGTGATCGTAACTTCCTACCTAAATAAGTGTCAGAATGAATTATTTCAAACACCAAAATAAAGTCAAATTACTTTGCTATAATTTGAAGAAAACTGATTCTGTTCAGTAAACATGGAGAAATGAGCAAATATGTAATAGTAGCTGAGGAACACTTCTATCTAAGTTTGCTCATATTGGGTGATTCAGATAGCACAGGCACGAAATCAATTAATATCACTCTCAAAGATAACATTCATTAACTTGTTTGTCTTGCTCTAATTTTTCTTTTAAACGAGATAATATGTCAGTTATTAACAAAGTTTAACATGATATTGCACATCAAAAGTTATTAAGGTTATTTTCATCACATTTTCAATTTGATTACTAAATGTTGAATAATAGCCAATTTGCACGATAAGCTCAATCTTTCTATCACAATTGAAAACAAAATGGTAAGTCTGAGCATTGTCAGTTATTAAACAAGTTCAAGATAATCAATAACATTGTGCGTACAAATATCTTAAAAAGGTTTTTATCTTCACACTTTCAACTTGATAAATAAAGGCTGAAATCATGTTTACTATTGCCACTGTTGCACATAAATGTCAAATTATTGTTGTAATTGAAAATATAATAAAGGTTAATTTAGATTTAAGTGCAATGGTAATCTCTCTCATTACAATGAGTTCAATTGTTTTTGTTACTATCGATTCCTCATCAGTACTCTTATAGAAATGTATTTATCATATTATTAAACAGTATTAGCTATTGAAAAACTGAATAAGTATCCACCCATGCAAGTGAAAATCTGTAAAATAAGCAACTTGGATGGATGCAAGTGTTCCCTGATTACTTTAACGTTATCGCTCATTTCTCTGTAACTGAACCAAATCAAATGCGATCTTCTTCAAATTGTAGCAAACTAAATTGACTTAATATTTTTTCGTTTGGAATGTTCCATTCCAACAATTATTTAGGAAGTTACAATCATCTAAAATTAACCCTAACACTGACCTAAAGTTATTTTATGATTTTTATTGGGACACCCTGTATTTGCTACAAAAATAATGATTCCCATACACAACATCTACATTTGCTTTACATTTGTAATATAACTGTCAAAAAGTTAACTCAATCTTTTTTTAGTTTATCAAATAAGTATTTTGACATTTACTATGAAAGCAGAGGTGACATATCAGTATGGAAGTTCCTAACCAACTTGAGCCAGAAATAATCAAACAGGCAACCTAAATTGCATTGCATAAAGGAAATGCATAGTGTACAAGGAGGTGTGTTCCTTGGGCACATGAAATAAACACCAGCCTAATTTTTGCCAATTTAGTAGTGATCAAACTACGTTTCAGTGTAATGTCATGTATCATAAACCATTACCTGACCACTCCGGTATGTCCTTCGGAGTGCGCCCAATCTATGGTGCTTGTACACTGGCCGGTGTGTAAGTCCCAGAATTTGAGGTTGCTATCCAACGAGCCACTGATGATCTTATTGGCGTCAAACTGCAGACAGGTAACGGCATCTTGATGTCCTTCAAGGGTGCTCAGACACATACCAGAATCTAAACTCCATATCTACAAAGAGAACCATGAACAAGTTATTAATGGGCGTGGCATTGATATGCAGGTGTGGGGTGTTTAGGATTGGATCTAATAAATTAAATGAGATAGCTTACAGGAACTAGAAGAGAATTAGAGAGAAGGAGAGTAGGTCCTACCTATCATTATGTGCATTAAACATCTCCCCCTCATGCAGTGCATTGCGCACCCGCACCCCCCCCCCCCCCCCCCCCCCCCCTCTCCTCCCCAATTTTTTGAGTTCATTTCTGGCAACCTCAAATTACTGGCAGGTTACAGCATCTTGCTGTCTCTCAATGATGTTGTGAGAGGTTCCTGAATCTACGCAAATGTAACAGTAAACAAAGAACGAGATAATTCAACTAGCCATCATAGATAAGGGCGGATTGGTACTAATATCTTGTTGGCATCCCCATCAGACTCAACCTAAGCTCAATCTACAAAGACAACCCGGGATTGGTATATGCCTCATATATTACACCTTGAAACACTCACAAAGTAGTCACTGATTCATTGGCCAATTTGTATAATACAGGCCTTCGGGTTCAGGGTGATAGACACGTAGGGTGATAGACATGTAGCCAGAACCTTGGGAAAATGCAAAATTTCCCCTCTGACTATGTACTATAATTTGATGTATGTTACTGTTGATGGTTCAATTCAATAGCAGTCTTCAACAGCCCAACCTGAAAGCAAATGGCTGCCATAAAAAAACTTTTTATATATAAGCCAATTTAAACAGGTGAATACTGAGAAATATCAACCTACTAATGTAGTAAATATAAGTTGTCCTTAAGATCTTACCTTGATAGTTTTATCTGCTGATCCAGACACTATTTTATTGCTATCAAACTGAAGGCAAAGCACAGCACCGGTGTGACCTCTGTTGAAATATAAACAATAGCGTGGGGTGTGTTTGTGATTACTATAGAATCTATTATTGGCTAAGTAATATGTGGAGTTCAATTTATCAAAAGAAAAAGAGAAGAAAAAATTATCAAAAATTATCTTATGTGACCCATCACATCGAAACAGACCAGTTGACTCCAAACATTAAAATTGAGATTTGAAATTCATGTTAAAGAATTATTTGTTAGCTTTAAAATGACACTGTCAAAATCGAACATGAAACACAGGTTTATGCAACTCAGAAGGTTAAAAATTCTTTCTATTTTCTTTATTTTTTCTCAACTTTATTTGGTTATAATCTGTTAATGAGCCTTGCCAACCACCAGGGGTCAGTCTCGCGTCCTGGACCTCTCACTTTCTTGTAGTGACGCGTCAGGTTTCAAATTGGAAAGACTTGTGGATCCCGATCAAAATTGAAGGGACCCGTTTAAATTTGATGTTGTATGGAAATGGAAACCGTACGAAATTCTGTAAATTACATATCCATCGTTTGCTCATAATATAAACTCCTTAAAACTGTCCGTAAAAAATAGAAAATTTTCAAATACCCAAACTTCAGGACCCCTCAATTTCTTGGGGGGCCCCTTAAATTTGTTTTTTGAGGTCCTACAGGGTCCTGAAAAATTTCATGGGACCTCTCACATTTTTGATCCAGTGCTATCCCTGCCAACCACTGGTCGGTTTTGATGTGATGGGTCACATGATTACGTTATCACTACCTAAGAATCTGTCCTTCATCATAAAAATGAGATAACCCATCATGATACATCTCCACTTATTTCCTTTGCATCGTCCCATTCTGATATCCCATACTTTCTACGTTCTACCATATGGAATTTATTTACATTTACATTTACTTTTTTTTACTCAGAATCCACCCATAGGCACCTTATCATTTTCTGATAACCCATCATAGTCCCCCTAATGTAATCCTGCATCATCTTGTATTCACTAATGTCATATCATGCTAATGACTTTCACATTGTCCACCTATAGGTACCTGATCATATCCTGATGACTTGTCATAGTTACCATACAATCTATGATCTGACTTTACTGTGACCTTGCATCGTCCTGGCCCAGTATCTTACACTTTCAATCGACATCCTGTTATATGAGCCGCTAACAACTTTCTTATAGTCCATCTGTAGGTACCTGATCATATCCTGATGAACCATTGCAGTCACCTTACACGCAATGCTCTTACCTTAGCGTAACCTTGCATCGTCCTGTCCTGATATCCCAAACTTTCAACGTCCTGTCGTATGATCCACTTACAACTTTCTCATAGTCCACCTGTAAGCAACGCACGGTATCTTGATGTCCTGTCATGGTAACTTTACAAGCAATACTGGACCAGCTGTTCTGCACGGATAAATCCCAAACCTGAAATTACAGACAACAGAATCAACAGTAAGGGTCTATTTCAAAAAGTTGGAAGTAAAAGCTGCACAAATTATTATAAACTATAAATATATTATCAGTTCCAAATTGGCGAGAAATATTCGGGGGTTTTTCTCTCCGCGCGCAAAAGTAATCCAAGCGTACGCACAAGATTATGACCACACGCAAGCGGTTTGTCTACCCGTGTGCATCGCGCTAAATTCATTCGCTGCTGTCAGGTGGCCTCCCCAATTTGGGACTGATCAAACTATATACAACTGGCAGATTCATGTTTAAAATATGGTTTTCTGCTATGCCACTACTTGCACAGACAAATTTCAACAATATCAACAGATGATACCTGAAAATCCGGACAGAAACTTTTGCAAAGTTGGCAAAGTGAAAGAACTAACGTAATATCGCCAAGAAATCAGGGATTTCTGCCTCTGGAAACATGGATTTTTGAAGATAGTTTGTTGTGTAATGAATGACCACAACCCACATTTCCATGTTGACAGAATTAAAATTGAGTTACTAGTAATTGCGATACATTTGCAATGTGTTACTTCAGGAGAAATAGAATAATCATTGCACAGGCAATGATGTTGGTGAGTGATCAATGCATAATATTTTAAGGGTACCATTGTGAGAATATCAACACCCACTCCACACAAGTGAATTTGTTTTTCTCATCCTCAATAAACAATAAATGTATCAACGTTTCTTACATGTACACGACTATTGTGACAATGCCAATTTACATTTTTGTTCATCCTTAAGTTTGAAGAAAATATATAAACAAGTTGAAACCCTCAGTAGAAATTGGAGAGCCTATGCTGTGCAGGGTCAAAAATTCAACATGAATCCATTCTCGCCGGTATTTGCTTAACTTGCACGCAATCGCCATTTTAGAATGAAAGTGAGGCTCTCCCCACGGAGCCTCGCTTTCAATGGTTCCATTTGTACCGTGCAAGTAGCTAGCGTATAGTTGCAAGAATCCAAGTTGATTCTCTAAAAGATAAACTGTGAAACACACACCAATTCAATAGACAAGAATGCACAGATTTTTGCAAAATCATTTGCAAGAATTTAAACGGATTCTCGAAACCTTTGACAAATTTCTCACCCATGCTGTGTGGGCAACATAGATTCAAAAGAAAGTTTACATATCTATGATTCAAACATGGAGTGCATTAAGCCTTTTTGGATGAAATGCACTTCAGATTTGCTTCACATATGTGACGCGATCAAGAGGAATGAGTCGGATGTCGGGGAATCCCAAATTGAGATATGGCCAATTAAAAATGGCGGCTTACATAAGTTTTGATGGAAATTCATGTATACAATTTGACATAACTTTGGAACATAACGTCGTATCGACATGGGGTTTTTAGTTTCTGAAAGCTCTAGGTGTCTTCTTTAAAACTGTATTAAAAACTCATTTTCGACCAGGGTCGACATCCGACTCATTCCTCTTGATCGCGTCACATATTTGTGATGCAGCACATCACAAAGGGGGGACTTTGCGGCTGTGTGTTTTTCAAGATATAGATGAAAACGGACAGAAAAAGGAAATAGTAATAAGAATTTAGGAGTCATTTTCACTCGTAAAATCTGAATGCCTAGATAAATTTTGATAAATTTTGTGTCATTTTAAAACTTAGAAAATGGTCTGAGCACACAAAATAAATTCAAAATTGACTTCACCTGCAAAGTCCGCCCTTTCGATTTGCTGCATCACATTTTGGTTTCCTGCTTTCGGATTGGTACGAGTGTTAAAACATAACATAACAATGAGCATTTATATAGCGCTCTTACACATTATACAATGGTACCACAGCGCTTAACAAAATTAAAACATAAAATTAAAATTAACAGTGTTAAACATCACTCGCACTATGATGGTGGAATAAGTGAGTTTTTAACATCTTCTTAAATTGAGTCAGTGATGAGGCATGCCTGATGTGACGCGGTAAATTATTCCACAATAATGGGCCGGAGGCATAAAATCCTTTCGAGTTTTAGGTACAGCAAGAATCCGAGTGTCAGAGGCAGAACGAAGACCACTTCGTTTAGGTACATAAGTACTAGTAAGGTCCTTCAGATAAGAAGGCGCGCCATCATTGAAACATTTATATACAATAGTCAGGATCTTGAACTCAATGCGCGTTTTAACAGGCAGCCAATGTAACTTGTGGAGAAGAGGAGTTGCATGATCACGTCTTTTAGCATTATAAATGAGTTTGGCTGCTCGATTTTGGAGACGTTGTAGCCGTTTAATATCTTTCGCAGAAGATCCCTGTAAGAGAGAGTTGGAATAGTCGAGCCGCGATGTAACAAGTGCGCGTATCGCGTGATGACATGTTGTTTCATCAATAAACATCCGAATACGAGAAAGATTCCTAAGGTGAAAATTCAAACTGCGACAAATGTTAGTAACATGATGAGACATGTTTAAATGGCAGTCAAATTCAACACCAAGATTGCGTACATGGGGGGACGGTCTGATCTCAATATCACCGACACGAAGTGAGATGTTGCATAGTGACTTTAAGGCTCTTGGGTTGGCTGCAATGAAAAATTCTGTTTTATCACTATTCAAGCAAAGCATATTTTGCGACATCCAAGATTTAATATCCTCAATGCACGCAGATAACATAACAAGAGCATGGTCAGCATCCCCTGACTTATTTGGGTCAAATGAGATGTACAGTTGTGTATCATCAGCGTAAAAATGGAACTTTATGTGTTTGTAACGTTTGATTATATCAGCAATCGGTTGTGTGTAGAAAGAGAACATTTGAGGGCCAACACAAGATCCTTGAGGCAAACCGAAGTTGAGAACATGCGAGTCAGAAAACTCATTGGCAATTTTAACCTTGCATGTGCGTCGATAGAGATACGAACGAAACCAGCTCACAACATTTCCTCTAAATCCAAAATCATTTGACAATCTGTTAGTTAGGATATCATGATCAATCGTGTCAAAAGCTGCTGATAGGTCTAACAATACGAGAAAAATAGCACGCCGGTTGTCAATTTCGCACACAATATCACTTTTCACTTTTAATAATGCCGTCTCCGTGCTGTGCTTGGGCCTATACGCTGACTGCATCTTCTGGCGTAGATCATTCTCACTAACATGATTATTTACACGTGACAAAGCAGCTTTTTCGATAATTTTGCTTAAAAATGCTGTGTTGGATACTGGACGGTAGTTCTTAAGCATGTTCTTGTCTAATGATGGTTTCTTTAAGAGTGGTGTGACAATGGCATCCTTAATTGCCGTAGGAAAAGTGCCTGTGGATAGCGAGGTATTAATAATGGAAACGAATGCCGGAAGAAGAGTTTGAATATTATCTTTAAGGAGCCAGGTAGGGATTGGATCAAGTCCACAAGATTTGTTCGGGGATCTTTTAATGAGCGTCAAGATTTCATCCTCATCAGCTAGAGTAAACTCATTCATTTCCGCAACAAGCGTGTTGATCGTGGGTAATGAAGCAGGTTGGCGGGGTAACTGTGAGTCATTAACACCTTTGATCTTATGCCGTATCTTTACAATTTTCTCACTGAAGAATCTACTGAAGTTATCACTCAGGGTTTTCATAGATTCAGCATAGGGAAGTGATGTTGTATTCCGGTTGAGAAGGGTGTTGATGGTTCTGAAGATTGTTTTTGTGTCAGCTGTAGCAAGCTTATCCATGTAGTACTTAGCCTTTTCTGATCTGCACATTTTAGAGAATAAGTGAACATAATCCAGATAAAATTTGTGATCATTCGGATCACCTGATCTCCTCCACTTACGCTCTAGTTTCCGACGCTGTCTGCGGGCTCTATGGATTTCATCAGTGTACCATTTTGGTTGAGAAATGATTCTACGTTTGCGACTTATGGCAGGGCAATGACGATCGAGAACTTCCACAAGTACCTTGTTATAGTAATCGACCATATCATTGAGATTTGCGCTTACAGGAAATTCCTTGAAAGACTTTTCTAGATCTTGAGAAAAAGCATTATGATCGAGTTCATGGTAATTCCTGCAGTTAGTAACAACCGTAGCACGGATAGGCTTAGAAAAGTCGATAACACAGCTGACCATGTAGTGATCCGAGTTGAGTATATCACAAACATTTATATTGCGCACAAGAGCGTCTTCTTGGCGAGAAATCAAGAGATCTAAAGTATGACCTTTTCTGTGAGTTGGTCCATGGACATGTTGTTCAAGTCTAGCGGCAGCAAGTGATGTAAGGAAGTGGGAAACGTCATACTTATTGGGATTATCCACATGAATATTATAGTCACCACATAAAAAGAGCTTCCCTGAGAAAAGAGACACCTCATCTAGGAAGTCATCGAATTCCTTAAGAAAATCAGGGGTCTTGAGCTTGTTTTCCGTAGAAGGTGGTGGACGATAAATAACCACAAACAGAACTTGCTTTTTGGGGTCCGTGATTGCAGCAAACTCAAAGGTTGATGGATGGACATCAAGACTGGCAAAGGATAAATTCAAAGATGATCTGAACACGATTCCAATGCCTCCATGTGGATCAGCACCACGAGGAACATTCAGAAAGGTGTAGCCCCCTGGAGTACATTCAGATATTATAACAGGGTCTTCAGTGTGTAGCCAGGTTTCTGTAACAAACATCAAGTCAACATTTTTATCCATGATGTAGTCACGTAAAACATAAGACTTGTTGCCAATGGAGCGTGCGTTCCATGTGTGAACATTTAATCTATCATTTCTTTCACGGGGCACATGTTTAATATAACATGAGCTGGGACGTCGATGATGATTGTCATGTGATTGTTTAGGTTTACCCCTGTTTGTCGGTGCAAGTTTTGGAATTTGGTGGATCGCATCATCAGACTCTGTAAAAACTGGTAAATCCCAACGTTTACGTCGACCACCTCTCTTGCCGCGAGGTTTCCTCCTATAGGTAGAACTGATGTTTAGAGCGTTTATAGTGTTCCAGACTTGTTTAGATAAACACGGTGATCCCAGTTTTGTGTGCTTAAAGGGGTTCAATGACATTAGACATTCAGGACTATAAACTAACTTGGTGTTTTCTACAAAGTCATCATGGTTATTGCAGGTATGAATATTTTGTAGAGTTGGACCAGGATTCGGATTTATGTCTCCAGAAATCAGTATGTCTAATTGAAATGTTGCAGATGAATTGCCATAGTATGGGATATGAGTACCAAGATATTTAACTTGTTGAATCTGATGGTGTTGATTTTTGCACTGATTCCATATACGGCTCGGCCAGTACACAGGCTTGTGGTCAATTTTACCAGTTGATCCATTTAAAAGCAAGAAGATGGTGATGAAGACTTGTTGAGCCTCCATATTGCAATCAGTTAGGCATTGTTTCAGTCAATAATAAGGTGATTACAAGCTGTAGTGTTAGCCCAATACATGTATAGTCACAGTCAAGGTTGTCTGAATACAACCACAAGGCTCAAGACTCAAGGTTGTCTGAATACCAGGCATGTGTTGTATGGAGGACCTACACAGTAGGGTCAATTGAAGATAGGAAATATTCTAATATATTTTCCTAAAAAGCAGGCAAAAAACTCAAGATAAAGATGCAAAAACTAGTCCATTAGTATCCTGGTGTTTAGTTGTATCACTGGTGCAAATTGAGATGAGAACCTCCATCAAAGAACCATATATTTCTGATGGAAAAGGTAGAGCTGTATTGAGGTGCTGCCATCAAGTGGGGCGCCCTCACATAAAATCTCATGTTTGAATGATAAATAAAATAACTTATATGTAGACGAAGACGATAAAGAAGTACAACATACCTTAATGGTCCTGTCTGTGGATCCAGAAACTAGCCTATTGCCTTCCAGATGTAGACATCGCACTGTGCCAGAATGACCAACTAATGTCTGTACTGACCACGGGGAATTGGTACGGATGTTCCAAACCTGGAGATATCAAAAGGGGATATTTTTGTTAGCATCTCCTTGAAGGTTGTTATTTTTCTACTACTACATGTATATATGATTTGGAGCTTTTGCATTTATTCTTGTATGCAAGTCCTCTGTTCAGAGGTATCATGTAGGGGTAGGGATAATCTGTGATCACGTTATTCATATATAGGCAGTGTTGTACAGAAACGTCCCACTCCTCCAAACTGTTGCAGGTTCAAATAACATATGTGACCTGGCACCACAAAATGAGCATAAAGTCGCTTGGGCTGATTTTGAGTTATGGCCTGAAATTGTCATTTCGACAAGGGGAGGTCGAAAATGAGATCTTGTCATTTTCCGAAAGATAAACTATTTAAGTATCACATTCCGAAGTATTCAAAAAATATTTTGGGTCTAAATATGTTTTTAAGTAATTTTAGAGAGGGCATTTTATTCTTACATCTCAAGAAATGAACGCAAAGAGAGGAAAAATGTCTCAAAATTACCATGTTTACATCGTCATTTCCACGGGTTTAAAATAGTATCCCCTATGGCAAATTTGATATGGTCTTAAAGGTCAGAGCTTTCCGGAGCTATTAAGTAGTTTGAACCCTGTAAATTCCCAAATGAACCAATGAAAGGCTGTTAATAAGAGATCTTTGGCATTTAAGCAATCTCCCGATTAAGACCTGTGATAGGAATTTGTACACCAAGTGACGATAAGCTTTACTGACTTTGAAGGCCTTTTTCTCCAATTCAATAATTCAGCGGTGATTAACTTTAATCTATCATAATTTCACTTCAGAATGGCCTATTATAACAACTTTGGTGTCATTTTAAACCTGAGGACGTCTGCTTTCTGAAAATGTGAATAAATATTTTTTATTTTTTGCTACTTAACTCTCTTTTTGTGGTGCCAGGTCACATGTGTAATGCAAGCTTTTTACTTCTTTGCATTACTTCTATAATCAACATGAATACAAAATAATTTGAGTCAAAAAAATTTAAAGGACAATAAATAACCCTTCAAAGTGAATTTGTAAAATAAATTGCATTAGCTGTTAAATATTTTTGTTCCATTTAATGAAAATATGAAGCTTATTTTCAAAGAAAGATTCAAATTTCTTACAAATTAAATATTTTTCATTTTTCAAATAAAAGTGGTTGAAATGGCTATAAATGTTTGTTTGTTGTTAACAGTAGGGATTAGTCTGGTGTGAAGACTTCAATTATACGGTTTATACAGCTTTGTATTGATTATGAAGTTTTATGCCGTAATAAAGCATTTTTTTCTTCCTTTCTTCCTAGATTGCATTCCTAAGTATTTTCAAAATATAAATGTTTACATTGTTTTGTATCAGACTCACTTTGATGCTTTTGTCCGATGATCCACTGACTATCCTCGTGTCGTCAAATTGCACGCAAGATATACCCTGTGTATGTCCCTCAAAGGTACGCACTGAACACAGACCTTTCAACCAGTTGTGACGAAGTCTGTAGCGCTCAGCAAAAACATGCTTCCACTGAAAAACAAAAGATTGTTTTTTTAATTAACAGCATTTATGTGTAATTTTTAATGTCAAGAGGTACATTGCAAAATGCAAAATTGTTGGGATCCAGCTCAAAATAGACAAGAAATATACTTTTTTTAATCTCCCCTCTCCCTATTTCTGTGTACTCACAAGCCACGCATATGTACATTATTCATCGTGACTGTTAAATTAAACTGTGAAGTAGGATTATCATATATATCTATAGTTTAATCAGTTCCAAATTGGAAAGAAATATTCAGTTTTTATCTCTCTACGCGCAAAAAAAAATCCCAGCGTATACATGTGCGATTCGTGTGTGGTTTTTGTGATACGCACGCATCACATATATGATGCACCGTGCGCTTGTTGCCATTATGTACACCCACGTCCTTCTGTATTCATTCCCTGCTGTTATAAGGCTCGCCAATTTGGAACTGATCAAACTATAGTCCAGGATTAAGGACTAGGGTAAAGGATGCCATATAGATACGAACATATACCACGATCTTCTGGTTGCTAAAACATCTAGAAATACCATTTCCAAGCTACTAGAAAGTAGTGCTATCAACACAGGATAGTCACTTCATCATCAGTGTTGAGAAAGCTAACAGCTTTTTCTTGAAACAACTGGTGGACTACATATGATAATCCTGCGAAGTATTGTTGAAAGTTTGTATTACATTTGATTCTTTCAAAAACACCTTTTTTGAGGATTTAGACAAACTTACATGTATAAATGATGACATGTGGTTAATCATTTGTTTTTGCTCTTCCGCCTGCGTGAGACGCCATTTTGATAGTCTGCACAAAGTCCTCCATAAGGTTGGCTCATTGGCTAGTTCATACCAAGCATGACTTACTGAAGCGCATCGACAAAGACTTACTGAAAATAGTCAAAGTTTTATTTTAATTGTGACTATGTTAATTATTTTGTTCTTCATACTGTGGGCATATTTCCCTAAAAGTACACAACAAGTCTCACTTGAACTTATAGAGCTATATTCCATTTCATGAGCAAGCTAGATGGATGCATCATACAGGTGACCCCGGAGACCCTCTTTTGCTGTTGGCAACAAAGTAAAACATTTATTTAACAATATCAGTTTGTACGCTTTACTCAACCATACAGTTAGAGCGATCAAGGTGATCGCATGTAGTCATATAAGTGACTTTTGTTTACATTTGCAAAAATTGCAAAATCTCAAAAACAATCGGCCGATTCTTGGATATTGCACCTCAAAAAATAAAGGTGAAAAAATAGTCTTTTGTGTAAAGATGATTAGATGACCATGTAGAGGAAACCCTTATGCAAATATTTCGTGCAATAATCCCTGTCGAGGAATTGCAAAAAGGTATGTATTTTTGGTGTATCCTTGGTGTAATTCATTCATGAGTTAGACTGGTGTTAAGCCTCTATTTAGGGGTTCAATAAGGTTTCGTCGTTGTTTATCTTGAATCGACAACGGTAAGACGGGTTTATTTTGCGAGGGCAGCTAAAAGCTGCCCGAGCAAAATAAACCCGTCTTACCGTTGTCGATTCAAGATAAACAACGACGAAGACCTTGTTGAACCCCGTTCAACAACGACCAAACATATTTACATCATTCAAATGTGAATATCGTTTTGGATAATTAATGAAAACACGTACAAAACTTGTTTTAATAGGCTTAATTTGACATAAAAAAAATAGCTGCTCTTTAAAAATCGAGAAAAAAAAGGTTTACGTTTATTATAATTAGGCCCTTATTTGGACATCGTCCGTTCCCCGTAAATGGGCGATCGAACTTCAGAATGGGCTGGGTTACAAAAGGTAAACATGAGAGAAGACAAATTATTTCGCAAGTAATTGTGAAATTAAAAATATTTTGTAAATAGCATTTTATTCACCCACCACCTTTAACATTCGGAGAAAAATTAAATCAAGAATGCGTTTAATTTACACAACACATTTTGATACATGTTTATAGAATATTTGTATAAAATCAAAACACACCCCTCCGTTTCAATAGTGATACGGTCCTGGAGATCAAAGCGAACACATTTCGCCGCGATGATGCAAAAATTGCGATTCTCTTGCGCTCCAGGTAGCGACGGTTCGGCTAAAATTGTGGCTTTAGAAGTGAACCTT
Organism: Ophiura sarsii; assembly: GCA_035610835.1. Classification (NCBI taxonomy): domain Eukaryota; kingdom Metazoa; phylum Echinodermata; class Ophiuroidea; order Amphilepidida; family Ophiuridae; genus Ophiura; species Ophiura sarsii. Next base: position 45,784,241 of record CM069445.1, on the reverse strand, counting down.
TACATATGGCCCTCGCCAAGAATATTTTCCTCAGGGGTATAGCTACATTTCGGTATATAAAGCTATTTGCTAACTTTAAGGATTTCATGGCGAAATGCATTTATACGCCGTTAAAATGAACAAATTTGTGCGAACATTTTTGTTTGTTTACAATTTTGCGGTTTCCAAATAAGGTTCGCTATCCTAGTAATTTGCATATGAACAGTGGGTTTATCTCAAATCAACAACGCTTTGTTACTGTACTTAAGGTATGGGGGAGTTGTTGAATACTGAATAAAGCTGTCTAGTTCTTTAATCCTTTAACAAAGTTTAACACAGATTTTGTGCTAGGCTAATTCCGTGCAGAATTACATGAAGGATAAACCGTATTTTGGCTGTTTTTTGTGATGGTACAATCTGTTATTTGTCGTCCGAGCAACTGCATTGACGTCATCCCGGGATCACCTATTGTCAATATTAAGCTCTTAATTCTTAATAGTTAGTGTTTGCTTCAGTGTGATGAAAGAAGAATGTCAGCCCTATGCCTATTATGAATAGACTGCTCTCTGTGACATCACCTTCCTACTTTAGGTAATACAGAGTATGGATAAGATGTGTCTGAAGAATGCAAGCCCAGACCAAGACAGAATGGCTTCAATTTTTATATTAATTGATGAATGAAAGACAATTAGACATGGGAGACTAATGCTTGGAATAGTTCTGTCCACACTACCTTAAAAAAATCAAAACTACCTGAGTTTAGATAAGAAAGAATACGTAGTGTGAGCTACCTGGGTCTAGATATGAAGAATTTATAGAGAGACCTACAGGGGTGTACCTTCATTTTGTCTCCAACCAGCCAGCTGGGCTGGTAGCATGTAAAAGTTACCAGCCAAACAAGTAATCTTCATTTACCAACAGCAAAATTCTTACCGGCCAGCCGGGCGTGTATATTTGAAAAGTTACCCGCCCGACGCAAAAGTTACCGCCACAGGCGTGCGGGCGGGTACTAAGAACAGCCTAGGAGACATATACCTGGGTCTAGATATGAAGCATAATGTAATGAGACCTACCTGCAGCGTTGGCCATGAGCCTTTTTTTGTGTAGCAAAAAGTGCTACACAATGATAATTTTGTGTATCTTTAATATTCTAATAAGATATTGTAATCATGACGTCACTTTTGATGCTAGTCTTGTTTCGTGTTACGAAAAGGAGCCAACAAAAATTACTGGGAATAAGACTAGCTGTCGTTTCATTTGGTGCACCACATTACAAAAGGAATCATATAACAATGGCGCCTCGTATCGATGTAAATTATGAAATCCATCGTGATGATCATGTCGTGTGGTAAGATTTATGACTTTCACCATGAATCTGGTTAGATTTTTGCATCGCATTTTTTGCGATAGACTAGACAAATTGAATAGCAGTAATACAGGAACTAGTCGCATTTTGCAATGCTATACGGGCTAACGCCAACGCAGCGGTCTAGATAAGAAAGAGTATGTAGTGAGACCTACCTGGGTCTAGATTAGAAAGAATATGAGTAAGACCTACCTGGGTCTAGATAGGAAAGAATACGTAGAGAGAGTTGTGTGGGAAGCCATGATACCAGATCTTGACAGTTATGAGGACAACTCTGGTGTAGAATGGGCTCCATGGTAACTGACAACATATGCATTTGAGGCAAGTCACATTGTTCCTATTTAAAAGAGAGATAAGATACAAATACAATTGATGTATCAATTAATCATATGTGCAAAGTAACATGACTGAAACATTAGGGGCCAAATTCTCTTACGTAGTTAAACACGGTTTTAAGCTAAACGCGCGTCTAACTTTGACTTTAGACACATCAATTAACTAAACGCAATTCTCGTACATTTGTTTAACTTAAACATGTGTCTAACTCACTGAAAAGTATCTATCTTTAAACATGGGTATGGGGTAGTTTAAGGCGCGTTTAACTAAACAAATACACAAACTGTATGCCTTGAATGATTACTCAACCGTGCCCGGTGTACCACCCTGGGGATGAGATGTGCAGAGTTCAAAACCGTGTTTAATTAAAAACGTTGTTTAAAAGATAAACTTGCGTTTTAGTTAGACACAAGTTTAGTTTAGACACGGTTTTAAGCTAAAACCGTGTTTAGTACAAGAATACGGCCCTAGGTGTTTTTCATATCAAAATAAGTTATAGGTGAAATTTTGGTTAGTGCAAAATAAATGTGAGGAAACCAATGCCATTCTTGAGAAATTGTTATCGACCCCTCAAATAGGTAGTTTATCCGAAATTGTTTGGGCTGTGATTTAGGAAAGTTTTCAAATATCACTTGAACCATTGATGTTATTTCAAAATTGGCAGAGTGTAATGGCCAAGACTTCCGAAGAGAAGATTTCTTAGCCGAACCAGTAAAGAATAAACTGTTTAATCCTTAAAAGACAGGTACTGTGAGCTTCTTCAGTTCAAGAATAATAATATTCTATATCATATTTATCTTTTTTCTGATACACTATAGAAAAGAAAATGACTTGAATTTGTTTTATATGTACATTTCGTCAGCCTGCTTCGATAATTGCCTAACTCACTTTTCAGCAAAATTGAGTTTTTTGCATAAATCATGACTTCATTAATTACATTATGCACATGCTGTTATAATACCTAAGTCATTGACCAATCAAAAGTGTTGATAAATGAAGAGCTTTGTTGCAAAAGGGCCACCAGACCACTCCAACATGTTACTCATTTTGCATTATTGAATTTGCATTGACAAATCCATGGAATTAATCAAGTTATTGTATGGCTGTGTTCATCTGTTTCTATATGACTTGGATTAGTGCATCAATGCACGCCAATTGAGGCATCAACAATACAAGTCACATTCCACATAATGAATATCCATCCATCAATAATGCAAAATGTGTAACAGGTACACAGGTAACAGGTTTCATACTTTTGTTGTTTTCTAAGAACTAGAAAAAATGAGTTAGGCAATTATCGAAGCAGGCTGACGATTTGTTAAATTTAAAGAAAAGTCATAAAGTTTGTACTTTAATTTAAATATTTAATTCAGTTCAGGTAAATTTAAATGGTTTGAGCATAATAAGCTGAGACAAACATTTCCTATATAATTAATCCGAGTTTGACTGATTCATGAGCTCCTTTGTCTCAAGTCTATAACCAAAACTTACCAATAGTCTTTTCATCATAACATTCTTTTGCTGATCATTAAATTCACCAAACCATTTCTGGATTAGCTGTAAAAAAGGAAACAAAACAATTTGAAATATTAATAATATAAATGATTAAAATAAACCTTCGAAAAGGATTTATATTTAATGAACCCATATTGAATTTTGTTCCTAACTTTTATCTTTAAGGCATCGAAAAAAGCCAACCCTGTTCTACAAGCCAAACCGACCCATTTCCTTTTTCAAATTTTCAACAGCAAACAAATATTTGAGAATTTTTTGGGACCTTCTTTTTTTTTTTAAATTGAAAGATTCAGAAATTTTAGAAATGTTTTGAAAATTGTTAAAAATTCCCCTAACGTTTGTTAAAACACCAAAACAAAAACACCCCTGACCGACTGAACCTACCTGAGAGGTCCGTTTGCCCATAGAACAATTGGGAGGGGGGGGGGGGGGGGTCGCCTAATGGGCAGGTCTTCTGTTTTGTATTGGAGAAGAATCACTTAGGATTCACATTTTTTAACAAAGTAGTACCAAAGTCAAAGACACTTTACCTCTATTCTTTGTTTGAACACAGATCCATCCACCCCTTGGTTCCATAGTCCCGGTGAACCATCACCGATGGTCTGATGATTGCACATATGATTCTCAACGATAGTGTGATGATTAGTACACCCCACACTATTGTGGCAGGATTGCGGCGACGGGTATTGACCCTGCTTAACGACGGCATCAAAGTTTTCTGTGAACACATCTCGCTGTTCTTCTAAATTTGGAATTGCACTGTATGACGTACCGTCCAGCTGGAGCTGATCGTACGAGTCTAAGGAAGCACCGGCCGGTAAGCTCAACGACTTGCGCCCATATTCTATCCGGCGAGGACAGCAGAATTGATGCATCTGTGACATGTCTCCCCTCGGTGTATGCTTCTTTGATTCACAAGGATGTAGTGTTAGGTGACTCATCGTGATATCACCAGACGGACACCAAGATGCTTTGCTAGCCAGTTGTCCTTGAGTCCTGTCCCGCCTGCCTGTAGCAGGTGAAAGTTTCACCGCCAAGGGAATATCTACACGGTGCATTCGCATACTCATCTGCAGAGGGCATGTCCTGTTACGAGGCCAACTTGCAAAGTTCATGGTCTCATTACTATGACGACAGGAGCAGCAGGCAGGGCAATGACATGGTCCAGACTTCGCTGTCCACCCGCTCCTTTGTTTCGTGGAATCGTTTATCCTATTATTCAAAGATAGATCGTGTTTGGTCGAGTCAGATTCCTCGTCCTCATCTTCTGACACGTGCATGCGATCGCTTTTCTTCTTGGCCTTTTGTGGGATGCGTATGGTGGAATGTATGTTATTCTCCGCCTTCCCAAACATGGCCTTCACCAGACTTGGACGGACACAATTCTGATATACTACTTCACTGTTGGAATATGAGGTCTTGCCATTCCGATCAGTAGTTCGGAGTGCCTGATTGGCAAGGTCTCCTTCGCTGGAAGAGCTGCAATCGGACAGAGGTCTGGGAGAGGGTCCAGAACTGGAGGAGGGCATGTCATCAACTTCCATCTGGTCAGATAGGAATGCTGCACCTGTATTGGTATAACACATGAAGGTGTTACAGTTTTTGAAGGATGAAATTTTATTGTTTCCTTCATATTATAATGTGATGCAGCACATCAAAAGGGGGACTTTGCGGGTGAAGTCAAACAAACAAACAAGTATATCGTCGGGAATTTTTCAAATATTGGTGAGGGTATGGTCTTTTCAAGCATCTCTTATGTTTTTCCGTTTTTTTTAATTTGCTAATGTTATTATCACTGTAAATTTTTCTAAATCCATCAAAATTCATCACACAGATTTCCAATCATCCGTAAGATTTTAATTTAATATTGAGATGCCCATTCATAATAATATAGTAGAGCATGTGTTCTCAATAGGTTGTATAGCAAGCTAAAGCTGACGCTTCAAGCACCTGGTTTAATACTGCACCATGTCTTGAGGAGTGTTCAGGCTCCGATCATTTTTTTAATTTTAATGACCCGATCGGGCAAGGCTAGGTCAACTTTTACTTGCCCGATTATGCCCGAATAACATAAATAATATCTCGATATTTTTTAAGACATATAAAATGGTATGATGGGTCAGATTTCTTGCCAATTATGCAACTTTTTGCCATCATTATTTCGAAAATTGGTAGTAAACTACACAATCGCTGCTGTTGCCATTTTCGGGATTTTCCCTTCCCATAATGCAAAATCATCTGACCCAAATCATCATTACGCATGCGTTGTGACCGTGAGAAAGGTCCATTTAGAATTTTTCATTCATAATTTTTTTTTGGATTGTTTCGATTTTCCCAAAGCCCGAGAAAATGACGTCATGCTAGTAATTCGATACTACATGTTTTGACTCAAGATTTCCTGAGGTCTTGCGAAATCGTCACTCATTGGTAAAGGCGAGTTTCAAAACATGTGCAATAAGCCTTCGATCGCCGAAATTGCAGTCTCTGATAGCGAGGTTCTTGTTGAACTTGTTTTTATGAATGAAAATCCACGAGAGGCATCGTTTTATTTATTAAATAATAACAGAAGGGAAATATTAAGAAGGAAAAGGTACATCTTAGTGTTTCATTATATTTACAAAGGTAAAAACATAAGAGCTGCCCTGGATTATCGGACAGGTGATTTGGCAGAGCCTGGGAGTGTTAAAACAAAGAAAAACAGAACAAGAATAGGATAATTTTACCTAGAAAATATATTATGTATTTCAATATCTGTGGCTACCACTAGCCCTCAGACAGCAAGAATTGAGAAGCCCTGCAAGGAAGTATCAAGGAAACAATTTGTTTACAAAACAACACAATTCTGACCAATTTGACATAAAACCTAGTCTTTCTCACTCACCTCCTTTTCCCGTTAGAGCAAGATCAATCTGTTCTTCTGAAGTAGTCCGAGATTTACGACTAAACCAGGACACTCTCTCCCACACCCTGGACTTTGACTTGACTCGTTTTGTTGTCGGCCTGGCTGCACTGGCACCCTCGGAGTCACTCGATGTGGGTTGATATTCACCCGGGTCCATCGTCTAGAGACCAAGCTGTAGTAAATGTGAAGGGAGAAGCAATCATCAGGTCAGAAAATAAAAATCCTTTCCAAAAGAAAAATTGGAATTTGTTCAAATTCTTTAATTTTAGAACCCAAACCATCCAAATGCAAACATGTTCCTGCAAGGAGCTTCCTGATACGTAACCAGGGCAATATCATAAGTACTGTAAAAGTTGAAATTTTTGTGCTACATTTATTTTCACGCTTTTCGTGCTCGACACGGCTACCGCGAAAAAAATAACAATACAGGGTGTATCAGAATGAACTATACCGAGGCAATATGATTTATTACGGTATGAATTCGATAAATATTGTTCAAACCGTTTTCACATATATCTTGCGCGAACGCCCAGCTTTCATAACAATTTTAGATTTTGAAAATCGGACATTTCTGATGGAAAATACAGACTTTCTGGTGAAGATGGTAGATTTCAATTTCTATGAAATTACTAACGCTTTGAAATAGTAAATTATTTCTGACATATAATACTAGGTTTAATTATTTTTACCCCCCACTGTGTTACATTATCTTTTGTCTCATTTCCTGCCCATTGTTCCCCTGTCTATAAATATGTTGTGTATGTTGTGTATTCTGTCATTTTACCTTCGATAAAGATTCTGTTAGAATCGATACGTCAGGTCCTCTTATATTTATTACTTTTACTTACACAGGCTATTTTTGTGGATAGGCAGTTTGCCTCAGCTTTTACATTATTTTAATTGCAACCTCTTTTTAATGACACTAACATGTTGATATCAACTTGAATTGATTGATTGTGTGCATACCAAAAATTGAATAGACCGGGATTTGTTCTGCTTGAGTGGTTTCAACTTTCCTTTCTTTAAAGGGAGTTTTGAATATTGCTTATGTGGTGTGGGCTACATTGTTTGAAATCTTGGGGGTAGTGGTAGAGAGGATTGATTCACAATGGCTCCTCCGTTTTTCATCGATTTTCGATTAAGTCTTGCCACACGAGAACCAAAAGAGATATATCAATGAAATTAACATAATGTAGGAAACATGTTCACTAAGTTTATATTGCAGGTGTTTATATTTAAAACAATAATCATTTTGTATTTTTTATGTATTTTAGATATATATATATCTAATATATTTATAATATTTTATTTTAAGATTGCGGAACCGTACATGTACCCTACAGTAAATCACATGTCGCCAGTCACAACCATTTTATGCAGATGAATTGTCACGCGCCGGCAGATAACAAAGGGGAAACCGTGATATTTTGACAAACTGGCATGTAGTTGACTTGAATAAATCGCAGTTTCTCCGAAATCACTGCATATTTTGTGAAATATGGTAAGTCTTTTGAGATCTACCTGTATGATGTTGTTCTACTAATGCTATGAGTATGAAACTTTGCAAACATGTAATGTAGCTGTTCATTGTTTACCAGAGAAAACTTTACCTCCTCGTATCTCGTATACGAGGAGGAAATACAAGTCCAGGCTGGCAAAGGGTATTAATAAGGGTGTCACCGAAGCGAGTAATTTTAGTGGAATATCTCTGGAACACCGCAAAAGGTTAGACGTTTCCAAAAAAGCTTATCAGTAATACGTTCTCCAACAGTGCTTACCTACCTACCTTATTTTTAAAACCGAACAACGGAAGCAGAAAAATAGCACATTATCTGAGGTGTGAAAATGAAAATAAGTGAACACATGTCGTCTAAAAGGATTAAGATAGCGGCTTCCTTTGCGTGAAAAATGTTTACGGTTTACCGCCACCACCTGTTTCCCTTCAACATCTGTCAAACTCCACGCGTTCATTGTGTCGGGACGCAAGGAATAAACCGGATACTTCATGGAAGTATTTTATAGTTTATTTTTTTAATTAATCTCATTAGACCCCAACAGGGTAACAGAAATACAACAAAAACATCTAAAACAATGCAATAGATAAAACAGAATGCATATAAATACATACAAGAACTTAATAAAGTGATTTATTAAATTACTTAGTGGGTTTATTCATGTATAGAATATATGATTACAATAAACCTTATTCAAGTATACAGTTTATCGTGGCGAATGCAAAACGATGTTTACCGTACTCACACACACAAAGTTGACATCCTCACCCAAAAAAAACCGGACATCAGTTGTGCGCAATACGTAAGCTCGACCTCACAGCTCTGATTGGTTAGCGGCATTGGTACAATGGAAATTACCGGAAGCGATGAGAAGTTGTCTGACCTTGTGGCGTATTAAAAACAATGTCGCAGAAGCAAGTTTTTTCTGACCACACCATTTTCTACAAATACAATTTGACGACGATGTAATCCACTGATTTTCATGTTTGAATTTTATCTGTGACACTAAAGTATTTGCTAAGCCCAAGTGGCATTTTCTAAGACGTCAAATGTAGCCAGGACGGTAGGTGCATACCACTGAAAATTGGAATTATATGCCACCATACAAGTATTACAACATGCGGGGTAACGTATTCAGCCAACCTGGGGCGATTTATGTCGTGCGACTGTTTAGTGTACAGTTTTTTCTTGTATAAAAAAATGTGCTTACATGTATACAAACGGCTTGAGCTGGCGCAGGATGCATTGTTACTGCAGTGTTAGTGTTATAGTCAGATTTATAATTGAACTAACACATTGAAGCAGCGTTTTGCGTATATTACGTGAAGCGTGCACAAACCATGAGCGTTAAAATTTCGGGCGCGATTATCTTTTTGCTGTGCTGCATGTTACGGTGCAGGCTGCAGCGTACAATTTACCCAGTGTCGCATCGCTAAATGCTCTACACTTTGCATTTTACATGTCAATAATGAAATCTGATAAAATAATGAAGAATGAAAAAGTCGCCTCATCACTTTGAAAAAAAAAGTATCAGGAAACTCGCAATTGACTTTCATGAGCCTTAACTTAAAGGGTGGTTTTTGAGAGTGGATTCACACGGATGATTACAACTTTTATACATGAGTGCCCCCCCCCCCCCGGAGGTTATTTGGTATTCTCTTTTAATTTCTACTAATAAGTTAATAACAGATTTTTGTGTGTGATGTATTTGTATGGAAATTTAAAAAATGATGTAAATTCATTCATTTTGATCTCTCACAAGTCACAATACCTTATATTATTCTAACTGTCGTTGTACGACTTGCAGCGACTTGTTAGTTGTACGAATAACAGGTCTACAGAGACACTCCCCTTATTTGTACAATAGTTATTATACGAATAACAGCGATACTCCGCTAAGCTAATTCGTACAACAGTAGTCCCAGTTGTACGAATAACAGCGATACTCCGCTAATTCATACAACAGTTGTACGAATAACAGCGATGTTCCGCTATTTCGTACAATAGTTGTACGAATAACAATCAGCGATATTCCGCTAATTCGTAAAATAGTTTACAAATAGATTCTGCCAGATCAAATGCATCTATATTATATTTATAATTAAATCCTTAAAGGGGCATTGAGAGATGTATCGATATACTAAATGAGCAAATAACGTAAAGATAATCATCGACATAGCCCAAATCCAAAATGTCATACAATGCCTTTATGCCAAATAAGCAAATAACGGCACTTCCGGGTTGAGATTTGCCGCGAAAGGCCGCATGTAAAACGATAGCATAACTTCCGAATTCAGCACACTAGTTTCGATATGATCATAGCCTAAGGGCGTACATCACTAATTCGGCCCCCATAGACTTAACATGCTTTGCAGGCTGTATTCAAAATCGCTGTAACTTGAGGTTTGATATGTTTTAATACAAACGGTACGGTATAACATATCTGAAACTCAACCCGGGGTCATCAGGTAGATTTTTTGCTAGAAGCCGGCACGTCAGCGTGTACTGATTTTGTTACTTATAAGTCGGCTACCCGTGCAAGCAACGTGCGTGTAAATCATGTAAAATTATGTTTCAGTTAAAATCACATATTTTCTTTTTAAAACATTAAATATATACACATTCTTAGGAATACGCAAACACAAATTTGACACAAAAACAATAATGATTAGTTTCATTTGCTACCATTCTTTCCGTCAAATAGGAACTATTATCGTACTCAACTTTGCCGGCGGAAGTGCCACGCATTACCGAATTAGTGGTGTACGCCCCTAAAGGCCCCTTGCAATTAAATGTGAGTTTACTGTTGCCCGCGCGCGTCCAAAAGTCACCCGCGTGATATATGTAATATTTTAAAAATACTTAATTATTTCATTGTTTACAGCTTTTTAATACTTTTCTGACGATAAAATTAGCCGATGAGCCGCATTGCAATACTTCCGGGTTGGAGAAAACATTTTTGGGAAGTAAAAAACTCTGCACGAAACTTGCAACTGTCACTTTGTATTGAAATGTGTGCATTTGAAGCATATTCGTAGGCACGGTAATTGATTACTGCGCAATCGCTTCAGCGCATGACGTCACATCAAAACCGCCGAACTTCTTTGGAATTTCCTAGTGCATTCTGGGTAATATTTCAGGTTTGTTTACGATCGCCATCTTTAAAATTCTCCGAGCTAGCGTAACGAATTTTTTTTTACAAACATCGATCGAATATCTCAATATTCAAAATAGGGATGCAAATATGAGTAGGCTCCTTTATAAAAGAAACAAAATGCAAAGCCAAGGCAGTAAGTAGGTGGTGGTAGGACATAATTAACAGCATTTGAATTGTATTCGTACCTTGGATAATAGTTAACAACGCCGACAATATTAAATCAGGTGACTTTACCCCAAAATATTACAATATTAATATTATTATTAAATAGTCACCTCGTCCTGCTTTTCAAAAACGCAACAGTAAACTCACATTTAATTGCAAGGGGACTAATGATCATCATATTCATATTATAGGCTATAGGAAGGGGCGGACATATGGGAACTTTGAGTTATTTTTAGCAAATTTGCTTGGCAACCAGTGTAGTGTTTCAGAAACAAAACATTCCATGCACGCACCCCACGGCGCTGAGCGTTACGCACTTGATCCGCAGTAGGCGCAATGTGCGGTTGCCTTAATTGATTAATCTGCGCAAGTTGTTTTTGTTTTCACCGGAGTTTGATTTGTTTTCACCGGCGTGTTGTAGGTCCGCCCCAACCTGTCCTATATAAATATATCGAAACTAAGAAAATCATGAAATTTTATGATAAACGGCGAATGTTGGTAAACTGTTTCAGATGGTAGTTAGTATGTATGCCTAAAAGTATTACTTTGATGCAAAAAAACCCTGATTTCCAGGATAATTGAGGGCGCACTCCCATACGTATCTCTCAATGGGAATGCCCCTTTAATATAGTCAACAACAGTGTGTGACAACAACATTGCAAAATTAATTCATGAATTAATTTAGTCATTTTTAGTATGTGTCAACAAACCCAAGAAAACCACACCCATACACACCCTAAATTATATTACACCATCTCCTCGATTAGTATACTAGCATGACGATCCTGCAATCCATTGAAAAGACACAGATTATCGTAATTCTTGGCAAATTAATTAAAATAAGCCAGTGGTTTTGTGCGACACCGCTGCTAGATTTCTCTCTCCATTCTTTCTCAGATGATCCCAGCTCTGTTGTCTCTGTACCACAGCACGGAATGAATAAATGTATTGAGCGGATGTTGCGTGTATTTGCAATACAAACGAGCGAGACACTCAGCTTTAGCGACTCCAAACAAAGTGTTGTACTACTATCGAATGTGTCAAAGGTTAATCGATTTGCTGGCTATTTAATTGAACAAGAATTCCGTTTAAAAGCAAGAATTGTTTGTCAAATAAAAATTGAAGCTAGTCCAGCAAATGGCGCAGGCCAGGCGCGAATTTTTCCCGTAATCAACATTTAGATAGGGTGAAACTGATGACACAAACAAGTGTTTTGCACTTGTTCTTTGTACTTTGTACTTTGTAAAAAATTCTTACATCGAAAAAATATCAAACAAGGTTCATCATCATATGCAAAATTCTGCCACCGGGATTCGAACCAGCTCTCGTTTATGAAACCCCATGAAACCGTGTTCGCTTACCACTTAATCGATATGAATTTTCACGGAATAAAGCTAATCTGTTTAACAATTATACACTACAAGCGTAAGTCGAATCTGTAGTCTGTATAGTGTGCAACAAGCTGTGTGAACCGCGCGCACTGCGGCTACGCCCGAGCTACGATGTTATACTTGCACAGGTTAACGAGCCTAATGTGCTTACGGTTAATTATGCAACTTGATTATTACAATTGGATTGCCTCAAACTAATGTTAAAAATTATGTTAAAAATGGACCCATATGTTTACGGGAGACCCATCATAATTGTCCTATATTATTTGACAGATTTACTAATTTTGTTGTTGAAAAACAGATTTTAGACCCATACCTTTACCCAAAATGACTTTGAAAAGGGATCATTCATTTACCAGAGGGTGAAAATGGGACCATATTTGGCGCCCCCACCCCGAGACCAGGTCCTGAAGAATTGTTAAAGGGGCATTGAGAGATTGCCTGAAAAAAGAGAAGAAATTGGCAAAAACTGAATTGTTTCAATAGATAAGGTACCGTACGTAGGAACTCTGAAGTAAAATAATGTATGGGAAAAGGGTTGAATCGGGACTTCTATGTCCATGGTTGAATGATAGCGCTATAGAAATGTGGTTGAAGCAATTTATGTGGTGAGTGGTGCTGATAATTTTGATGTGATCTACATCGAAATGACCAATCGTGACATTTTCTGTAGTCATATGCCAAAGTATTTAACGTAGGTGCAAACTGATTTCCAGGTTGAGGGCGCACTCCTATACGTATCTCTCCGCGCCCCTTTAATTGTTAGAACATAATGAATGATACATTTCCCCGAAAATGGCATACATTCATAGACTTACTGTACTTCTGCTTAACTTTGCAATCTGTTTGAATTTTAGAATAGAATATTTTGCAGTCTTACTCTTAGCAAGAGCATTTTGCCTAACCCAGTATATAAGAACATGCATTCTTCCTAATTTGTAATTTGCTTATGTTTGCATTCTGCCTAACTTCGTAAGAACATTGTTGTCTTCTGCCTGACTTTATAAGAGCATGTTGCATTCTGCCAAACTTTGTACGAACATGTTGCCGGCATTCAGGCTGCAACTTTGAATTCCGCCTAACAAGCTGTCTTCCCAACTTTGTTAGAAGACTGTTGCCTTCTGCCTAACTATGTAGATACATGTTGCTCAGCAGGCTTCCTAATGTTCTTAGAACATTGCATTCTGCTTAACTTTGTGAGAATAAGTTACATTCTGCTAATAAGAACATACGTATAAAATGTATTCCACTTAAAGGGGCACTAAGAGATGTGTTGGAGGATGCGCCCTCAATTATGATAAAATCTGGGATTAGTATATTTTTATAATTGTATTACATGTATGAACTTACACCTATAAGTATTAAGAAAAATCAGCCCTCTATGTACAAGAAAACGTCGATTCAAAAAATGCTCGTCCCGCGGGACGAGCATTTTACGTCCTACAGTATCCCCCTGCAGTACGCGTGATACATAACCGTGAACCATATTTGCATAGAGGGCGTTTTTCAATAAATAGCGATGATATTGTTTTAATCAAGTTTTGCTGTGTTTTTGCTAGTAGAAACAACAGTAATGGCCATTTTAATGTTCATCTTGAATTCTGAAGTAAATTTTTAAACATTTAACATTTTCAACACCACTTAGGGGGCTGGCATTTTCTTCGGAAGGGGGGGGGTCCCAAAAATGTGGATAGACCCAGACAATTTTTTCATGACCCCCCCTATCCAAGAGCTGCATATTTTTATGACCCCCCTACCAATACAGTCCATTTTTGTGACCCCCCCCCCCCCCCATTTTCAATGAAATAATTTTATGACCCCCCCCCTGTTTTCATGTCAAAAAAACTATGACCCCCGCCCCCCAGTATATTTGGGACCCACCCCCTTCTGAAGAAAATGCCAGCCCCCTTAATGGCTCTTCCTTATAAAAACATGTTTCTTCCTGCCTGACTTAGTAAGAACATGTTTCATTCTGCCTGACTTAGGGGAGGATGGGGCAATTGGACCGGTTAAGCATATTTCATGATATAAAAGCTTAAAGCTCGTGTAAATATTTATGGAATTGCTATGAAAATATCACCCATGTAACTGTTTACATATAACATAATCGGCCGAGTGCACCAATGACGGGTAACTTAATCATGTTAATAGGGAGGTAAGCTACCTCCCTATAATAGTAGTTATGCTCTAACTGTAGCATAACTTACTAACGATGTAATTCTTAGAGCATAACTGACGAGTAACACCAGCATAGCAACTAGCGAGGTAAATATCCACATTAATCAGCATCGTCCCCTTACAAAATTAATCGGCGCATATGCCAAGTGTTAACCTATAGTTTACTGTAAAATACTGACGTGAGTGGTCCTCCGTAATATTTAAAACGTGTCGTCACTCGCTAGGTCATAGGTGAGTGTACATAATTAACATAAATAATCACGTTGAGTCGGCCTGCGTTCGGAACAAAAAATGACGGTATTTCTTTGGCCAAAAATTTCGAATTTGTTCAACGCTTTTTCAAAAATAAGGACTATCAAGACATTACAAACATATTTTGGGCGAGGGGCACACACAAATATTGCACTAAAAAGCACAATTTTAATGACAAACACAAGCACCCGATAAAAACAATTATATACAATTATAACACATCTCGTAACACAAATACCTCCATGGCGTGGACACCTAGTTCTTCGCTCAACAACCGCGGACCCCGGTTCGATTCCCAGAACACGCACGGCACGATATGGGGTTTTTTATATTTCGTTCTAGTTCTACCCTTCCACTCACAATAATGTTGAAACTTGGCTATTAATTAATAAAAACAATAATTATTTTATTTTATTTAGTCATTATTTAAGATCCTTGGACAATTAGTACATTTTGGTCAAAATATGACCCAAAATCGGTGCGATTAGTGTTTGAATGGGCAAAAGGAGTTGATCTAAATTTTGACTAAAAAAGTCACCAAATTGCATGAATGGATTTTCAAAAATATAAAAACCTTTCAGCTTATCAGGGTTCATATTCCACGCCCACTGGGCATGCTCTGACTTGTGGCATAAAACGTTATGCCCCAACTTAATCTTGGGTCCGGTCAGGTATAACATTTAGCGTAAATTACCCGGCGCCAGTTACTAGCCTAGTAGCTTACCCCGCATTGGCGCTCTCAAAATGTTGGGTTACGCCTCAGTTACTAGCGAGGTAGCGCTATTCTTCAGCTACCCGTCATTGGTGCACTCGGCCGATAATCAATGTTAAAAAATATCCAAACAAAAGGCCAATTACCACTAACTAAAAATTTACTTGGCACGGTCCAGTTACCCCATCGTTGGGGCAACTGGTCCTTTATGTTCCAACGGTTAGAAAACACAGAAATCATTGATTGACAACACGGTAACTAAGCAGTATTTTCTTTACAAACTCACTTCCATATTATTTAACGTGTAAAAATGATACAGGTCTCATGAAACCCATGTTTTATACAGTTTTCGTGGTTAACGTGTAAAAAGCAGTAATACTAATGGTGTACAAAGCAAGCGCAATTTTCGACTGCTGCACGTTTATTATAGATAAAACGGTATGAACCTAGTTAAATGGTTACATGGTTGTGATATTCAGACGCCCCATACATTTGTCTATATATACCACTTTCTTTAATGATTTTATTTACTTCATATAATCATCATTTAGTACTTATAATAAACCATCTTGATATTTAGCCATCAGCTTTTCATGTTACAGGGGAAGTTAGTCAATATGACAATGATGACCCAACGGTTGATATACACAAAAAGCAGTAGATAAAATACATAAATCATGATATTTCGTCATAGCAAATACCTTTACAGACACCATTCAAAATATAATAAAGATGTAATTCATAATACCGAGGTTTTTAAACCATTCTAAAGCAATTTCATGTCATATTGTAATCCTTCAATATAGAAATGGTATTAGACCCGAAATGCCCCAAAATGTCTAAGAACTTGAAAGAATATGAATTATTTCATATTCTATTCACATTTCAATACCGAGTCATGTTTTATTGACACTAACAACTCATTTTCAAAATGAATTTTACAATTTTGATTAAGTTTTTGCAGGCGGTCCAGTTGCCCCACACCCCTTCGGACCACTTACCCCAACAAATGACGTAGCACTTTGTCGAGATGAAACGTTATTAAAACACGCCTGTGACGTAATACATTTTACGCCAAAATGTTTTAAAACATACCACCATTTGTCATAATAATCAATAACTCCAATACATTTCAGAAAAAAGGCAAAAACTGCATTTTTGTTTTTAGCCATTACACAGATTTCTGTAGCCAGTGAGTATCTTTGAATTCGCAAATATTACGGCGTTCGGGTCCTACAAGTAGACGAGTGTCTTTAGATAAGTAAGAAATGGTGTACTTTGTTATTTGCAAATTCATGAACTAATAACTCTACCAAATGAATACCCGTGATAATGATTTAAGTTGAAGCATTCTTTAAATGATAATATTGATCGGAAATCCAAACCACCAATGTCCCAAATTAGCAATATGCGCCATTTTACGATCATTTCAACCACAACCTATGGTTTTAATCATATTTCGGAAAGTCCCTAAGCACACTACAATATAGCACCCATCAAATGCAATACTGCACCTAGTATCTTAAGACGACTGTACTGCATGTACATATTTACTGTTGCATATCTGTCAATCATATAAAGTACATTAAACATGATCTAAACCCATCTTCATATATCGCCCATACTATCTGTGAATTTTCAATCAGTCACTCAAGGAGTTAGCTTCAAAGATATGGAGAAAAATCACATGTGTAAATACCCTAAAGTTCCAAATGTTTTGGATTGTAGAAGGTAAAGATATATGTCAAGTATCAACAAAAGTCGTATTGTTCAAAAGAAAGCAGTATGCTCATACAATTACAAAATCCTTCATTTCGGACCACTTGCCCCACGGTCCAGTTGCCCCATATTCCCCTAGTAAGAACATGTTTCATTCTGCCTGACTTAGGGAGCAGTTCCATTTGTACGCGATAAAAATTGCGAGAATGTTCCGGGCCGGCCCCGATGAGTTTTTTATCAGGCCCCGATGAGATTTTTAGCGCGTACAGTTGCGAGTAGCAAAGGATTATTTATCGAGTAGCGTATTACCGCTTGTTTAAATATAACCGAAAGATAAGTGGTCGGTATGTAAATAGAGCTTCGGGTTATTTATTCTAGTTGTAAGGTACAAATTCATTACAAAAAATGTATACTTTTATGTACATTACATTTATAATTTAAAAGTTACAGTGCTTGATAATTTGGCGCCAAACAGGGTTGACACCAGCCTTAAATTTAAATGTGACTGCTTTGTAAGAACATGTTTTCATTCTGCCTAACTTTGTAAGAAATGTTGCATTCTGCCTAACTACTCTTTACTTACTCTGTAAGAACATGTTACACCCCCGGGGGGGGGGGGGGGGGGGTACTCACCCAAGACGGTATACGGGGGTGTGCCGCTCTAATGGGGAGCTTTTTGGGCACAAAATCCCTAAACATGGGGTATGATTTTGTGCTGGAAATCCCTAATAATGGGGTCACTTTTTACAAATGGGTCTATTTTCGCGAAATTTGTGACTATTTTCGCGAAATTTGTGTCTATTTTCGCGAAATGTGTGTCAATTTTCGCGAAAATTTGCAAAAATTAGGTATCTTTTCCCGATAATTTGCGAAAATTTGGTCTAAAATGAAGCAAAACCCCTAAAAATGGGTACCGATTTTTCCAAAATCACCCCTAAAAATGGGTATGGGTTTTGAATCTCCAGCGGCACACCCCCGACCAAACCAAATCCGAGTACCCCCCCCCCCCCCCGGGTTACACCAAGCCACAGCGATGCATCGAATGTCAAATCTTAACATGATGCCTATAACTTTGTCAGTATGTTGCCTCCAGCCTAACAGTATAATTATTAAGAACGTTACATGTTGCAATCTGCCTAACTTTGGAAGAACGTGTTGCATTCTTCCCTCGGATTTGGTTTGGTCGGGGGGGGGGGGTGCGGCTGGAGATTCAAAAACCCTACCCATTTTTAGGGGTGATTTTGAAAAAACGGTACCCATTTCTAGGGTTTTTGCTTCACTTTAGACCCAATTTTCGCAAATTATCGGGAAAATAGACCTAATTTTTGCACATTTTCGCGAAAATAGACGAACATTTCGCGAAAATAGACCCATTTGTAAAAAGTGACCCCATTATTGGGATATCCAGCACAAAATCATACCCCGTGTTTTAGGGATTTGGTGCCAAAAATTGAGACACGATACGAAGTATAGGAATATATATACGTCTTCCTCGAATTTTGAGATAATTCAAAATGGCTATTTTCTAGCAATGGATAGCCGCCGTTCGGTCTAAAATTGCAGCTTTAGGAGTACTCGATAGCTCGTAAGTAGAATGATTGCTCACAGCTTTTACAGTGGAACCTCGTTTAAACACAAAGCCGCTTATGAGGCCCTCAATTAAAATTAATGTTATCAGGAAATATGTGTTATCAGGTTATTTTTAATGTATTTCTTAATCCACTGGTCTTATAAACAACTTTTGGATAATCAGGAATTTTGTGTGTTATCAGATTTTGTTTCCATGCTGCACTAAGCTAATCTAAATTGTATCCGGATGATGATAAGACGCAACTTCACAAAAAGGACTTTAGCATTTTGACCTGATTTTAAGACATTGATCCTAGTGCGTTGTAGTGATTTGTTCACGTGAGTGCACCAAATGAACCATGCCAAGCCAAGTATACCACTGATGTTCCCGGCCAATGTTTAAAGGCCACAATCACAAACTACATGTAGGCCTAGTAGGGACGAAAATGATAGTACCGACCTTGTGTGTGTATACTC
Organism: Ophiura sarsii; assembly: GCA_035610835.1. NCBI lineage: Eukaryota > Metazoa > Echinodermata > Ophiuroidea > Amphilepidida > Ophiuridae > Ophiura > Ophiura sarsii. The sequence goes on along the minus strand of CM069445.1, from coordinate 45,765,009 downwards.
CATTTCGCGGACGCGAATTTGTCGCTGCGACAACTTTTTGGGTAGTATTTTACGACCTTCGCGTAAGAAAATCGTACCTCCGCGAAAGAAAAACCTTTCGCGCGACAAATTCGCTAGAGTTGAAATAGTTCAACTCTAGCCACAATTCGCGCGCGACAAACGATTCTGATTGGCTGCTGGACATATTGGTCAAAGAATTATCTCATCCAGAATCACGCTGTTAAAAATCCCCAATTTCATTCAACATGGATGCATTTATAAAGGAGAAACTGATAAACTCGAAGCAGGATTATCCAACTGTATGACCTGCAACGAAAAGATTATAAAGATCTGAACAAGAAAAAGAATTCGTGGCAGTCTAGATCTAGAAGGTGAAACCAGGGGCCATTTTTGATCAAATGTGGTTCATCATGTTCATAGGTCGTTACATGCCTTTTCGTTGAAAAATAACAGAATCCCAAAAAGTTGGTATATTTAATATAACGTACCTGATAAGCTAAAACAAAAACAAATTTAACATCAACATTACTTAATTTTATGTTGGCCTTTTGCTCCTTTTTATTTCCAAGACCACCACATTTTCTTATTTAATTTCAATGTGTTCAATAGCATCATTACCTGCATGTGAAGTGAAAGCATCACTCAACTCCTTTGAATTATCAAGCCAAAACATTCTTGGATTTAAATCCCTCTACACAAATCCCTAAATTCATCTTAAAACAAGTAACGGCAACTGTAAAGCACGGTTAAGGCAACGGCAACATTAACGTTGCGAATATTGATTTATCGCGTGGAGTATAAACGGAATTTTCGCGCGAATGAAGTGGGGACGAATTTGACGCGGCGACAAATCGCGTCTGCCAAATGGAGTATGTTTCGATATACTCTCTTAATGTAAAAGAGTGAAAATGTCACTCCTTGTTCAGAGTGAAGTCATTGTCACTCGTAAAGAGTGATTTTTCACTCGGTGTCGAGTGACTTTTCACTATGTGTCGAGTGACTTTTCTCTCTGTGCGGTTGATGAGTTCAGAGTGAAATTATTGTCACTCGAAAAGAGTGATTTTCACTCTGTGTCGAGTGACTTTTCACTCTGTGCGAGTGATCAGTTGTACCAGATTTAAATAATTTGAGAGCCAGAACACAATCAAATAGAAAAATATTACTAGATCTTGCTCCGGTCTAAGACCAGGCTACCTTGATTTTTTTATGAGAAAATGATCCCTAGTGACCTCTTCTTGACCTTTGACATGGTCAATATGATTAACTTATTTTCATGGCTCATCAATCCAAACAAGATGCAACAAATTTGGTTCAAATCAGAGCATGTCTTAACTTTTACCTCTGTAAAGTTCAATGACCCCTAGTGACCCCGTATGACATGTCACTTTTAATCGCTGAAGACCCTATATGAACATGGACCCACGGAATCTTTTGACCAATTATGAAGGTCATGAGTCATTTCCTCTGAGACAAGATGCATTTTAAGTGATCGAATTGAAAATTTACATTTTGACCCCTAGTGACCCCAAATGATTTTTAATTTTAAAAACCGATCTTTTGTACATGCGTACGGTCAAAAGGAATATGTGGACCAATTTTGACGATCCTTGGTCATTTCACTAAATTGGAAATGCGTTTTAAGTGAAAATCACCTTTTGACCCCTAGTGACCCCTTCTTGACCTTTGACCTGGTTGTTATGATTGACTTATTTTCTTGCCTCATCAAACCAAACAAGATGCAACAAACCCGGTCCAAATCGGAGCATGTCTTAACTTTTACCCCTGTAAAGTTCAATGACCCCTAGTGACCCCGTATGACATGTCACTTTTAATCGCTGAACACCCTATATGTGCATGGACCCACGGAATCTTTTGACCAATTGTGAAGGTCATGAGTCATTTCCTCTGAGACAAGATGCATTTTAAGCGATCGAATTGAAAATTTACATTTTGACCCTTAGTGACCCTTTTTTGACCTTTGACCTGGTCAATATGATTGACTTATATTCTTGGCTCATCAAACCAAACAAGATGCAACAAACCCGGTCCAAATCGGAGCATGTCTTAACTTTTACCCCTGTAAAGTTCAATGACCCCTAGTGACCCCATATGACATGTCACTTTTAATCGCTGAACACCCTATATGTGCATGGACCCAAGGAATCTTTTGACCAATTGTGAAGGTCATGAGTCATTTCCTCTGAGACAAGATGCATTTACAGTGATCGAATTGAAAATTTACATTTTGACCCCTAGTGACCCCAAATGATTTTTAATTTTAAAAACCTTTCTTTTGTATATGCGTACGGTCATAAGAAATATGTGGACCAATTTTGATGATCCTAGGTCATTTCACTAAATTGGAAATGAGTTTTAAGTGAAAATCACCTTTTGACCCCTAGTGACCCCTGTGTGACCTTTGACCCCAAACGGTGAACACCCTATATGAAGGTTAGGTGGGGGGTTCTACTGACCAAGTCTGGTGATTGTAGCATGTAAGATGTAGGAGGAGATGCATTTTGTAGACTGTGTGTAAGGCCCGGTTTGAGGAAAGAAAGAAAGAAAGAACTAGACATGACCTGTGATCGGAGATCACGAATATTAGTCGGGTGTGTTACATGTTAACCCCTTCGAGTGGTAAATGGAGTAAATAAATACAGTTGAACCCCTAGTGACCTTTTCTTGACCTCTGACCCAAAACTTGTAGTTGACTTTTTTGCTTGGCTGATCAATGCGCACAAGAAAAAGGTAGTCCCGTCAAAATCGGAGCATGTTTTAAGATTTTCACCTGTAAAGTTCAATGACCTCTAGTGACCCCGTGTGACATGTCACTTTTAGTGGAGAAGGACCCTATATGAACATGGATGAGAGGAACCTTTTGACTAATTCTGACAATCATAGGTCATTTCCTCTCGGACAAGTAGCATTTTGAGTGAATGGAGTGAAAATTTACATTTTGACCCCTAGTGACCCCAAATATTTTTTGATTTTAAAAACCGAACTATTGTACATGCGTACGGTCAAAAGGAATATGTTGACCAATTCTGACGATCCTAAGTCATTTCACTAAATTGCAAATGTGTTTTTAGTGAAAATCACGTTTTGACCCCTAGTGACCTTTTTTTGACCTCTGACCCAAAACTTGTTATTGACTTTTTTGCTTGGCTGATCAATGCGCACAAGAAAAAAGTAGTCTTGTCAAAATCGGAGCATGTCTTAAGATTTTCACCTGTATAGTTCAATGACCTCTAGTGACCTCGTGTGACATGTCACTTTTTGTGGAGAAGGACCCTATATGGACATGGATAAGAGGAATCTTTTGACCAATTCTGACAATCATAGATCATTATCTCTTGGACAAGTAGTATTTTGAGTGCGAGGAGTGAAAATGTACATTTTGACCCCTAGTGACCTTTTCTTGACCTTTGACCCTAACTTCATCATTAACTTTTGTTCTTGTCTCATCAATGCCCACAAAATAAAAGAAACCCGGTCAAAATCGGAGCATGTCTTACATTTTCCCCCTATTTAGGTCAATGACCCCTAGTGACCCCATTTGACATGTCACTTTTAATCGCTGAACACCCTATATGAACATTGATCCAAGGAATCTTTTGACAAATTCTGACAATCATAGGTCATTTCCTCTCGGACAAGTAGCATTTTGAGTGAATGGAGTGAAAATTTACATTTTGACCCCTAGTGACCTTTTCTTGACCTTTGAACTTAACAATATTATTGACTTTTGTTCTTGTCTCATCAATACCTACAAAATGAGATATGACCGGTCAATATCGGAGCATGTCTCACATTTTATCCCTGTTTAGGTCAATGACCTCTAGTGACCCCATTTGACATGTCACTTTTAATCGCTGAACACCCTATATGAACATTGATCCAAGGAATCTTTTGACCAATTCTGAGTATCGTCAGTTATTTTCCCTCGGACAAGTAGGGTTTTGAGTGAATGGAGAAAAATTTACATTTTGACCCCTACTGACCCCAAATATTTTTTGATTTTAAAAACCGAACTATTGTACATGCGTACGGTCAAAAGGAACATGTTGACCAATTCTGAAGATCCTAGGTCATTTCACTAAATTGCAAATGAGTTTTCAGTGAAAATCACGTTTTGACCCCTAGTGACCCCTGTGTGACCTTTGACCCCTTATAATTTACAACCTGAGTAGTGGTGCACATAACGGTTCTTATGACCAAATATGGTCAAATTCGAGTCAATGGTTACGGAGCTATAGGTCCCATGGCTGAAGAAAGAAGAAAGAAGAAGAAACAGGTAGAATACAGTATATTAGTCGTTTCTCGACTAATATAAAGAAAGAAAGAAACACGACAGATAGAATACCTCGATTTTTGAAAAAATCAAGGTAAAAAAACTCAAAATATTCTTTATTTTATTTAATTTAAACATTATTGAAGTGATAATTAATGATGATATCAATGTTAATTGTTTCTGCAATAATTTTAGTCCCAAATAATGATTAAATATAAATTACAGTTATGAAACGTGTAAAAACATCATCGATAAAAAACACCATAGAAAGTAGATTTAGATACTTTATATATAGAAATATTATGTTGGTATTTGATATCGTTTCACTACATGTACCGAAAGGAAGTGATAATGTAACATAGGCAAATGAGAGCAGTTGTTAGGTCGAGAAAAGGTAGGTATAGTTTGGATAATGACTCTTTGTTTGTTATTTAAATTTTCTATTGAATTGAAAGTTATTCATGAACACAATTCACTCTCTAGGAGTGACTGTGCTTCACTGAACGGAAGAGTAAATGTCCACTCTTTTAGAGTGAGAATCACTCTTTTCCCACTCTTTCTGGGAGTGGATTTCACTCTTTTATAGAGTGAAAAGTCACTCTTTTCCCACTCTTTTAAGAGTGAAATATTTTCACTCTTTTAGAAGAGTGACTTTCACTCTTCAAGGAGTGATCACTAGATCCACTCTAACAAAAAGTGAACATTCACTCTAAAAGAGTGAAATTTCACTCTTTAACATTAAGAGTGAAAGTCACTCTTTAATCATTGTATTTTTATATGTAAAATTGTTGTAATTCAGCTACTTTGTATTTGCTGCAAGAACAGTTTTTAATAAACCTTTTATGAATGAATGAATGAATGAAAAAGAGAGTAGGCAGGCCTAATTGTTAAAGGCCGTGTGAAAGGAGCCATGGTCCCCCTGGAACCATAGTCCGACCTACATAGACATACACGGAATGAAGCGTGAAACTAATGTTGCATGTATAGAGATGAGTGCTCAAGAGTACCAACCATGTAACTTTACTGTACAGGGCAGACTATGACTCCAGCATGTCCAGGGGACTATGCCTTCTGCTACAGTACAAAACAGCATTGGTTTCAGTTAAATTTTATGAGTCCTAAGTATGCTGATGCAAAATAGTATAAGTAGGTCTATTACATCCCGTATCACATACAAGTCATTTATAAATACGTATGAGCCTACACGTGTACATGTTTTGTAATGCGGTCTAGAGTAACATCTCTTTTACTAAACACTTTCCACGCGGCAGTCGTCAGCTGTAGTGTAGCCGAGACGAGAGTGATGTAGATTTTTCAATGTGGTGAACTTTGCACTAATCATAAAAAAATCTTCATACTTCTGACCAAAGACTTTACACATGCCTTGTTCTGACTTGAGCTGTTCAGTATTTGACCTTATTACATTCGTGAAATAAACTTGAACGTATAAACTATCTATTCCACTAGTTTGAAATGAAATGTTTGCTGGTAACCGACCGTAGGCCTACTATCAGGGGTGTGCCAGTGAGCTTGCCGATCGGGTCCACTTTTAAATTAAAATTTGGTCAGCATAGAACTGGTGGCGCTATACTGATCAGGCGTGATTGTAGCAGACGACACGACGCTGGCCACGCGTCTCTCAGACGACCCAATATGCCAACGGGAGTGCACTATTTTGAATTATTTTTAACAGTCATCGCCCGGTTTACGATGACAATTCTTCTAATTATGATGAATTTGTCAAAATGATAAGATTAACATTCGCGATTACGTGTTATTCACCTTATTCATTACGTATTCAACATTTAGGTTTCGCGTGGCCACCGTCGTCTGTGTAAATCCACAACGCCCTCAAACCTATGCTGACCAAATATTACGTTAAACCTGGTTAGGCCCCTTGCAATTAAATGTGAGTTTACTGTTGTCCGCGCGCGTCCAAAAGTCACCCGCGTGATATATGTAATATTTCAAAAATATTTAATTATTTCATTGTTTACAGCTTTTTCATAAGCTTTTTAACACTTTTCTGATGATAAAATTAGCCGATGAGCCGCATTGCAATACTTCCGGGTTGGGAAAACATTTCTGGAAAGTAACAAACTCTGCACGAAACTTGCAATTGTCTCTTTGTATTGAAATGTGTGCATTTGAAGCATATTCGTAGGCACGGCAATTGATTACTGCGCAATCGCTTCAGCGCATGACGTCACATCAAAACCGCCGAACTTTTTTTTGAGTTTTCTAGTGCATTCTGTGTAATATTTCAGGTTTGTTTACGATCGCAATCTTTAAAATTCTCCGAGCTAGCGTAACGATTTTTTTTTACAAACATCGATCGAGTATCTCATTAATATTCAAAATAGGGATGCAAATATGAGTAGACTCCTTTATAAAAGAAACAAAATGCAAAGCCAAGGCAGTAGGTGGTGGTAGGATATAATTAACATCATTTGAATTGTATTCGTACCTTGGATAATAGATAACAATGCCTACAATATTAAATCAGGTGACTTTACCCCAAAATATTACAATACTAATATTAGATAGTCACCTCGTCCTGCTTTTCAAAAACGCAACAGTAAACTCACATTTAATTGCAAGGGGCCTTAAACACTGTTAAACGCGTTCAACGCCGGTCACCGACACATTCCGATGATTACCATAATTTATGTAATTTATGCAAACGGCACCGTTTTCGCTACGTGTGTTAGTATAGGACTTTCCTATCCCAAAATTAATAGTATCCCTGCTACTATCTAGGAAAATGTAGAAGTCCACAGATCATTATCGGCGCACTAATTGCTCTGAGCATGCTCAGTTTGAATTCACCCAGTCTGTTGACGTAAATGCGCCAATTATGAATAACGTCTATAGCCGCGTGGAAAGTCGGTGTTAAGATTGCGCGCGAACAATGGACCCGGTAGGCTATTGCTATTGTCACGATTTCATGTTTGGCGCCCTCACTCGGTTGATCGAGTTCAGCACACGCTAGCCATTGGTAATTGATTCAGTTATCATTGGAGTGTCGATCAAGATTGACGGAGATATTGTCAAGTGATTGAAACTAAATAAAAGCAACTGTTGTGTTTTAATAAATACGGATTGAAGCGAGTGCTTTACCTTTGAGGACTATAGTTACCTCAGTGACGGATTAGAAGGTAGCATAAACATCACACTTTTACAGAAAAGTTGTAAGCTCAAGAGCAAGACCAAGCACGAAAGTTCATCTGTTTTGGTGATTGTTATTAAATAATCTCAACTTAAAATAATAAAAAACTGTGCGTTTTTATTTTATTATTTGACCTTTTCAAATTGTCAAACGTATAGTGTTCTCAAGACCAGAACCCTATTACGATTCAATCTGAAAAAAAAAATCAGAATCTTTCAAAGATGTCCTGTATGAATTAGGACATAAAGATTAGACCCGTGTTCTAAATCGCAAAGATAAACTTGACTCTGAACCCTTCATTAGAGATTACGGTCTGATTTACCTTATAAAGGGTGGTAGGTATTCCAAAAATAGTTTAACAATTTGAAGAAGCTACTGACTTGGTAGTGAAACGTAAAAACTAAAAGCGAGTACCATCCTTAAATTTTAATTTGATGTTCACGTAACAAATAGCTCTCCAACTGTCCAGAGACTAACTTCACGAAGAGCGCACTACAGTACTACGTAAGTCAGATCATAGATCTTTAATAAAGGGGATGATTATCTCTAATGATAATATGTTGTGTGGAGTTGATGCCTGTTTCGCTTATACCTTTATGACTAGCATGTTTGAAAAGCCCGGTAGACAGCATGGGTATTGATAGTATATTGCGACAACTACATTGTCTAATAACAGGATACATAAAATTAGTTTGATGAAAAAAGCAACGGTGAGAGTTAAAATACTTCTAATATTTTTTCAAAAATATTAATTTAATACACACATTCACCGATAGATGTAACGCTATTTGGGAAGTTTATAGACACTTATTTCACGTCTTTTGAAATCGATACCTACCCAGTTAACACGTCTGGGAGCGACAGTGATGTATGTATGTTGAGAAGTTATTTTACGACAGGGTAAAAGGCTATACATATCGTCAGCCTGCTTCGATAATTGCCTAACTCATTTTTTCTAGTTCTTAGAAAACAACAAAAGTATGAAAAGTGAGTTAGGCAATTATCGAAGCAGGCTGACGATTATGTTGAATAGCAACATGAATAGTGCAGGTGAATTCCAACAGGAGCAGTAACTGTTGGATAGAATTAGGTTGGGATATACATGCTGACTTATAGGCAGAATTGCAATTGTGCATTTATCAACATTTTTGATTGGTCAATGACTTAGGTATTATAACCATGATAACAGCATGTGCATAATGTAATGAAGTCATGATTTATGCAAAAAACTCAATTTCGCTGAAAAGTGAGTTAGGCAATTATCGAAGCAGGCTGACGATACGCTTTTTGTGTTGAGCGACCTTGGTCCGAAAAACCGCACATAGATTCAAAAGAAAATACCCACTCGTCCATCTCTGTCTTGATAATCTATGGTCAGATTAAGCGAACCAGCCCTTATTACGTAACTATTGGCATAGATAGGGCTAATTTCACATCCTATAGCATGTTTGTAATGATTTTGCATTTAGATGAACTGTCAATATCAGAAATTGTATCATTTTGTGTCATTTAATATCACAGAGTGCATACTGCACATGTAAGCTCATGTCCATCTATATACGGACCACATGGTATACCACCACCTGCGTGAGTATTACAATATCCTTCAACGGGAAACAGCAAGCTTCCCTGCTGAAACGTGTCTTTCGAACCAACCGAGGATTCCGCATTAATGTCCACGCAAATGTAACTTGTTCTGTCGAATCCCTTCTTTGCCGCCATAATATAGCCGAAATATTCACGAGTCCAATTGCCGGAGTCGGGACAATTTTTGGACCCAGGCACGATGAGAACTGTTGTACGGCGAGGGGCGAGACAGGCAGCGCAGGGTGCGTCGTGTCCGTGAAGACTGGCCAGCGGAGCAAAGTCTTCACCGCCAGTTCTGTATTCAGCGCCAAAAATGTAGGACCGGCTTCCCTGTTTACCGGGCTTGGGAGATAGATAATCTGGCTTCGTGGTCATGCACAAATGGTTGCTTCCTCCACCATTTATTATGCTGGATCCAGATGCCGTGACACCTGTGATATCGAAAGAATGGTCGGTGTTAATCCTTACCATCAGTACTCAACGCGTGTTCATGCCACTTATAGATTTAAAAAACAATATTCATATGGGAGATTGTATTATGCCATATTATTGGTTTTGTTAATGTCAATGAGTTCCAGGTAACTCAATTAGCTGACAACTTATTGGTTTTGTCATAATTTCTTTTTGTACGTGCAGTGTTGAGTTCGACCTGATTTCAGGACGTTGTGCTATTCCAGAACAAATTGCACCTCCCATAGAGGAATTCGGAATTCCAAACTTTGTTTCAATAGTCGAAGCCTGGAATTCCAGATTTCTTTGTCTCACAATAAGTCAGCCACCCTATAGAGGAACTCGGAAGAATTTCAGACTTTTTCAAAGCCTGAAATTCATCAAATTTCCCGGAATTCCGAACACATTTTCATTAACGTTCCCGGAATTCCAAACAAATTTTCATTATAACTGTTCCTTTATCAGTCTATACCCAAATTCCCATATTAACGCCTGGAATTCCAGATTTATTTTAAAATACATTTTTCCTCTTATAGTCCGACTACTAGAGTGACTTTTAATAAATAGGGACCTAATGGACTTTTAATTAACCATATGTACACTTTATGGAGGCTGATAATCGGCCCGTCGTAATAACCTTGCATGCATACTTCAAATTAGCACTATAATCATACCTCCTCAAATTAATAGCCCGAAACTGTGACCCTCTGAACCTTACTGGTAGCAGAGACAGATCTCTAATAATAGTGTTCGCATCTCGCTACGCTCATAGCTTGGTACTAGAGCTAACCCCAAATATATGGGTCCCCGGCCCCCTTTAGGGACGCACCATTAGATACTCAGGAGTGGGGGGGGGGGGGGGGGGGGGCATGGAAGTTTAAAAAACAAAACTTTGCCCACTATCCAAAAGATGACTCACCCAAAAAGCCCAATTCGATGTAAAGAAAAACAGTAAAACCTAAAAAAAAAACCACTTTGCCGCCTTTGCCTAAAAAAACCAAAAACTTGCCGCCAAAGAAAGAAGAAAAAAATTGTCGCCTACTTCGGTGGCGAACAAAAAAAAATTCCGCCCGACCCCAACTTCCATACCCCCTCTGAAAATCAAATGGTGCGTCCCTTACCGGGATACGGTTTATTCACTGTACCTGGATATATGAGCTGGGCTGTTTCTGGACAAGTTGACAACCCCCATCTGATGTATACCACATTCGTATTACAAGAGCCGGGTTGGGATGATGTGTCACAAAACTGAAAATATAAGAAAACATCAGTTGAAATACTCTTGTAAATGTTGTAATACTTCAAGTCAGGTTTCTAGTTTCCAGGTGAGACACAATATATGCGGGAGTAGGAGACTAATTGAACCCAGACTCTACTTTAATGCTATTTTATTCGATGACATAACCTGAATTTCTTGACTTGATTCTATTAAATTATCGACTTGATGTGAAGTAACTTACCTTATTCCATACTTTAGAGCAAAGTTAATATTCATGCTCTTCACAGTTTCGTGATTCGGTCGGTCACAACCCTTTGTAGAAGTTATGCAATGGGTTAGCAGACAACTTATCGGGAATACTAAACTTTTTAGAAAGAAGAATATTGGCTATGCACCACTACTCTATTGAAGGCAGAATAGACCTGGAGCGAATCCCCTTTGTTGTCAGTTCCGCCTGGATACGTGTATTAATTGATTACATTGTATAGCCATGCGATTCTACATCTCCAAGATTCCCTAAACCAGGTGTAGGGAAGGTATGTGACCACCTTTATGTCTTAGCACATTTTTAATTAAGGTTTACTATTTTGATATTCACTCAAACTTTACCTTGTAATTTTTATCCTTAAAAGTAGACGTCAAATTGCTAATAATGGAATCATATGTAGGCGCTTTACTCTCGCTCAGACGAAGGTTTGTTGAAACCAGGTAAAGATGCACCCTGAGGGCTATCACAGTGGATAGAAGACCAACCAATACCAGAGAAGCCACCAGTACAACGACTATAACCACCGTTTGACGTTGGACTGTCAAGGTCCATAACAATGGTTTCGGGGGACTGCGGTCTTCCGGTCTACTGGCAAATCCAATGGAAACTGACGCTTCTTTACCTTCCATTGAGTTGGGGTATAATCTCACGGTGTCCTCGCTCGACATTGTGTTGCCTTATCAGTGACTGTCCTGATAACCACGAAAGAATCACCTTCCAACAAGTCGCCAACACTCTTCAAAGGTACGTTACCAAAATATGAATACGTTGAACTATTGACCAACCAGCACTTGAATTATATGAGACATAACTAAAGGCGAATGCTTTTGGAAATGTGTTCGTGTTTGCTCATCGTCAGTCATCGTGCCAGGGATACTATTAATTTTGGGATAGGAAAGTCCTATACTAACACACGTAGCGAAAACGGTGCCGTTTGCATAAATTACATACATTATGGTAATCATCGGAATGTGTCGGTGACCGGCGTTTAACGCGTTTAATAGTGTTTAACCAGGTTTAACGTAATATTTGGTCTGCATAGGTTTGAGGGCGTTGTGGATTTACACAGACGACGGTGGCCACGCGAAACCTAAATGTTGAATACGTAATGAATAAGGTGAATAACACGTAATCGCGAATGTTAATCTTATCATTTTGACAAATTCATAATAATTAGAAGAATTGTCATCGTTAACCGGGCGATGACTGTTAAAAATAATTCAAAATAGTGCACTCCCGTTGACATATTGGGTCGTCTGAGAGACGCATGGCCAGCGTCGTGTCGTCTGCTACAATCACGCCTAATCAGTATAGCGCCACCAGTTCTATGCTGACCAAATTTTAATTTAAAAGAGGACCCGATCGGCAAGCTCACTGGCACACCCCTGATCGTGCCCCAACCCCCTAATCGGTCAGTTTTCGTAAAGCTATGTCCATTACAGTCGAAAAACTTGACGACGCTTCCTGTTATGTAATCACGGATATTGGAAGTGTGTTAATCATCATAATTCAATGGGTAAAATGCAAAATAGTGAAATTGAAGTTGAGTTGAGTCACTCCCATTATGTAATGGCCATAAAACGTAAACAGACATGTCACTTTCGCGTGGAGGTAATGTAGTTTTAGGTCATTCGTAAGGATTTCTTACGTGTCTGAATCCATGTGTGTCTGTACATCATTTGTAGGGGTTGCGCTTGGGAACATGCAGTATATATCTGATAACGTAGGTGTGTATTATCCAAATAATGACATAATATAATATTAAGGGTGGTGTATTCTCGTGTAGCAATTAAGTGACACGGATTTAAACAGCCCGTTTCACCTTGATGTGTGCATTGAACCATGACTTTGTTGTTATTTTTCCCAAAAAATAAAAGTAATCGACTGGAAAAAAAGCAAACCGTGCCAAAAGTTTTGTAAACTGACTGCGTTTTCGCCATTCCAATGGGATTTACACACAGTAAAAATGGTTTTGCTAAAATAGTCATTATCATCAAACAGCTTGTCAATGTTTTTCTTCTTTAACTCTGGGAAAAGCAGTTAATCATCTGATACCAAGGTGTGAAATGAAAAGGCAAATCTGAATATCAGCATCACCAGTCAACCTTCAATTGAAGTGGAGGCATATGTACGAGGGGCAGTCAATAAATAATGAAAGTGATCATGGTATGGGATGCATGAGTGATTCTATTGAGGGGATAATTTGATCAATACAAAGTATGAACCTTTGTCTTTCAAACAACACAGTTTTGGATTTTTAAGTGTGAACTATGACGTCATAGCATTGTCTCAAAGTAAGTACACTTGGGACACTGATAAATCAGTTATTTGGCGGGAAATTTGAATTGTTTTTATGAAACACGTGGTAAGAAGATTGCATGACATGACATCAGAAGCAGGTAAATACCGATTTTTGTTCGCATAAATATGATACAAAAGACAATAACTTTAATCCCTGTGTAATTTGGAATGTGTAGTATAAGAGGAAAAAGTAAGGAGAAGCAATTGAATAAAAGGTATACAAATATCAGTATTTCAAATAGCTAATTTTCATTTAAAAATGCCCAGTCAGTGAATCACTAATATTGCGGAAAATCAAACAATTTAGGAAAAATTCAAGCAATTAACCAGTTTGGAAGATTCCATATGATAGTTAACTAATTATCTGAACTTATTCGCATGAAACCTGCAGAAAAAATGCGCATGCGCAGACGGCAGATAATTTTGAAACGGGCCCAAAATGGCTAAAATCATGAAATTTACCAGATAAAAGCTTACTGTGCCTTCAAATTCTAATCAGAAATAATGAAAAATGCTTAAATCAATGTGTAAACATATTGTGATAGTCAAAATGAAGATATACAGGAATGTATCAATCAAAGATGGCTGCCACAACCTCTCTTCTTACTGTTATCTTTAGAGCTACTAGATATGTATTGTGTAAGTTACCGTCATATAATTTCAATGGTTTGAGGAAATTTTTTGAACAGCTCATTTTGAAATCCCCACTATTATTGCTTTACATCCCACAGCAATTTATTAAATTATAATCCCTCCATTGTTCTTTATTCTTTGTTGTTTTCTAAGGTATATTATTGCGGATTTTGCTAAATAAAAGCGTATTTGAGATGGTCCCATCTTGTTCGTATTAAGGCATTCAGATCTAAAAAAGAGTGTCAAACAGAGATAAGTGTGTATTCTAACTATGTGCTAAGTGTTATCTGTTTTTATGCTTGCATTGCCGAGATATACGCAAATGTATCAATCAACCCATATTCAACATATTACATATCCAGCCAAATAATTGACAGATTTCAGTCAGTGTCTGAAACCTATTGTGTTTATGTTAATGACGTTGCATAACCAAAGGTATCTAACAATCCAAAAGTGTATTGTTCGAAAGACAAAGGTTCATACTTTGTATTGATCACATTATCCCCTCAATAGAATCACTCATGCATCCCATACCATGATCACTTTCATTATTTATTGACTGCCCCTCGTAAGAGCCGAATTATCAAGAAACATTGAGTGTCATCAGAACATTTTATTTTGTGTAATATTTTAGTATGTGAAGTATTATCATCTGAACCATTTATTTCTACAGTGCTTTAACCACATTTGGCTCATTTAACATGCCAGGAATCTGTAATACATTCCAGGCACAACAACGCCTTGCTTGTTAACTCTCATTCCATTTCATCAAGCTATATATAATATTCATGTTTTAACTGGGTAAATCCCATTGGACTGGCGAAAACCAACTCGGTCAGCTTTCAAAACTTGTCACAGTTTGCTTATTGTTCAGTCGATTACTTTCATTTTTGGGGAAGATAAACTAGATTAATTACTTTTTATACTAACAACACCAATTTCATGGTTTCAATATGTGCGCAATTTTCTTTGATTCACCCTGTATTAAATCTAACGTTGACTGACCCTGGGCGTGTTTTCAACCTCATAGCGGCGCTGTTCATTTTGGATAAGAATACAGTATTAACCCAGGACTACTGGACTAGTTTATTGCTGGTCAAAGAACTACCAATGCTTTTTACTAACTTAGACGTCTGAGAATCTGGGTTAACATTTATAGAGGCGCGTGAATGCTATTCCTAGCATCCTTGATGAACAATAATCCCGGAAATTATTGTTGACACAATAAACTTCTTATCTTAATTCCACTTTGGAGGACACGAACTCGTGGATGGTGCCCTAGATTGAAGGAGAAATCTCATTCATATAAAAGAACAATGGCGTTTAATAACTATAGCTGAATACTGATAACTGGCATAAGGGATTTCAATATTTGATTAAAATATATATATATTATATATATCACAATCTCTTTAGGAAGTTAATTTCTCAAGAGGAATTTTGAAAGAAAGCATACATACACATATACATCTATTATAACATCTGCAAGAATGTATTGACAAATATAGCTATACATTTGTTGTGACAATATTTTGTGATTATCTACATGATTGATGTTTTGATATTAAATAGAAACACTTAGCTACTTGTGTTTATACTCATGAGTACAGAAGCCTCTCAACTTAGACTGCGGACTTTTCTACCACTGACAAGGGCGCAGATCCAATCTTGAAAGTGGGGGGGACATTGCCATTTTTTCACTAGATCGCCAACCTTGATTGATGTATCACCACAAAAAGTGGGGGGGGGGGGGGGGGGGACATTTGATATTGTGTCAGGAAGTGGGGGGGGGGGGGGGGGGGGTACGTGTCCCCCCCCCCCCCCGCCCCCCGGGATCTGCGCCACTGAGCACACTTTGAAGCAATGAAAGTCATCTACTCGTTGTAAAGTCGTTGTTTTGTTTCTTTTACTAGTAATATTTGTCTTCAATTTTTTCCCCGTCCATCATCCAGTCCCTTATTTTCTCTTGGAAATCTATATTCGGTATCTCCTTGCGACACTTTCCCTTTTAATTTTTTGTTAATTTTTATTAAAGCTAAACCTCTGACACTTGGCGGAGAATCCGGGTAACTCACACTTACTTCGAGCCCTACGTTTCTCGGTCTAAATCATATTGGAGCTGATCAAACTGTAATACACTTTGAGATGATCAAAATATAATACACTTTGAGAACGCCTGATACTTATTCTGATACAACTGTTTGCTACATCGAACTTGCATCATACTTTATTTATAGGACAACAACAAGTCCAAACATGGAGTAAAAATGGAAAACCACATACCAAAACAAAGGACTATTTACAGTCAGGGGTGTACATAGTACCCGCCCGCACGCCCGTGGCGGGTTAATTTTGCGTCGGGCGGGTAACTTTTGAAAAACACACGCCCGGCTGGCCAGTAAGAATGTTGATGTTGGTAAATATTTTGGGCCCACAGAAAATGAACATCCTGCTATCCCTGCTAGTGCTACACAAAATGTGTTATCTTTCGTAATAATTCCTGTCGATTAAATATGTAACACCTAAATATTATTGCCAACGTGTATTGAAAACAAGTATTACGTAAACATTATTCAAGAATAGAGACATAACTGCATTTAGAATAATTTGTCTTAAAATCAAATCGATGATGGTACGTAGTACAGGTTAATTTGTATTGTCCAACGAATGTTCAAACAGCACTCCTGAGTAACAATTTGGCCCTTCTGCTCGGAAATAAAAATATAATTTTGCTGGACCTTGTGTTTTCTCAATGTATCAAAAACAAAGCCCTTGGCACGATAAGCAAGAATACCACGATTGAGTTGTAATTAAAACTTGAGGCAATTCAGACAAATAAAAGTGACACTAATTCAAGAGTATTAGCTTTTCGAAATCTTAAGATTACTTGTTGGGCTGGTAAGTTTACAGTCGGGCTGGTAACTTTTACTTGCTATACCTGCCCGACTGGCCGGTTGGGAAAAAATGAAGGTACACCGTGTTTACAGTGCTCACTGAACCGCCCGTGTAAACGAACAAATCAACAAATCAACAAACCAACAAATCAACAAATCAACAAATCGACAAACCAACAAATCAACAAATCAGCAAATCAACAAATAAACAATAAACAAATAAACAAACCCTTTTTGTATATAAGACACATTATTGTTGTATGGACTTATTGTATGCTAATGGGCTATTCCAGATTATGTGCACACCGCCTAAATTGATCGTGAATAAATCTGGATTTCCGAACCCTTCTATAGGGAGAGTTTATGCAGAATAGAAATTGTCTGGATTTCCGGGAATCATGCCAACCGAAAAAAATATAAAGTGTGGATTTCCGAACCCCTCTATATATAGGGAGAGTTTATGTAGGATAGATATTGTCTGGATTTCCAGTGATCGCTGGAACAGAAAAAGTCTGGATTTCGGAGTGCGGAGCAGGGATAGTACTGGATCAAAAATGTGAGAGGTCCCATGACATTTTTCAGGACCCCGTAGGACTTCAAAAAACAAATTTGAGGGGTCCCCCAAGAAATTGAGGGGTCCTGAAGTTTGGGTATTTGAAAATTTTACTTTTTTACAGGCAGTTTTAATGAATTTATATTGTAAGCAAAGGATGGATATGTAATTTACAGAATTTCTTAAGGTTTCCATTTCAATACATCGTCAAATGTAAGGGGTCCCTTCAATTTTGATCGGGACCCGCAAGTCTTTCCAATATGAAACCTGACGCGTCACTATTAGAAAGTGAGAGGTCTAGGACGCGCAGACGCGTCAGAATGCGACCCCTGGTGCGGAGGCGAACCGGGGATGTGCACACATTTTCTGGAATAGCCCAATGCAATATCCCGTCTTCTTACAGTATCTGAAAATCCTATGTATCTGGTAGGGGAGATGCGGGAGAGTTGAGCCACCGGGAGAGTTGAACCACCCCCTATAACTCGAAAAGTAGTAACTTACTACAATTTATATTGGCATATATTGTTATATAGCATCAATACGACATTCTTAGTGTTAAACTCTACTGTCATGTGTGCTCAGTATCAAAGATACCTAAACAAAATCATTTTTTTCACTTTTGAGTGAAAAATAGAAAAATAAATGTTTTGTCTTTTTCCCCATAGCAAGACTTAGAATATAATAGCGGTAATTTGTTTATTGAAGGGGGTATATATGACCAATATTTTAGAGAACTATTGTACACTACCAAAAGTTCTACACCAGACAGGATTGGGGATTATTTACAAAATGGTCACCATGAGGAGAGTTGAGCCATTGGTCATGGGGAGAGTTGAGCATAGGGAAAACATGTAGTAACATTTTGATTTTTGGACTAAAGGTGAAAAATGTATAATAAATGAGAGAAAATGTTATTTTGTGCCATGATAATAACAATTGAGCACCATATTTACTTTAAGGATTAATAAATCAAAAGTTGAAAAATATGATTTTGGTTTTTTCACCAGCCATTGACTTATCATGCTGGCTCAACTCTCCTGTAATGGTGGCTCAACTCTCCCATACTGTAGGGAGAGTTGAGCCACTTTACCAATTTTTTTCAAACCTTTTGTATAAATAAGCCTTAACTGCTATCCCAACTGTTATTGTTTCACAACGAAAACAACAATCTAAAGTTTATCTTACACTAATTTTTTACAGGTTTGTACTTTTCTTCCGCATATGGTGACACAAAATATAAAAAATGGCTCAACTCTCCCGCATCTCCCCTAGTCTTGAATTGATTGATCCATAAATACTATTCCCCCATTGGCACCTTTAGCATCCACCCTCATACGATAGTCTCATATCCATTTACATATTTAATATTTGATTAGAGAGTACATACTGCACAGGTAACCTCATACCCATCTACGTAAGGAGCACACGGTAAACCGCCACCAGCGTTAGTATTACAATAAGCTTCAACGGGGAAAAGCAAACCGCCCTGTTGATGCAAATCACTCGAACCAATCGTAGATTCCGCATTAGCATCCACCATAGTGCAGTTATGCTCCGTGGCAAACGAGCGACAACCCTTGACAC
Source organism: Ophiura sarsii (assembly GCA_035610835.1). Taxonomy (NCBI): domain Eukaryota; kingdom Metazoa; phylum Echinodermata; class Ophiuroidea; order Amphilepidida; family Ophiuridae; genus Ophiura; species Ophiura sarsii. The sequence continues at coordinate 45,746,060 of CM069445.1, read as the reverse complement.
ACTTACCAGGTTTAACAAAACTTTAATCCTGTTTCACAAATTAGCCCCGATTAGTCAATTGATACTTGAGCTCTCTCAGCCAATGAACGAGCTTGTCAACGACCTACGGGTCGACCCATTCATCTATTGTTTGAGCTGATACTAACAAGGAATAGTCGATATCTAGACAAAATAGGGGTGTTTGTTAAGAAATAGGCCCTGTATAGTAGTTAAAGCAAATGGACTTATTATATAGAACTACAAGTCCATGGTTGAATCAACGCCTGATTAGAGATAGATGGAACCATTATTGTTTAGAATTAGTATTATCTAAAATATCTACAATTTTTAAATGAATAATTCTTATTTGTTATTTCAAATTCTGGTAGGCCTACTTGTTTTATAAATAGATATGTATTTTATACCTATTTATACCCATATAACACATAATACTGTAAAACAACTTAATTTGCTAGCAATTTAATTTCACGATACGGTCCAATTCACCAAATTAATTTGCTTTTAATTATATTATATCATTTTAATATTATTTATCAATGGTTTTAGCCTACTCAAAGATCATACGAATTTGTAAAATTAAATTGCCCCAAATATATGAATGCTAAATTCACTAAATTTAGTTGCCGTGAAATTAAAATGTTTTACTATATGTCCCAATTTATAGTCCCAAGAAGCGCATCCGTAGGTTTTCAATACAACTATGTCCATGGGTGTGTAAGCCACCATCCCTCACCAAAAATGGTAGGGCCAATCGATAAGGTCGATCTCTCTCACACGCACAGTCCGCTGATCGCTAAATTTGACTGGTTAGTTTGTGATGACTAGGGGAAATATAGGTTTGTTGAAGAGTCTATGGTACTGCTTTCTCAGGGTCCTAGAATATCAAACAAAGGCTTGAGATGTTAAGTGGGCCGCCCTCTTTATACATCCGCCCGATTGAAATTGATACGTCAAGTGGTTTTTATATAGCGATGAAAACAGTTAGGGCGAATTTTTGAGAAAGATGACAGGTTTTGCCATTGACTTAATGTGGCAAATTTAGACACGGCAATAAAGAGACCACAAAAGTCGAGATATAGTCCTAATAAAAGTGGCGATGGTACTAAGTTCTCGTTAACCTATACCCATATGAATTAAATATGTTATATTTAAAAGTATAAACTTGTAATAACCGCCCGATTAAAACTAATCGGCAGGTTAGTTTTCATGATATAACTGAAAACAATCTGTCCCTATTCGAATTGCATGTGAACTCTGTGCGTGCAGCGGGTCAATAATACTTCAATTACAAGCGCACTGTACTGTGTTCAATGGTAAAACGGACAGTAACTGCAAGATGCACAGATGTAACTGGACCGCTTGTAATCCTTTCTTGCTGACATGAGAAATCCGAAGTACTCACGCGTCCAATTGCCACCTGTTGTGGGGCATGTTGTGGTTCCGGGTACCATAAGAACATTGCTGCGACCCGGTGCTAGGCATGCAGCGCACGGTGCATCGTGTCCGTGAAGATTAGACATAGGCGTGAAGTCTGCACCATTCCTGTATTCCACGCCAAAAATGTAGGAACGACCTCCTTGTCTGCCACCCCTTGGAGAGATGAAATCCGGCTCTAGAGTCATACACAGATGGTTAGAACCTCCACCAACTATGTTGCTTGACGCAGAAGCGGTGACACCTGGATTGTCAATCATAAACCAAAGTATCGATTATCTAGTTATTTTACCAAATTAAAATAATTGTGACATCCAAGTAATATTGACACCCGAATGTGCAAATGAGGATTGTTAGTAACCCGATACTGCATATTTGAAATTCAGAATCCATCAGTTCATTGTACTTGTTTTAACACAACAAAATAAAACGCCCATATGAAATTTTACCACCCAATAGCTTGAATGATATATAATAGAAAAGGACAAATTATGATAAACATCTTTCATGAATCTCTAGTTTTTCAATTTCCAATTTTCTCTGAGTACCTACCGAACATTGCTATGTAGGATGAGGAGAAGCATGTTTGGAAGGGAAAGGATCATTTTGAAATCTTATTTCCGTCCGTCACTGTATGACTGGTGACCCCCTCGGAAAGCAAAGAAAAAAGCCTGATCTTGCCCCCATCACACTATATTTCCTATCCCATCATACACACCACCCGCCCAGAAATAACAGGATTCACTTCTGAACTCCCCTACCTTGGTAAATAAGCTGAGATGTTTTCGGACAGGATGATGCACCCCATCGGTGATACACCACACTCGGGTCCTTGAAAGTTGACGAGGATCTACTTCTACCATTATCAACCTGAAAGTATAGGTCATGGATAAAGAAATTCAACGTGAAAATTACTAATGCACGTTCACAAGAACAAAAGTGCAATATTTGCAAATGAAGTTTCAAAGACGCTGGTAGTATACTACATGGTAGAGGTACTGGCTACGGGCCTATCACCCGAACCCGAAGCCCAGATCATACCGTGTAGTATTTGTTTTATTACGCCTCACGGTGACTCTGGGGATGAGGCTGTAGGGAAATAGTCAAAAAACTATTTCCCTAGGGATACAGTACTTGTGATAGGAATTGGCATGATTAGTTCATGGATATTTATGAGTTGTAATAATCTTGCATATGGGTAAATGAGGGATTAAAAAATCATTTCTGACTGAGCCGACAATTATGCATTGGATAATCCTTCACCGCTGTATTGAAATAAATTTAGCCGTTTACGCTAGCAAAGCTTCTATATTCGATCGATCATTTTAGTCTGCTATCGTACAGAGTTTTTGCTCCTGTCGCGGCTTATAATGCTTTACAAATGAATGATCTATTGTCATCGATAATATTCGATTACTCGATCGCCCAAAGATCGATCGTCCTCTCAGTGTGAAAAGGACGAAGAACCCTGCGTGTCGTGCTAGTACTATTGTATCGATAGATACGTTCCACACATGTTTACCACTAATTCATACCTTGCCATTCTCAAACACTGCAGTCAAATTCTTGATAATAGTTTCATAAGCAAATAGATCCGCTTGGGTAAACTGAAGGTGAATTCTTAGTGCAATTACTCCGCCCAGCAATCCACATAACAAAACAAGTACAAGTACAAGGCAAAACACAACGATCTGACGTTGGAATGTCCAGGATGATGGTTTTCGCCAATTATCTTCTCTTAGTCTTGCGTAGCCAGATGATACAGACGCCTCCTTGGCCTCCATTTTGTTCTTCCGTGAGTAAAGCTTGGTCTGGTCTGATATTGTCTAGCGAGTTGCAGTGCACTGATAAAACCATTCCATAAGTGCCCCAGATAGTGGTATCCCGCTCCGAATACGGGCGTTCTGAAAGTAGGTGAATAGTTATCGAACCATCCTTGGGGAAATATCCACTTTATCAAGTAGAGTACTAAGGATTTCCTTTCTTTTGTGTCGTGTCAGAAGAATTAAAAGATATATAATGGCAGGAAGTTTGTCAAACTGTGTCATGCCAAGTCCAAAATCTTTTGTGATGGTATTACATGCTACAAACTAAACATATTCTCAAAAAGTTTGACAGAGGAAAAAAGTCCCGGTGTTTGGTAGATTTCATATGTGAGGGGGTAATAAGGAATACGCGTATTTTGGGTTATTTTGGGGGAATACGAGTATGGGTCAGTAATCCTTGCGATAGATGTAGACCTTGAAAGTTGGGAACGGTTTCTGAAACATCTGTTTTGTATGGATATGGGTTTTATATAATCATGATAATTGTAAAACCAATAGCCGCATGGGAAGTGTTAAGACCTATTTCAGCACAGCTGCACGTACAATAACACATCCTGCTGATATAAAACCATGAGCAGCCGCGATCGTTCTGCCAGTGGGGTTAGCAAGTCATCTGAAATTGGTAACTTGGTATATGTATGGCATGCCGTTTGGTTCAAAATTAACATTATTTTTGCATATCAATTTGTGTTTTACATGTATTTTTTTTTTTGTATATCAATATATCAATGTTTTACGTGTCGTTTAAAAAAATTCTGAACCATACGGCGTGCTTTTGCCACGCCGTTTGGTTCAATTTGTGTTCAATTTGTGTTTTGACATGTCATTTTTAAAATTTTGAACCAAACGGCGTTTGGTTAAAACAAAAACAAACAAAAAACCCCGACACGTTTAGATATACAAATACAATGTTAATTTTGAAACAAACGGCGTTTGGTTCAAAATTTAAAACACCGACACGTAAAAACACATTATTGATATACGAGGGTCATTCAATATGTTCTACCTCCGACCTCATAACTTTGCTATTATACAAGCCAGTCGTATGAAATATTCCATAATTGAAGCTTTGAATCTCAGCTACAAAACCATAGTAGATTGGTCTGAATACTCATTATACTTGTCTGGATATGTAGTAAAAACCAAACTTCCATTTAGTGCGACGGAAACGGGTAAAAAACAGCCAATTGTCACCTAAGTGCTATTCATTTGGCCTAATCTAAGAGAGAAAATGTACCTATCTGTCAATTACAATCGTTCCTAGTTACAAATATCCCTTGAACAGACTTCAAGCAATACAAGTTAATGATTTCTTGGTGGAAAATGCCCTCTAATTAGCCAGAACCAGACCAGGACCGCCATCAATTTTAACCCTACCCTAGAGAACCGCTGCAAAAGTCATATTTGCTTTTTATAGGAACTAAGAGATCTTCATTATACAGGACTTAATGGATATATTTCAAGTCTCTCGAAGATATATTTTCCTATCCTTGACTACCTGATAACTATTCTAAATGTTGCATATAAGGAAAACTGATAAAGTTATTATCATGTTATGATTTAACATTCGATGCATCACTGTGGCTTGACTTGTAACAACGAACATTTGACTGAATATCAGTATTCCCGTATGCTAAAAGCGTGACAAATGTCATGAGGCTGACATTTATATTAGCTATGTTATGAGTGAGGAGGTAGAACTTATTGAATGACCCTCGTGCAAAAAAAACTATATAATTAATTATGTAAAACACAAATTGATATGCAAAAACAATGTTAATTTTGAACCAAACGGCGTGCCATAGTTACGTGTATATTCCAATATATTGTTGTAAATTAATAAAAATGACACGTAAAAACACATATTGAACACATATTGAACCAAACGGCGTGGCATAGACACGCCGTTTGGTTCAAAATTAAAAAACCGACACGTAAAAACACATATTGATATACAAAGAATACATGTAAAACAAAAACGACGTGTCATAGGCTATTTACGTGTATATTTCAATATACAGGGTGTCTCAGAAAAAAATTACAACGCACCTTTTAGAGGATTGTAACTTGCTGAATAAGTGTCAGAATAGAACAACTCAAACAACAAAATAAAGGCAAACTAGTTTGCTATACTTTAAAGAAAACCGGATGTGATTCGGTTCAGTGATTCCAGAGAAATTAGCAATTACGTAACATTAGTCTGGGAACACTTCCATCCAAGTTGGCTCATATTGAGTGATTCAGACAGCACATACATGGAATCAATACTTCTCTACAAAATGACATGGATTAACGTGTTTTTATGGTTCTAGATTTTATTTTACACCAAATAATATGCCAGATTAGACCAAAGTTTAACACAAATAATAAAATAAAAGTTGTCTAGATTATTTTCATCACATTTTATACTTAAGAACAGTAAAATTTAAAAATTTGTAGGATAAGTTCAATCTTTTTATAACAATTGGAAACAAAATTATAGTAATTTTAGTAAATATGAACATTGTCGTTATTAAACCAAGTTCAAGATCTAATAACATCGCGCATACAACTTATAAAACTTTTAGTCTTCACATTTGCAACTTGAAGGCTAAAATCATCTATATTATAAAATTATCGCCAATTTTGGCGCATGATGGTCAAATTATTAGTATCGCAATTGAAAACAAAATAAATGTTTTGTTTACATTAAAAGAGTATGGTCATTTCTCTCTCCTTACAATGAGTTGTATTGTTTTTGGTTTTCTGGGTGTTATGAGTGTTGTGATCGATTATTCAGTATTCTTAGATCACAAATTGAACTTTTTTATCATAGTATTAAACAGTGCTGGCTATTTGAACATTAATGAGTAAGTAACCAGCCGAGCAAGTAAAAATCTGTCAAAATATGCAAACTTGGATGGAAGTGTTCCGTGCCTACTCTTACGTAATCACAGATATCTCCATAATTACTTAACAAAAATTAAACGCTGTTTTCTTCCAATTGTAGAAAACTAATTTGGCCTCATTTTATCGTTTGAATTGTAAAATTCAGATACTTAATTAGGAAGTTATGATCGCCTAATGGTGCGTTGTAATGTTTTTGAGACACCCTGTATTGTTATAAATTACCAGTGTAATGAAAAGCCGAAACAAATTGATATATTAACCTTCATCTTATCTTCAAGTTATTATGACAAACACTTATTTAACTTAGATGTCATTCACCTTGATTAAAGGGGCATTGAGAGATTACAGAGAAAAAAAGACGAAAAAAAAATGGAAAATATTAATTGTTTCAATAGATAGGAACACTGAAGTGTAATAATTTATGGAAAAATGGTTGAATGATGGCGCTAGATATAAATTTGGTTGAAGCAATTTATGTGGCGAGTGGTGCTAATAATTTCAATGTGATCTACATCGAAATTACCAAATCGTGACATTTTGACAGCGAATTAAGGTAAACGGTTTCAGATGGTAGTTAGTATAATGCCCATGTATAATAGTATATGCCCAAGTGGCAAATTGGCTGTAGTAGCGTGGTTGCAATCTTTCTTTCTATTTTATCATTCCCTCTTAATTCCTATCCTTTTTCGAACCTGCATGCTTCTTTATGCATCGTCATGCTTTGCTTTTAATATAAAGGTTGTAGATCCAAGAGGCATTTCATCAGCCCTCTTGTCTTTATACGCTTCCCGGCAGTTACCAATCTCCACGTCCTATAAGAAGACTGAGATGCATTACAAATGTAGTGCATTGTCAGTGACGTACCACCTGGATGGCCGAGCTTCGCGGCTAGTGCTAACAGACGGAGCTCGGGGTGGGGGAGCAAACTGGCCAGTAAGCCTTGGGCTATTGGAGTAGCTCTGGGTACTACAGACTGATAATTGTCTTACTTCCAGCTATGGTAAATAACTATGGGTTAGATAGTTTCCCAACTATGGGTTAAATAGCTTCCCAACTATGGGTTAAATAGTTTCCTAACTATGGATTAAATAGTGCCCCCGTACCTAAGCTAATCAGGGCTAATCACCCGTATTACCATGCCAGACGGGCCGAAATAATTCTGGCACCAATTCGGTTACGAAAACCACAATAAGAAAACCAAGTACTATAAACTCGAAGGTAGCTGGGCGGCTGTCAACAAATGATTCTATGACGGGCCAGCGGGGAATCGGCACAACATCACGAACTGTTGGTCCTGAGAAGCGTCGTATATCCCCGTCTATCTGCCCTCAAACCTCTTGTTGTATCTACATACAACGTGCGAACCATATACCAACAAGGGAAGGTATACCAACTATTTGTAGGCTGTGCAGATGCAGGTATAGACATCATTGGCATACAGGAACATCGCTTGATTACTTCTAACAACACCGATGAGTTATGGTCCGATGACAGAAAATGGGTCCTATATAGCTCGGCTACAAATCAGCGTCAGGAAGGTGTTGGCATTTTAGTGTCAAAACAAGACACAGATGCCTACAGAGTGTTAATTCCATCAGCAACAGAATTATCACTGCCACATTCCATGTAATCCGAAACTCACTATTACTTCCATTTATGCTCCAACTGAAAGTGCTACTCCTGATGACAAAAATGAGTTCTACAATAACTTGGAGAACCAGTTTGAGAAGGTGAAAACCCACAACATCCACTTGATTTTGGGATACTTTAATGCCCGAGATTGATTAGACAGCCACTCATCACACCCTGAGGTTATTGGAAGTCACGGTTTCTATGACATAACAAACAACAATGGAGAGAGGCTTGTGAGTATGTGCGAAGAATATACTCCGCCCAGCGCAGTGAAAATTCCCTCAACCCAGACGCCGTCTTTGGACATCAGCTGGACCACATCCTAATTAACAACAAGTGGACAAACTCCCTAAGGAACTGCAGAGCATACATTACAACTCGGTGGAACTAGACTCAGATCACCGGGTTGTCAGCATCAAGCTCGTGTGTAGCCTAAAATCTACCACCAATGGAAAACCCTGCACAAGACCGAGGTTTGACTGGATAAAGCGAAAAAAGAGCTATTCCAGATTGAGCTGTCAAACAGATTCGAAATCCTCAAGTGCAACGACACATCCACACCCATAACTGAGAGATATGAACCGTTTGAGAAAGCAGTTTCAGAAGCAGCCGAGAATGTTGTTGGAAAACACAAACCTCATGCCATGCCAACCTGGGTTACCGACAAGACCATTTACATAAAGTCTGAGAGGGACGTGGCCGAAAGACGTTACCTTGTCTCAAAGTCACGGCAATTCAGAGACAGATGGAAGGAGCTTAACACCTGTTTGAATGAGTCTTATAAGGCAGATGAATCGTCCATGGTCGATAAACAGATGGAAGATCTTCATCAGGCTGACCAGAAAGGCGACTATTCCACCACATGGAAAATCATCCATGATCTCTCTGGGGAAAGATAGGAAGTTTAGCGTCAAGGTCAAGAAAAGAGATGGTACCACCCCAGAGAATGACAAAGACCTGCTTGCAGAAGGTAGGAAGTATTTCAGCTCACTGCTAAACAATGACAGTGGTCAGGTCCCATCTGATCTACCATCACCTGCGGCTCAGGGCCTGCCCATCCAAATTAATCCTCCCACATAAGGAAACACAGAGAGCCATTCATCAAATGAATCCCAAGAAGGCTGGAGGTCTTGACTGTGCAATCACATCAGAAGCACTCCAAGATGGCGGTGACATATTAGTACAAGTTGTCCATGGGTTCTGCATGGAAGTTTACACCTCCCTGAAATTACACAACCAGTGGACTACCAGTGCTAATGTTCCTCTACCAAAGGAAGGGGACCTATCTCTGTCGACTAACTATAGAGAAAATTCTCTTCTGTCAATTGCAGCTAAAGTATACAACAACATCTAAAATTAGAGATCATGTCGACCCCATCTTGAGGAATAACCAGGCTGGCTTTCGCCCTGGCAGAAGATGTGCTCAGCAAATCCACATCCTAAGGAGGATCATGGAAGGGTTTAAAGACCAGCTGCTACCTCTCACAGTCACATTCATAGACTTCAAGAAAGCCTTCGACTCCATAAACAGGAAAGTAATTATGTTTGCAGTTCTGCGACATTACGGAACCCCAAAGGCTTTAGTCGACGCTATTAGGTGTACTGTACAACAACTCGAGCAGTGTTGTGATGGTCCTTCCGCTGCCTCTACTGGAGTGCTACAGGGTGACGTACTGGCTCCATTTCCTACATCTGATCTTGACTCAGGAGTTGTGACACATCCACGTTGTTCTCAACGACTTAGACTTTGCTGATGACATTGCCTTTTACTCGAGACAACGATTCCACGAGCCCAGACCCAGCTGACAGAAACTGCTGCAGCAGCAAAAGACCTTGGCCTCTTCATTAGCGCATCTAAAACGGAGTACATGACTGCCAACTGTAATCCCCACCCAACACTTCAAGTCTATGGAGATACCATCAACCATGTGACAAATTTCAGGTATCTTGGCTCTATGATGGCATCGGGTGTAAGTCATTAGCATGGTGCGCATTCTATAAGTTGGAACGCCTCTGGAGGAGCCCTCAAATAGGTATCACAACAAAGATGAAATTATTCAATACCACCTGTGTGAATACCTTACTGTATTTATGTGAATTCTTGGTGATATCCCAAGATATGGAATGCAAAATAAATGCCTTCGTTACCTCTTGCTACAGGATAATGCTAAACAACATGCGCATATGGATCATGTCCCAAACACCACAATTTATGACATGACCAAGACAGAGCCTCTTATCCACCGTATAAAGCGCCACCAGATGAGATTCCTTGGCCATATACTCCGGCTCCCTGATCAAGAGTCTGCTAAAAAGTATGCACCTACGCACCAACACATGGCCGAAGGAGACCTGGTCGCCCTTGCACAACATCTGACATATATACAACGCTTACTAGGGGACAATGAGGGCATGATTCAAGATCGGCAGATTGTCACTCTTGCTGAAGACCGTCGTGCATTGAAGAAACTTGTGTTCGCCTGCTCTGCAGCCGAAGGATGATGAATGCCGAAGTATAACGTAGGTGCAAAAACCCTGACTTCCAGGAAAGTTTAGGGCGCACTCCTATACGTATCTCTCGATGCCCCTTTAACAAAACCTATAAAACTGGTAAATGTCTTGGTTGGTGGCGTGTCGACACCGCGGACCAAGTAATAAGCTGTGAAGTACCAACCTATTCTGGCTTATATAATTTTATGACTTCATCATGTTCATGGGTATCAAACAAAGATATTGTAATAACTGATCTAACTTTGACCTGGTTGCGAAACAAATTCAGAGACCAACCGACATTTATAACAGTCTCCAAATTCATTGAAGGTATCCGTTAATATATACCTCGGTGCAGTGTCGTCATGGCGTATTCGACTGAGAGTAGCTTAATTGTTAACATGGTTGGGAATCCATCGTACTATTAAATACGAAACGAAGACAAATGGCGGTACTTGTGAGTAAAATGCTGCAGGTTGACTAGGTAATATGCACTATACTAAGGTCACCTGGTCACTGCTCAGATGTAGATGGACACATAGGCGGCGGAAGTGGAAGGACGCCTTAAAATTGGCCAAGCTCCCCATAGATCCCGTGTATTAAATGTCTCCATCCCGGCCTCCTAAATGATCCCCAACTGGATGGACCATGGAAGTACTTGTATGGACAGAGCGTAATTCCGATATGATAACAACAACAAATCGCTGCCTGCTGTAAAGCTTTGTGTCTCGTAGCTGGTTCGAATGTCAAAAATGTAAATATGAAATGTGATGAAAAAATTCGTAAAAGTACTATTGAACTGAGTTGAATGTTTACATGGTCAATATTATTCATACTGGGCATTTTGCCTTCCGGTTTTTTTTTAATGGAAAACCACAATGCGGTCAAATGGATGAAAAGAAATGCGTGTGCGCTACTTTAACAAACGTTTTTGTAGCTTCTACATCTACTTTGGAGTCCATATATTATTGATTATGTGTACATTCTGATTGTATAATTTATGAAGGGGTGAGCGTGAAAAAGGTTTAAGATCAAAGGACATGTATCCGGCCGACAGCCGAGACTTTATAAATACAATATAGTCATGATAGTGTTGATCGATAATAGATAATGATGTTGTACTTAGTACTCTACATCCAAATGCTTCTGAAATAATTTCTATTGAAGCGTCGAAACTGATTAGATTTGCAATGTTACCATTAACCACTCAAGTACACGTTGGTCGCGAATCTTGGTATGGGCGGTTTGTACAGCTGTCGCACTGAAAATAAAGACACTACAGTCTACATTTCATTAGTGGTACGGCGTGGCAAAAGGTACCCAGGGCTTTTTATGTTTTATTTTTTGTTTTTCATTCACCCTGACCAAATTTGTCAGGTCGTTTGGCCAATTGTAGCACATGACCTCTCCTAGAGATATTACCATGGCCTTTTTGTGAATTTCCTATAGTTTGATCAGTTCCAAAGTGGCGAAGCCTTTTTACAGCAGCGAATGAATACAGAAGGTCGTGGGCGCGCTGAAGGCAACAAGCGCACTGTGCATCATATTCGTGACGTGTGCGTGCGGTTCAAATCGCGTGCGTGTGGCAATAATCGCGCACGTACGCTTGGATTACTTTTGCGCGTGGAGGATCAAAACCAAATATTTCTCGCCAATTTTGAACTGATTAAACTATAAAACAATTCTCTGTACGTAACCTTCCTTCACAGTCAGCACGCAGGTATCGCTTTAAATAAGTGACCTTGCCGATTTCTAACCCACGCAAAGATCGATTTCAGGATGTCAACCTTGCGCTAAAACCTTATGAGAAGTTTGTTTTCCCTGAATTAATTGAGGTAGGGTTAGCTGGCAGCCATGATGGCGAAGTAGGTGGATTGTTCGTAATTTTCTCTATAATATGATGCCAAATCTGACATAATTGGTCCACAAACAGTGATTTTATCACTAATTTTAGAATTTAACAACTCTCGTGACTTTGCTTCTTGTATCTATTCACTTGACCGGACTAAAATTCGTACGATATTTTAAGAGCAATTTCCGTACTAACGGAATCGTAAGCTTTAATTTCATATCAAAAACAATGATGCCCGACTTCTTTTTTGATAAGAAAAACCGAGTTTGATTTTCACCAATTTTCGGTCAGAAAACGAAACTTACGATCCCGTTAGGCCTCGCCAACTGGATTTTTAGTTTCCCGTAACACGCCCGCGCTTAATTTTCATGCCCGCGTTTGAATTCATTAAAGTTGAAATTTTTGAAAAGAAATGAATGAAAACGTCCGAATTCATGCATTTTGTGTGATGAAATTGTGAAATGTTTATTCATTTTGACCAGAATAGCCTTTCTGTAAAAAAAAAATCATATGGCATTGTGTAGCGCAGAAGGATCGATTTCGAACCCCGGAGCTCCCGCTCTCAAAGCGAGGCCTTTACCATCTGAGCTATCGAGCAAATCTGAATATAATCGTGAGATTTAAACACTTGATCAACAACCCATGGACGCTACGAAATGAATTTAGATCGAGGCAAGATTCGAGGAGCTATTTTATAAGCATTCACTTGACCGGACTAAATAATTTTATAAAATTGTAAGCATGTTTCTAGTTACAAAAGACTATGAATATTATGATACGATGGATAAAATTGATGCCTAATTCTTCAGAAACGACTTTTTTACCGTGAATTTGGCTTTAGTTTCGTCAAGTTTTTCTTGAATTCGGGTTTGTCGGATTGCAATAATTTGCACCGAAAATATAACATGTCATGAAGTTCACAGATAATATTAGATAATATTATTTGCATAATATGCCTTTTTACTATACAATTTCATGGCAAATGTGTTTGAAATGTGTGATTATAATCATGAAAAGAGCTCATTTACATCGTGCTATTTCGAGGTCAACTATGACTGCGAACCGGGGATCGCTACGGGTGAGTACTTCCGGGTCGCTTTGCTGGGTTAGAAAAGGAACGACTTTTCGCGTGGTTGCATACTGACTGTTCATGTGCGAAACCAGCGTAACAGCGAACGCCAGCGAGCCAGTACTCACATAAACATTCAGTTTCCCCACACACTGCGCTAGTACTCACCAATATATCATTTTCAATTCTGGAAGACCACGACACAGGCCCCCAAGCTGACGTGGATGGAGATTGGTTAGTTTTACGACTTAGCTTTCACTTCACCGTCAGGTCATTATTGTAAAATCAGATCCTAAGATCAGATCAAGAGGAAATATCCCCATCAATTTCATATCCTGAAGACAAAGGAACCTCCTTCTTATCTTATTTACTCAAGTAAAAATCTCAACGCAAGACAATTTTAATTTTTCTTGTGTAATTATTGATAGCTTTAAATTTACATGTGGCTCGTACAGCATTATATAACTCGGAACATTGCAAGCACATACCCTCGGCCTCTGTGTGCTAATTCATACCATTTTCAGCTCGCTGGGTGACTGATAGACACAGTACGAAACCAGTGCTATGTGTACATGTTCTATGCAAACCACACTTTTATTTTTAAATATATTTTTCCATTCTGTACAATCATTGAGAAACATAGCGTTTTGTATTTAATCAAGATGGCATTTCTAATTTAATTGTATTTGCATTGGAAATAAATGGTATGCTTTTGACATCTCTGATTAAAATAAATGTCTGCAGGACGTTAGACGACCAAACAAATGGCTATTGACATAAACCATCCTCGTTCGGACAGAAAATATACCAACATTTCCTGTTTGAATTAAATTGTCGACTGTTTGGAGCAGCAGTGCCATTTTAAATTGATTACTTCAAGTGTATCTAGATCGATAGTGATGTTATTACACAGTTACCTAGTAACGCCTCTAGATCTAATAAGTTAGTAAGGCACGAGAAAAAAAACCTTGTTTGACGGGCAAACGGACCTCCCTCCCATTGAAGGAATCGGTTGTTGGGGGAAAAAATCTTAAAATGTCGTAATCATTTTAGCGAATTTTCAAAACATTTCCAATTGTTAAGATATATCGACATTTTCAGAAAAAAACTTAGCATCTTTAAAAACTTTCAATACATTGTTTAACACTTATATACAAAATAAGTGTTCGAGAAAAAAGTGTCGGTCGGGCCCGTAGAACACGGTTTTTTCGTGGCTGATAGAGAAATAGCTCGGACAGACTGACAAGTTATTTTCTGGGTGATGACCGTGAATTTTCTCTCTTTTCTAAGCAACATTTTGATACTCCGCCGTGACACAGTTCTGCATTATCGTGAGAATGTCTGCGGAATTGTGTGATACATTCAACCATGGATAGTTCTTCCAATGTTACATCAGTACCGGAAGCTGGCAACTACGGGACTGCGAAATTGATTTTACGCGCTACTTTCGTATCTGTAACAGCTGCACTATCTATCGTCAGTAATGCCATCTGCATATTTGTGTTACCACGTGTGAAAGCAATTCCAGAGAACAATCGATTGCTCCTGCTGTCGCTTTCAGTCTCAGACATTGGTATTGGCGTCGGGGCTTTCATCTACATTGTACCAGCAGCATCTGGACAATGGGTGTTCAGCGATGTTTTCTGCGACTGTGTCAGTTTCGCGATGAGTTTATTCGGTGCTGTGTCTATCGTATCTCTCATTTGTATCACTGTTGATAAGTACATTGCGATTATGAAGCCATTACGTTATATGCAGTTAGTGACTCGGAAAAGAGTCCTTGGCGTTATCATAGGCACTTGGATTTTGTGTGCAGTTAATATTGCCACAGTGTATTCCCCTCTGTTAATTGGACCCGATGTGTCTTATCAAATCAGTGCTGCGGCTTGCGGACCCGATATTACAGGGTCCGATTTGCTATCAGTTTTACTCACAATTCTGATCGGAGTTACCACTGTTCTGCTACCATTGACATCCATCAGTTTGATTTATTTGCGATTATATCAAGTTACGCGTCGGCAAATACGTGAATTGCAAGCAAGACTAGCCTTAACCCAGGATGATTACAAGAAGAAGAGACAGCTTAGCGGAGAAGGGAAAGCAGTCCGGATGTTTGCTACCATTACAATCACATATGCCATAGTATGGACACCATATTTTGTAGCCATCCTGTATACGAACGTCACAATGAGAGTTGTTCCTTGGTTACACTTCATGGGATTCTGGCTAATTATCTCAGGAAGTTGGTGCGATGCTGCTATTTTAGCGGCAATGAATTCTGCATTCAGGAAAACGGCAAGAAAATTATTTCACAATTTTCTTAGACGAGTTTGTGTCGTTTTCAGGAACAAACAGACTGCACCCATTGATGACATCTCTGCAGCTGATAAATCTTTGCAAGTAACCGAGCTCGCTGTTATTGATGCATGACTAAGTAATGCTTTCAGTGTACGGTCTTGGGTTAGATATTCAGAGGGAGACATGCTAACGGGATAAAATAGCATGATTTGCACCTTTTCCACACCCAAGTTAAAGGGGCACTAAGAGATGTGTTGGAGGCTGCGCCCTCAATTATGATAAAAACTGAGATTAGTATATTTTTATAATTGTATTACATGTATGAACTTACACCTATAAGGATTAAGAAAAATCAGCTCTCTTTGTACAAGAAAACGTCGATTCAAAAATGCTCGTACAGCCTGTGCTGCGCTGTACCTAGTCTGCTGAGATAGTCTGCCAGGATATACAGCTGTAACTACAACTTCAAGCATCCCAGTTAGCTTATACATTGCAGACTACTCTCTTAATGTAAAAGAGTGAAAATGTCACTCGTTGTTCAGAGTGAAGTCATTGTCACTCGTAAAGAGTTTTTTCACTCGGTGTCGAGTGACTTTTCACTCTGTGCGGTTGAGGAGTTCAGAGTGAAATTATTGTCACTCGTAAAGAGTGATTTTCACCCGGTGTCGAGTGACTTTTCACTCTGTGCGGTTGATGAGTTTAGAGTGAAACTATTGTCACTCGAAAAGAGTGATTTTCACTCTGTGTCGAGTGATGTTTCACTCTGTGCGACAGTTGTACCAGACTTAATTTGAGAGCCGGAACACAATCAAATAGAAAAATATTCAAAAACTCAAAATATTCTTTATTTTATTAAATTTAAACATTATTGAAGTGATAATTAATAATGATATCAATGGCAATTGTTTCTGCAATAATTTTAAACTCCAAATAATGATGCGTAAAACATCGAAAAATGTATGATATCGTTTCACTACCGAAAGGAAGTGATAATAAAACTTAGGTAAATGACACCAGTTGTTTGGTCGAAAAAAGGTAAGTATAGTTTGGATAATGACTCTTTGTTTGTTATTCAAATTTTCTATTGAATCGCAAGTTATTCATGTGAAGTGATTTAGAGAATAAAGGTATTGTTTTTAGACCGTACCCGTGTTATATTGTCTGACATAAATGCGGACGATAGTATTATTTTAAGTAGAACAACGACGCCGCAGGCGGGGTTGTTCTACGCAAAAAATAAATATAACACGGGTACGGTCTAAAAACAATACCTTTATTCTCATTCTTAAACAATCATACTTTAGACATTTATCAAAGAAATAAGTACATTTGATTGTCCACATTTGACAACTTTTACCCCTGCTACAGGGTGTCCCAAAAGTCTATGCATGATTTTGAAGAGTCATATGTCATAAAATATAAATCATATGGTATAAATTTAACCATATTTTGATGGACGAGATTTGGGAAATTATTTTGATACCAAACCCAACCCTATTGGCGAACCCACAACATCATTAAACTGGTTGAAAGTTTTTGGCCGTGTGAGACCACGTACCACACATTGTTGCTAAAACAGGTGCGCATAAATTAACGGTATGAAAGCAACGTTGCGCATTAGTCACAGTTCACTGCTTACCTTGCAACATCAATGTTATTACCAAACCAAGAAGGATATATAATAGGAGGGGACACTTAGCTCATTTGCATATTTGCTCATTAATATGATTAACCCCGTGAACCCAGTCAAAGGTCGCAGATAACGCCCTCTGGAGAGTCGAAGGGACTTTTCTATTGTTCTCTAATGACAGCGTTGGGACAGCGCATGAAGTTTCTTGTACAGAGTTGGCGATGAGCGATTGAGAAGTATAACAAAAGCATACATAAACAGATCGTAACATGAATAATGCAATGCAACAGGTCACACAACGTTCAGTCGAGCGACCGTATAAACAGTATACAAGATGCCATTTATTGTGTTCGAAATGTCAACGTTTTTACCATTCTTTCCAAAATAAGGAGTATAATCATATTACAAACACATTTTGTGCGAGAGTAACATATAAATATGGTTTAAAATGTCCAAAATGGCACGATAAAAATCCGTTCGTTATAAATAAAAGAATCAATGGTTAAATGATAAAACTGACACAATTACACTCGTCGATCTCTGTGGCGTGCATACGTTGGCCATATCGTTTGCAATCGGCAATCACGGGTTCGAATCTCCGTGTGTTCGTTGTTGTTTTCTATTTTTTTTGTTTTTAAAAAAAACAAATTAAACTTGATTGTGGATGTATGTAACATCATTTTTATATCAATTTTTATAATTTATAAAGGCCGCCAATGCTTTTATAGTTTTTTTTCTATTCTTTTTTAAATCTATTTTTCTATCTATCATTTATCTCTGGATTTATTTAACTTTATAATCTAAACACATTTAAATGCGTAAAACAATATATTATTGCTCGATGATAAGTGATTGAAGTTGAGTTCACTTTGATAATGATAGCAACACTTGTTGTAAAAACCATTTTACCAGTGTGCCCAACCATTTCTCCTTTGCACACTTTGTTTAAAATACATTCAGAGATGTCATTTTTATAGCTTGTTATAGCTAGGCTAATATACAACTGTAAGCTATTTGGATATACACAAAGCAAACACATTTCCAAAACAGGCCATAGCCAATCGTACAACATGAGAAAGGAGACCGTTTATACCAATGTTAAATCTACCATGATTACCATTTTTTTAAATCTGTACAACCGATGAATTTCTAGAAAATCTTTGGTAGTGGGTACAACTTCATTTCAAGAAAGTTAGTTCTTGTACCAAATTTAGCTAGCTTTAATAAACGAATTGGGAGACGCAATATTCATGTCGAAATATATGTGGAAAGGCAATCAGACAACTATTGATAGACGCGATTAAGTCTTGTACCTTTGAAGGGTGATTACGGGCACGTATGAGTAAAGTGGATTCCCTCTATAATGAACCAAAATTTTAATTTCAGTGCCAAAGATCTTGAAAAAGGTTACAGGGGACATTCTCACTTCGACGATGCTCCTATGCGTAGGTCAACTGAAAGCCGGGTCCGATGGTAGACTCCGAATCTCCAGAATCTTAGGAGATATGTACACATTTTCTCATAATACTTTATGCTGCTACCGCTTCCAATCATTAGATGGTTATAGCATATGCACGGCGCAAAGTGCACGGTGTCTCATTTAGGCCCACAGGTCGGGCGGGCTAGAGAAGTGCTCAGAACCGGGACTATTAACAATACACTCAATTTACGGTCGTATAGTCGGCCCCCGGATTCCACGTCACTCTGTTGCAAGTAAGTGTAGGCCCTATATTCGCCACAACATGTGGGCACTACCACCATAGTTTTATTGACTGTACATCATGCCTTTCGTATACAACTCGGACTTTTTACTGTCTGATAAGTCCACCCCTCCCCGGCCTCCCTATAAGTCCACCCTCCCCCTCCCTATGGCCCTGTTTAAACTGGCTACGCCACTGATTCGCGCATGTTGGATGTGCCGGCCCGCCGCGCGCCAGTGGTCCGCATTGCGGCGCGTTATTGGTCACTCTCGATCATAGTTCGGCGTGGCCCCTCGCTACACGGCTCGATCCTCATGGTGGCATTATTATCACATCAAACCACTTCTGGATGTTATCATCAATCAATGCATTGTCGGCTGCTTTAGTCAAAATAAATATTATATACCAAGAGGATATACAACTGTCACTGGATATACCCACTTTGCCTATCTGTGATATACCATTGAAAAACCGTGAACGCCTGAATCTTTTCCGTGAACTTTTCCTGATTGGGCTTTTCCACCCCAAACTGGCCGGAGCCCGGGGGTTAGATCTACGGTTGATTAGCGCATTACAAGAAGTTGTGTCACTTGCCATGTAGCACATACTCATTAGGCATTTGTCCAAAATGTTAGTGGACAAATCCAAAGCGATCGGACGCATGCGTAGAAAAAAATGTTGTCCCCTTGACTCTCCAGAGGGCATTTTTCGATATTCAGAAGATGGCGGACATAGGTTCGTGTGACGAATATTCTAGGTGAAATTCGATGTGGGAACGCTCGGACTGTAGGGAACGATGATATTTCTGACTTCAACAGCGCCAGGGCATCGTTCGGGGACCGTTTGATTATCACTCAGGTCGTGTCAGTATGAAATTAGGTAAAACACTCCGACATAACATTGAAATCAACGGAGATTCAAAGATTACGGCCGTTCGTGTCCACTATGGTCTGGTACTTTTCATTTTCGACCTCACAAATGACGTATATTCATTGATATGATTATTCATTGTATATTCATGTACGTCGATGCTTTCGGCGATTCGAACAATAGAGTGGCAGGGGCCTGACCAAACTCGGTCACTCACTCACAACATAAATAGACGTAGTAGACAACATTGCACAGCAAAAGTCTTCATTCAAGATGGTTTACAGCATAGATAAGCGAATACAAATTGTATGGTTCTACGCTGAAACAAATTCAGTTCAACTTACTCAACAAAAGTTCAGAAAACATTTAAAGTGAAACGCGCACCAGGAAGGATATCCATTCTTTGGTGGATACATTTTTGAACACAGGAACTGTGCATGATTTGTCTCGATGTGGTAGAAAAAAGACTGATAGATCAACAAGTCACATTGATGTCATAAGACATGCAGTAGCCAAAAGTTCACAAAGAGATCTATTCGCTGTGTGATGTGTGTGTTCACTTTTCTGTTACGTTATTCAATTTTTTCGGTCTGTGCTTTTGCATTAGCACACGTCTCTGTATAAATGGAAAACATTTAAACTAGAGTTCACTATAGAAACGAAAACTATGTGTGATATAGTTTGTTATTATGATGGGATCACTGTAATGTAAAATTGTAAATATTACAATTAACGGATTACTTTCCGTGTAACCAAATCTACCCGTCTTTTTGTTAATCTCAATAGGTATGGATTTATGAACTTTATTCCTCCGAAGTATAAAATTACATTTTTGCAGTAATACATATTTTACTTCTAGGGTGGCATTACAAACAGATGTTACTCCAATGTTTGGTATCAAAATTATGTCCCACATCTCCTCTTTCTAAATATGTATTCATATTTTCAATACGACTTATATTTTGTGAAATACAGAGCTTCAAAGTCGTGCATAGACTTTTGGGACACCCTGTAGGATCGAATAACCCACAAACATTCCATCCAATCTCATGCGATGAGTACACCATGCGTAAGCGTCGCGGCGCCGGCATAAACGCAGGAAAAGCGCTAAAGACGCACTGCAGAAGTGCGCATTATGGAGCAAACCACGCATTGTGAAGGTCGGGCGCACTTTTAAAACGTAAGCCCCACCTCCCCGTGTTAAGTTGTCTCATCTAGATGTCGCCGATTTCTCTGACAACCAATGAGATTGCTTAAACTTTCTTTGCTGTTTAAGAATAAGTAATTAAAATGTTCCATTATTGTTCACTCTCAATGAGGGTGAAGTTCACTCTAAATGAATTCCCTCCTTATATATTCACTCTTTTTTCCCTCCAATGGAGTGAAAATGGTTCCACTCTTTCAAGGAGTGACTTTCACTCTATTAGAGTGATCACTGTAGGTAATCCTTTGAAGAGTGAATATTCACTCCATTAGAGTGGAATTTCACTCTTTTACATTTAGAGAGTATCTCAGTAGACAAGGTAAACAGCACACCACAACATACAACCATGTAACATCATCTCGACCGGACGCCCTGAATGATTCATCTTTCATGCACTATTTTTACATACCACAAGAAAAATTACAATAATCAGTTACAATGCCTTAAAATACTATGTAAATAATGTGACTTCTGCCTGCTGGCCGCCGGCTCACAATTACAATGGCGGCCGCGAGGAAAGAAACGCGAATCCTGCAAGACATCGCAGGAACCCCGCAAACCGTGATTGTATTGCAAACTTATATCGTTTATTGCATTTTAATTTGTACTGCTCAAATTAAGTTGTCATGCAATTTGTAATGCAAGTAATACCTCGGCACTTTTTAGTCTAACTGCCTATGTGTATTTGTCAAGTAAAGCAATGGTAGGGTTGTTAAATCAATCGAATTAGTTTTGCATTTTTTAAAATTTGTATCGCAATTCCAATGATTCGTATCATATCTTGTTTGATTCGTAGGCCACAGTAACAGAATCGTAACATGAGAAGTTTCCTGCATTACAATTTTTATTTATTTATTTCATGTTGTATTAATAGATGTTGGTCGTACGAATTCCGGAATGCAAATGAAGCGGCGAGCTTGAGCGCTCAGCTTAGAAAGGGCGGTTTGATGACGTAATCAAGACGGTTCGGCCGGTACCCAGGCGTTCCGACCGGTGAGGACCCTGTACGGGGCGAGTCAAAAAGAAGTTAATCGAGAATGAATATTTGTTTAAAAATAGACCAAACAAATTTGACAAACCAATTAGGCACGTATTCATAGAGCAACTTATTCCGCTCATATGACAAAAGGAATCATTGAAATCGATCAATTATATCAGGAGCTATGCCTTAATAAAAAAAAAAATCCGGATTTTTTAGCTGTCCACGGAACGCTTAATTCTCTTGAAATCTGTCCACTCTAAGTTGGCAGCAAAATGATTGCTGATGTTTGTCCTCTAAGGTGTCTTAATTGTTTTAAGTGGGCCTTCAATGTTTAATAATTTTCTTATTGTTGTCACTGATTTTTTATTTTATGCACACCATTCTCACCTGTGTTTGAAACTCTCGGGCTTTAATCTCATTTGAATATAAATGCTCGTGTGTACATTTTGCTGCCCACTTAGAGTGGATAGATTTCAAGAAGATTAAGCGTTCCGTGGACAGCTAAAATAAAAAGGGGTCTCTTGTATTAAAACAGGCATAGCTCCTAATATAATTGATCGATTTCAATGATTCCCTTTGTCATATAAGCGAAATGAGTTGCTCTTTGAAAACGTGCATCATTGGTTTGTCAACTTTGTTCGGTATATTTTTAAACAAATATTCATTCTCGATCAACTTCTTTTTGACTCACCCTGTATGGAGGTGGTATGCACACGGTGAAAACACGGTGAGAATGGTAAGCTAGAACTGTATAAGGCCGGTGAACTAGACACGGTATATACGGTATGGACCCGGTGACCACCAAAAAAAAATCAATGCGCCCGTTGACATTTTATACTAATTGTTTGGACTGTTGTTTTTCTATTAGACGGTAAGGTGGCCGCCTATTACGACCGCCCTGCGAACGGGCGCGAAACGGGTGCGCCGTCTTACCATCCTCAAACCGGGCTCTCACCGTTCTCCGCCGCTTTTACTCACCTGGCAGGAGTTTTGATAATGGTCACAATTTTTCCCGGCGCGGATGTCCGGCATTGACCCGGCAACGTGTTCAACGGACGGGAAACGGCCCACCGTGTGTCCTCACCGTATGCCGCCGTCAGCACCAATTTTTCACACGGTAGGGCCGGCCAGCTCACACGGATACATGTGACAAATACAGAGATTCCCGGAATGTGAGTGAAGCGGCGAGCTTGAGCGCTCAGCTTATAAAGGGCGGTTTAATGACGTTATCAAGGAGGTTCGGCCGGTACCCAGGCGTTCAGGCCGATGAGGACCTGGTGAGGAGGTGGTATGAGCCCGGTAACAGGCCGATGAGAACCTGGTATAGAACGTAGAACGGTATAAACCCGGTGACCAAAAATCAATGCGGCCGTTGACATTTGCTGATTGTTCACCGTGTTGGACTTTTTTTCTTCTTTTCTACAAGACGGTAAGGGGCCGTCCAGCTCACACGGATGCGTGTGAAGGGCCCATTACAAATGTGGCTATGGAACAATATGAAAGCGTAACGTGAGCCTTGTGTATCTCCTAAAGTAACGTAGCACATTTGTTAATTTGATACTCAGTGGTGGCATATGATATTAAAACAATTATACGGTGTACCATGACCGCCAAATAATGCTTTAACAGTTTCAAACAAATAAAATAATAAACAAATAACAAGAAATACCCCCCCCCCCCCCCAAAAAAAAACACCAAAAAACAAAACCAACACCACCAACATAAACTTTAAGTAAAAAACAGATTATAAATACATGTTTATCTTTTCATTTGTCAAAACAAGGATATGTCACTAATATTTTTGAGAACTCCGGGATATCCCCTCGTACAACGCAGAGCCTTACAATGTAGAATATGGAACAATAACAAAAATTATGAAGAATGAAAAGTAACGTGTATGAGCCTTGTGTAGCATCTTACAATTATGTTGTATCCATATCCGTTTCATTTCAATTTTGATTTCCGGGTCCACCTAAAACGGAAGAAAAACACATGTTGAATTTATAACTTATATTGATTACATTTCGTAATTCCCTCGTGGCAGCGGTTTTAATTAGTTTAAATTATATATTATTGATATGATAACCTTGTTACCTATTTACTCTAATTCCGCTGCTAGTTGGCTGAACCCTTTTGGCACGGTTATCCATTTCCCCTAAATTGTACGTAATAGTGTAGGCTGTTATGTAGGATTTTAAACTAGTGCATTTTTTTTTGCTAAGGATGCTTTTTTTGGTGTCATTGGATAGAGTATACCCTCAGCTATCAGAAATCCATTGGTCACATTTTTTTCCATCCACGGAATGGCCGCCATCTTGGATTTCAAAATGGCCGCCATTTCCAATGGAATTTGTCATATAACTTTTGTTATGAGCAACCTATGAAGTCAAAATTGGTGGCAAACCACATGTTTTTAATACGAGGGAGTTCACAAGGGCTCTAGCTATGTTCCTATGTCTAACATACATGCATGGCCGCCATCTTGGATTTCAAAATGGCCGCCATTTACAAAAAATATATTTTGCTATATAACTTTTGTTCTAAGCAACATATAAAGTTGATTTTGGTGGCAAAATCCATGTTTTCAAGAGTTGTTTACAAGACAAGAGAGTATATAATAGCTGATCTGTTGTTATATATTAATTGGCTGATAGTAGTAATTATTAGGGTGGTTTAAAACGGGCTGTAAGTAGCGCAACTCCAACCTTCTGCTCTACCACAAATTCTTCTTTTCCTCTATCTCCCATCTTGGTCCTTACTCTGCATGCATTTCCAATGCACCTTTTTCCATGCTTTGCTTTACTATAGGTTGTAGATACAGGAGGCAATACCATCAGCCCTCCTGTCCCTAATCGCTTCTCTTGCAGTTACCCATCTCCACGTCCTCGAAGACTAAGATGCATTGCAATGTAGTGCATGTTAGTCGTGTGCCACCTGGATGGCCAAACCTTGCGGTTAGTGCTAACTGACGGAGCTCTGGGGGGGGGGGGGGGGCATGTTTTTAATACTGTATCTATGTTCTGATGTCTTACATACATGCATGGCCGCCATCTTGGGTTTCAAAATGGCCGTCATTTACAACAACAACAAAGATTTTACCCTATAACTTTTGTTCTGAGCAACATATGAAGTTGATTTTTGTGGCAAAGCTCATGTTTTCAAGAGTTATTTACTGACAATTGACATGAATGGTTGCTATATATAAATTAAGCTGTAAATTCAATACAAATTTCAATTGTTAGCAGTAACATATACTTAGTATTTATTGTCCGGTAGTACCCCACTGGTGATACATTAGGTTGATCACATTGCATTGGACTTATTACAAGAAGACATACCAGGAGCAATCAATGTATGCTTTTGTATCCACAGCAGCTACCCCCTCTATATTGTAGAGGGGTATTATTGTATTATAATAGGGGGTAGGCCTATTTGCTGTTTTGTTCAATTGCATGTATCAAAGGCAAAACCAAACAAACAAACAAAACCAAACAAAAACTAGGAAAGGAAAGAAAAATGGTTAATAATATTAGAGGCCTATTTGGCCTATAAATTAGCCTATGTGCATAATTACTTGACTTACTTACTTTGACTTATGGCGGGTGATATTCCCGAACCACGATTCCTCTCCAAATCTTCCTATCCAACATAGCTGTCTTGATTTCTTCTACCTACAATCCTGTGTTACGCTTTAGTAAGTCAATGTAGGTTAGGGCTGGTCTACCACGCTTTATAACTCCATGCTTTGGTACCCAATGCCCGGACCCAATGTATGATTTTGGAGACCAGCTCATTGGACCCTCTGAAGCAATATCCTGCAAATCTTGATCTACGATCCCTGATCTTGTCCGAGACTTTGGGCATATCCGCGTACAGGTCCTTATTTGTCACATGCTGTCTCCAGTTGATGTTGAACACGGTTCTAAGCATTCTAGTGTAACATCCGTCCAGCTGTTTACTAAGCTTTGGGGTGACTGTCCATGACTCACATCCATAGAGGAGGACTGATTCTACAGTAGCTATGAACAGTCTTTCTTTGAGCTTTCTGGATAGTGATTTGGCCTTCCATAACTGACTGCGTTTGCCACAAGCTCTCCATGCAGCTGTTTTGCGTGTTTTGATGTCCTTTTCAGTACTGTTCATCCAGGCTCCAAGGTACTTGAAGTCCTCCACTTTATCAAGGGGCATACCTTCGTTTGTGGTAATTACAGGTACTTGCTTCTGGTTGAAGGACATGTACTTTGTCTTTACAGCGTTCATTTTGAGCCCAACTTTACCCACCGAAGTCTCCACTCTGTTAAGTAGTGATTGCGCTTGAGACACGTCTTCAGACAACAGTGCAATGTCGTCAGCAAAGTCAAGGTCAGTAACTGTGGTTGGTCCTATTCGTCTGCTGCTTCTTTTTGTTAAGCGGAATCCTAGCTCCTCTTCTTTCCAAATCACATCTTTTGAGCATTTCAGGTGTGACACCATCTTCCCCACTGCTTTCCCCCTCTACAAGTGCCTTCTTAGCCATCATATATTCCTCCAAGTCAAAGGGTCCTTCTTTTATGCTGAGATTTGATAGTACTGGGGTAATTTCCTCATCTTCATTACTTATGTGCGGTGGGCTCCCACGTAGATTTTTGAAATGAGTATACCAATTATCTAGTCTCTCCTTTTTGTGTGGATCCTTTGATTTGTCCTTTTCTTGTAGTCAATCTTCCTGATATTTTGTTGATCAGTTTCCAACTCTTACCATGCTTGCAGTTTATGTGGGCATTTTCTACCTCTCTAAGCTTATTGGTAAAGTCTTCCTCTTTCACATGATCATAAGCCTCCCCTAGGCTCTTCTTAGAGACCGGGGTTAGAGACACCGATGGCCATTACAAGTCCGTGAAGTCAGCTTTACGCCATACGTTTGTATGTTTAACATCCATGATGTCCATCTCCAGTAATGGCCTCTGCCTTCCTGTATCACCTCGTATCAAAGCCATCCCAGAAAACAACAAATTGTTTCTGCTGTCGCTTTCCGTTGTAGATATTGGCGTAGGGGCACTCATTTACATCGTACCAGCAGCATATGAGCAATGGCTGTTTAGTGATGTTTTCTGCGATTGTATGAGTTTCGTTATGAGTGGCTTCGGCGCTGTTTCCATTGAATCCCTGGTATGCATCACGGTTGATAAATACATTGCCATAATGACACGAATGAAGCCACTGCGCTACATGTAAATCGTAACTCGGACAAGAGTACTTGTTATTATTATAAGCACTTAGATCAGTTCCCCTATTTTAATACAGTCACGCCCCTCTCCTATCACGTTAGTGCCGCTGCATGTGGACCTGATATTATTACCGATTCAGATTTTGCATCAGTTATGCTTACGGTAATAGTCGGAATCATAACTGTTCTGTTGCCGTTGACATCTATTAGCTTAATCTATATGGGTCTGTAACACGTCGGCAGATACGTGAATTGCAAGCAAGACTCGCCTTAACCCAGGATGAGTACAAGAAAAAGAAACAGCTTAGCGGAGAAAGGAAAGCAATCCGGATGTTTGCTACCATCACGATTACATATGCCATAGTATGGACACCATGTTTTATAGCCATCCTGTATACCAACGTCACAACGATTTAGGTTGTTCCATGGTTAGAATTCATGGGATTCTGGCTAATCATCTCAAGAAGTTGATGCGATGCCGCTATTTTAGCGGCAATGAATTCGGCATTCGGCAAAACTTACAAGTCAATTATTTCGCAATTTTCTTACACGAGTTGGTATTGTTTTCAGGAACAAACAGACGGCACCCATTGATGACGTCTCTGTAACTGATACATCTTTGCAAGTAACTGAGATCGCTGTATTGATGCATAAACTCAAACTTCTCAGTGATCTACTTTGCTTTTCGGAAAATGTAGAGCTAGCTACTCCTTTGAAATAAATGTCTTTTAGGAGAGATACAATACATTTGAAATCATGTCAAATCAATATCCTATTGTTTTATCATGTTCATAGGTGAATCCAAGTTATAGCAAGATTAACCTGATGAATTAGGTCCGACTCGGAAAGAACAAACAATTAATATATTTGTATGATTCCAGATGAATGTCTCAATTGATTTATTTAAACTTCATCAAGAAAGGACGAGCACATAATAACATAGAGTGACGTCAAGATGGTAGAACAAAACTGGTTATGTTCATTTTGCTCAGATTTCATTTAAAAAAAAGGAGAACTCAAAATGAAGTTTGTGCTATTTAATTATAAAAAAGAAACATTTGGGCGTGTTTTTGTTAACCTTGTTAACGTAGCACTTAGCTTATTCAATACGCAGTTTTTGCATATGCTGTTAAAACAATCAAGTATGAACTTAGATTTTAAATATAATGATCGGTTTTACCTTTTTCATTTGTCAAAACAAGAATATGGCATGAATATGTTTGCGAACTCCGGGACTTCCCCTAATATACAGCGCAAGCCGCTAGACCTTTCAAAGGAGGAATATGGAACAATTGTAGAAGAAAGAAAGATTATAACGTGAGCCTTAAATAGCTCCATCCAATTATTTTTTATTCATATCCGTTTTATATGTATTTTGATTCAATATCGGTTTCCGGGTCAACGATAAAACGGAAGAAAACACACGTTGAATATTGATTATACTTCGTAATTCCCTCGTCGCAGCGGTTTTATTTTGCATTATTATCAATAATATGAAAACCTTGTTACCTACTAACACAAATTCCGCTTGTGATAATTATAATTGGTTGGCTAAAACCCTTTTTGGCACGATTTCTTTAAAGTTATTCTTTCCTTACATTATTTATGAAAGAGAGACTGATCAATTTTTAAATAGTTATATGGTAATAAAGAACCAGTCAACATACCTTGTTCAGTATACACGATACCAACAGGTAAAACACCTACTCACGCTCAGTTGTTATATTCTAAAGCTATTAGTCTGGTGGAAAGTGGACACTATGAGCAGATCTGTAGAACACTTTGAATCAGATTGGCAAATATCGACAAATTCGTCTCTTGCTAGAAACACCGACGACAATTATGGTTCCGTGAAGTCAGCTTTACGCCTCACGTTTGTATGTTTAACATCGATGTTATCCATCTCTAGTAATGCCCTCTGCCTTCTTGTATTACCTCGTATCAAAACCATCCCAGAAAACAACAGATTGTTTCTGCTGTCGCTTTCCGTTGCAGATATTGGCATTGGCGTAGGGGCACTCATTTACATCGTACCAGCAGCATATGAACGATGGTTGTTTAGCGATGTTCTCTGCGATTGTATGAGCTTCTTTATGAGTGTATTCGGCGCTGTTTCCATAGCATCTCTGGTATGCATCACGGTTGATAAATACATTGCCATAATGAAGCCACTGCGTTACCTGCAACTCGTAACTCGGACAAGAGTACTTGTTGTCATAATAAGTACTTGGATCAGCTGTGCATTAGGAATAGTGATCCTGTATTCCCCTATTTTAATAGGACCTCCTGTGTCGTATCACGTTAGTGCTGCTGCGTGTGGACCTAATATTACCGGTTCAGATTTTCTGTCCGTTACGCTTACAGTGATAGTCGGAATCATAACTGTTCTACTACCATTGACATCCATCAGTTTAATTTACATGCATTTATATCAAGTTACGCGTCGACAGATACGTGAATTACAAGCAAGACTTGCCTTAACCCAGGAAGATTTTAAGAAGAAAAGACAACTTAGCGGAGAAGGAAAAGCAATCCGGATGTTCGCTACCATTACGATCACATATGCCATAGTATGGACACCATATTTTGTAGCCATCTTGTATACAAACGTCACAACGAAGGTTGTTCCTTGGTTAGATTTCATGGGATTTTGGCTTATCATATCAGGAAGTTGGTGCGATGCCGCTATTTTAGCGGCAATGAATTCGGCATTCCGGAAAACGACTAGACTGTTATTCCATAACCTTCTGGAACGAACTGGAATACATTTTAGGAATACACGAATTGTACCAAAAGAAAATGTATCTACCGCGAACAATAACTTATCGGTAACTGAATTAGAAATGATTGATGGATAACCTTATCATATTGGGAGTTTCAATTACCATGATTACAGAGGTTCACTAAAACAATGGTGCGCCCTCGCAAAACAAAATCGATCATGGTGGTTGAAAGTAGCACACCTACCAAAAAGTTTTAGGCACACGTTTTCGAATTTAAAACCATCGAATTTATCTGAAAATTTCGTAGGTACCGTCAGCCTTTTCTTATTGTTATGGATGTTAACGATAAGGAGAATGCATCTCCACTAAGCTGTTGATGTTGAAATCGATGAATCCAGCATATTGCCAACTACAGACAGTGGGTTTAATTAATTTTATTTTCAGGTATTGCAAATTTTGGCATGGCAGGCAGGACCATGCATTTAATGTACGGTTTAGGCACCTAGCAGAGTCATGCGTTATTAAGGGAACTAAAATCGCATACAGGTTTATCTAGGGCATTGTAAACCTTCTTCTGCTAATTCACTACAGCAACCGATTTTCTTGTATATATGTTACGCGTGATTGCAATACACACGACTTTACCCACGCAATTACATTTTGTTCCTCTATCTCTTTGCAGTGACGTTAGAACGACGTATTTTGAAATGATCTCACCCCATTATCGCGCGCATTATTGTAATACGCACGCATAAGAACCTACACAATCAAAAATCAATCCCGGTACTCAAATGAATACTGCATCGACCGCTAGAATACACTTTAACGTAACTGCAAAGAGTTAGATGAACGTATATAGTATCGATGCGAATCCTGGCACTCGCACGGGCGTTAATGTTGCGTCTATCACTAATGCGCTCTGATTCACTACATATAGTCAAATGAACAAAATATGGCAATCATTAAAAATATCACAATTTTCATATTGGACTTCTATCAACATGTTTTAACACCAATTATTTAACAATTTTTACACGGTCGTATACAATAAGACGACGAAAAAACACCCTGTTCTCAGGTAGGGTCGGTCGGCCGGGCGATTTTTTCTTTTGCTTTTTTTTCTCCAAAAGTTTGGGAAATCTTGGTGAATTTTTCAGCAATTGTCGAATTATTTTTAAACCTTCTCAAAAAAATCTGATTAAATTCGAAAAATGGGTCGGTCGGGCCTGTAGGACAGGGTGTTTTTGTTCTCCTAACATTAAACTTACCAAATTTACATTGATATCTTAACACTTTTCACGCGGCTAGTTTTACCATATACAAAACAGATTTTTAGAAACCTTTCCCAAATTTCAAGGTCTGCCTCAATGATTACTGAACCAATACCAGGCATGCTTGTATTTATTTCAATGCATTTTTCACGGTGATTCAAAATATGGTAATTAAATTCAATAATTTTGACATTTTTGAAACATTTTGGAATGTCGTCGCCGCGTGGAAAGTGTTAACTACACGAAATTCAATATCAGTGCTTAGGTGAAAGTGTTAACCAACATTTGAATAATTTGTGGAGAACAATACTTTGCACATATACATTGGTAGTGCATATTTTAACATTTTTCATTGTTGTCTCAGAGCTGAAAACTGGGATTCAAAATTCTCTATACCTTATTGGCAATTAAGATTAATTTCGTCGAGAAAAATCTGGGGTTCCAGTAAGAGCCGTCCGCAATTTCCCCCCATTAAAACTTATATTTTTCATTTGTTTCGAATACCTGTGGAAACATTAGAGTATTGGTGCGAACCGTCAACGGATGATATTTGTTACACCGATTCACCTCTCAGCTCGGTCGTTATAGTGATCATACACGGTAACGAGATAACTGCACAAAATATATTTGTATAAAAAGTGCAAATTTAATCTGTATACGTTCAATAGTTATGTTGTGTGTTTACAATTCAATCCCTTAAAAGTTTGAGACTATCCAAACCACGATTTTCAAGCTTTTCCAGATTAATACATCTTCCCCCTCCTACACCATTTCTCTGATTATTTCGCACCACCTGTTTATTGCTGTTGGTCCTGTATTGTTCGTGGGATAATTTGCTGGGTGGAACTAGCAGCCAAAAGCGGGACTTTTGAAATTTGTTGTGTTAAGAAATTCAAACTTTGAAGTTCAATTTGTTATAAAAACTAGTGATATTTCAGATTTTGTAAATTCAAAAGTTCAAATTTCGAAAAAAAATCACTATAAAGTATCCCTAGAGTAGATTTTACTTTTAACATTTAGCCCAATGGGGGCTGAAAGTCAACAAGTGGCAAATCATGTGGCAAGACTCTAAACTGCCTTTTGCCGATACACAAGGTCCCCCGACCCCGAACTACGAGCCCAAGGTGCGACTTTTGAAAGTGGTTGTATTAAGAAATTCAAACTTTGAAATTCAATTTGTTTTAAAAACTAGTATCTATTTCAGATTTTGTAAATCAAAAGTTGAAATTTCGATAAAAGTCACGTTATAGTACCCCTAGGGAAGATTTTAGTTTTAAAAATTAGCCCAATGGGGGCTGAATGTTAACATGTGGCAAGACTGTAGACTGCCTTTTGGCTATGCAAGGTCCCGACATGTGGTCCAGGGTGTCCATCGAGCACGTGCTAGCTTCATGGCATGCCATTGAACCTGTCACAAAATATATCGCAAAATATACAGGTGACTGGAACGTAATGACATACAAATTACAATATCGGACATCACACATGTTCTTTTAATGACTCGTTAGTGTCACGGATAACAACCTGATCGTCAAATCTTTAAAGATGGTAAATACCTGATAGTAATCAATCTATACGGGATGATTGTGTAATATAAAGATAAATTAATGCTACGGTGAATTCATACTTAATAATCGCTCGATTCCTTTCATGAGTATAACAGCCGTCGGTGCAAGCAGTTACAATTTTTTTCAATCTGGCAATTGATGTAAATATAAAACAACAAAGGCTGTCAACATCTATACGCGGTTACTTTTGTTATTTGACGGTTTTTGATGAAACAATTTTATTTTTACATGTGACATTTGTAAGTTTCGACGAGCATCTGCGATCACCATGATCACGTGTAAACCAAAGCGAAATACATATTTAGACATTTTAAAACCCGTTATTTCTGCAGTTATCAAGCTGGAAAATGTATTAGTGGCAAATGAATCTTCTATCATACAATTCGTGAAATTATCTGAACATGTTTTCAAATCATCACATAGCTGTACATTTATTGGTAACATCTTAAAACACCGACCTGGCTTGTAACGCACGGTGGGTGACTTGTACGTGAGTAACATACGTATTCAAGGGATAAACGAAAACCCCTTAACACTTTCCACGCGGCCATTAGTTTTACCATACACAACACATATTTTTCAGAAACCTTTCACAATTTTCAAAGTCTATCTCAAGGATTACTGAACCAATACTAGGCTTGTTTGTACTTACTTCAATGCATTTCATGTGGTGTTTCCAAAAACGGTTATGAAATTTAACAATTTTGACATTTTTGAAACATTTTGTGACATTTTGGAATGTCGTCTGCAGCTGCCTGCCGCGTGGAAAGTGTTAACATTGTACAGGTACAGTAATTGTTACCACAATATTCTATTATCAGATTATAGGCCTGCTCATAAGAACATCAACGACGACGATCTATTGATACTTGTTTTTCATGTGCACGTATCATAATAATCCACCAGAATTACGAACGTTACTTTACAACGTAATATAGTGAGTGCCGCTTATAACTGGGCTTGTAGGCTTGTGTTACTGATGGTGGTGAAGTAGATCTGTGGATATTACGGGTGCGTATAGGCTGGGTGCGTATAGGTAGTATGGGTGCGTATAGGTAATAATATTATGGGTGCGTATAGGTAGTCGTGTGATCAATGACGAATTCCGGTAACGTCGAGTTAGTAATACTAGCTTATGATGCGTTAATCACTAAATTACACACTAATCAAGTTCGTAATTCAGGTGTTATAAAATATGGGCCAAAATATCAATCGAAATTCAATTTAACATCATAGAACGGATATATAATTCAATTAACAAATCAATACAAATGATAGTTGACCCATGATCATTCTCTTGCAAGGGTATTGGATAATCCATCCGACGTGCATCATCTAACAAAAGATTTTATTTTACAACCGATGATCACAAAAACGTCAAGGCCCATGAATGGTCTTATTTATAAATTACATTTGTCCTTCATCGATGCGGACTTAATTATCAATTTTTAGCATGCACTTGATCGAGGATATATTCCATGTGGGCAACAACAGAAAATGGTCAATTAGAGAAGCGCAAGAGAACACAGTAGACCTTGAATTCAGCGTACCTCAGCGATTTTCTAAAGGTATGACATTGACCGCACGTTTGTTTTCAATCTGTCTCTTCTGTAGAAAACCATGTATTGCTGTGGCTAAAGAATACAGAAACGGATTGATAGCGGAATTAATGGGCAGTACAAACGTAACAATCCACGTATAGACCCCAGGTGTGACTGTAAGACTTCCACTCTGTATGAAGATAGAGAGTATAATGATAGGCAACCAGCACATCATATCTGTAATCACAATGACGCCCATTTTTATAGCCATTCGGAGTTCTTCCTTTTGAGTCTGATTTCGCCCTGCTTGTTTTGCTGTTTGTCGCACTGTTATGAAAATCCCGACATAGCAAAACGCTATCATCAACATGCATACGAAATTGATAACGGTAAATAACGCTATACCGAAATATATGCCTGGCTTAGTGCCAACAACTATATCAATAGTGTTATTCAAAATGATACGATTGCCGTTGATATCAGGGAGTCCAAGATCATATTGCCAATACTTGACCTCAAAGGTATTGCTTCTTGAGAGTGGGAGACCCGTGCACACCTCGGATACATCATATAAATCATGATCAATCTCTGTCAAAATGGTTGAAATGATACTCAATATAACTGAAAATACCCAAATAACCAATATGACTACCTTAACTGACGTTGTGCCCAATCTCTTAGTGCTAAATGTATATCTTATACCTATAAACCTGTCTATGCTTAACAGGGTGACGAAGAATACCGAAGCTTCACTTGATAAAATGGATAGGGTACCGGCTACTTTACACGATATACTTGATCTCCATTTTTCAGAGGGAAAGTAACCAAGGTTCGAATAATATACATCTGCTGAGGTTATCATCAGCATATATATACCCATAAAGAGATCAGAAAATGACAGATTTGAGATCAATAATAACTGAACTTTGCTACTATCGTTACGTTGTATGTAACGGTAGATCAATACGCCAATGTTACTGATAATTGCAAATAATCCTAATATCCACATAGTTATTCTTTGAATTCGATTTGAAAGCAACCTGCCACATGTCAGAAATTGTGAACGTGGAATTGTGGCATTGCATATTCCTGATTCTATGAAGCAACAAGTAGCAGCATTGTCAACCAATATGCTTGTTCGATTTGGAGAATCGCGAAAGGACTCAAGGTTTACGGCGTTCAGCGAATTGTGTCTCAAATCCACAATGTCAAGTGACGACATTGAATTATTCTCAAAAGACAACGCAGTATCAAATCTATTAAACTCATTTTCAGACAGATCGAGATATTTCAGATTGATCATGTTTTGAAAAAGATCACGCGGAAAATTGGATAATTTATTTTTAGAGAGCGAAAGGTAGACTAGAGAGTGGTACTTAACTGAAGCGGGCAGACGAAATAAAAATAAATCGTTACCACTTAAGTCGAGGTATTGGAGATTACCAAGTGGCTGTAAGACCTGTGACTTTATCGTCTTAATGTGACTATTTGACAAATCTAACAGTTTAAGGTTGGTAGTCGATTCAAATTGGTTAGGGTGTAGCTTCTCAAAATCATTGTTTGACAGATCTAGAATATATAAGTTAGAAAGCGCTTCAAAAAGCTGTGGGTGTAGCTCCACAATATTACAATCAGATAGTTGTAAAATCAAAAGGTTAATGAGCGATTCAAAATGTTGCGGGTGTACCTCCATAATATCGTTTTTGGATAGATATAACTCCAAAAGATTAGTGAGTGCTTTAAGAGGCTGCAGGTGTTTCGTCACCATATCGTTGTTGGACAAACTTAGGACTAGCAGGTTGGTTATTAGTGCAAACGCCTGCGGGTGTACCTCTACGATATTATTGTTGGACAGATCTAACGATCGCAGGTTGACAAGCCCTTGAAACTGCTGTGTGTCTACCTCTCCAATATCATTATTTGACAGATTTAATAATTGCAAGTTGATTAGAGCTTCTAATGACGGAGGATGTATCTCCGAAATGTTATTGTCGGACAGATATAATCGCTGCAGACTGAAAAGTGCGGTAAATTGCTGTGGAAGTACCTGAGCAATATTATTGTTCGATAGATCTAACAGATACAGATTGCTGAGCGTTTGAAACTGCTCTGGGTGTATATCAACAATGAAATTATTGAACAGATATAACCACTGCAAGTTTAGAAGGGCCTCAAACTGGTGAGGTTGCATTTTACCAATTTTATTGTCTGACAGATCTAGCCATTCCAGGCTGGTTAGTGTTTCAAACAGTCGCGGGTGCATCTCCGATAACTTATTCGTGGACATATCTAACACATGCAGATTACTGAGCGCTACAAACTGCTGTGGATTCATCTCAGCAATATTATTGTTGGATATTTTTAAGTCAACCAGATTAATGAGCGTTTCAAACTGTTCTGGATGTACCTCAACAATGATATTATCGGATAGATATATCCACTGCAAGTTTAGAAGGACTTCAAACTGGTGAGGTTGCACTTCACTAACTTCATTGTCTGACAGATCTAGCCATTCTAGGCTGGTTAATGTTTCGAACAGTCGCGGGTGCATCTCCGATAACTTATTCGTGGATATATCTAACACATGCAGATTACTGAGCGCTACAAACTGCTGTGGATTCATTTCAATAATATTATTGTTGGATATGTTTAAGCCAACCAGGTTAATGAGCGTTTCAAACGGTTCTGGGTGTACCTCAACAATGATATTATCGGATAGATGTAACCACTGCAAGTTTATAAGGGCTTCAAACTGCCGAGGGTGTACCTGAGCAATATTATTTTTTGACAGATCTAACAAAAACAAATTGAAAAGTGCTTCAAACTGCTGCGGGTGGACCTCTACGATATTATTATCAGACAGTTGTAACTGTTGCAGATTAGTGTTGTTTTCAAATTGCAACGGGTGAATGTGAACGATATTATTTTGGGATAGATCCAACCATTGCAGCTTGTAGAGAGTTTCAAATTGTTGAGGGTGTAACCGTGCAATATTATTGTGCGACAGGATTAACCACAGCAGGTTGGTGAGTCCTTTAAACTGCTGCAAATGTACCTCTAGAATACTGTTGCCAGAAAGATCTAACCAATCCGTATTGATTAGTGCTTCAAACTGTCGCGGGTGGACCTCTACGATGTTATTACCAGACAGTTGTAGCTGTTGCAGATTAGTATTGTTTTCAAATTGCAGCGCGTGAAACTTAACAATATTATTTTGGGATAAATCTAACCATTGCAGATAGCTGAGAGTTTCAAACTGCTGCGCGTGCAATAGTCCGATATTATTGCGTGACAGGATTAACCACTTCAGATTGGTAAGCCATTTAAATTGACGCGGACGTACCTCAACAATATTATTATACGACAGGTCTAACCAATGTAAATTGGTTAGTCCGTCAAATTGCTGTGCGTGTATTTGGACAATATTGTTGATGGACAAATCTAACCAATACAGAGTGCTCCAATATAATTCCTGAAAATTTGTCAAATCAGAACTTATGTTGGCACTTGTCACATCTAGTTCTAAAAATGCGTTGGGATCGATTCCACGGAGGCCGGTCATGCTCCAGGATAATGATTGCAGGCTTATCAGTTCTGTTAGTTCAGATTCCCATGATTCTCCGTTGTTGCTTGTCATATCAGAGTCGGAATTGAAACTTGTCATCTCAGAATCTGCGTTGAAGCTTGTCATCTCAGTGTCTGCATTGACGCTTGTCATCTCAGAGTTTTCGTTGAAACTTTCCATATCATACTTTTCCAATTGGTCCAAGAAACCTTGTGGATACAGCACCCGCAGTTCAAATGAAGTTCCATTAGGCCATCTGATTGTTATATTGGAATTGCCAAGTGTACATAAGCACAGAGACGGACATTGGAATCTGTTTGAAATAGTAGTTACAAACTTAAAAACAGGATAAAATTCCAATGTTATGCAGCCAACCGTACAATTGATAGACTGCCCATTAACTATCCCCGGAAATCCAGATATTAATATGATGGTAAACGCAAATACACTATACAGGTATAAAGGTTTGATCACATTTCTTGAACCCCTCGTGAACGCCATAATGTAAAATGTTCGATAATCTCGATAATCTCGTCGCACCACTTAGTTGGAGAATAGGCCTAGTTAGTAATTTGACACCTCTATAAAAGCTGTACAGCCGTCAACCCTTTCCTCAGTACTAATGTCAAGTTTGCTTGCTGATGTACGATCCAACCACGGATTATTGTGTTCCATAATCTGTGATCCAACTGTCTCTGTTAAATTGCATCTTTACAAGAAACGGGTTCTTTCGGATCATTTGGGGTACAGTGACCCCAGTAGGAAATAACTTCCCTTCCAACGTTGTGAATTCAGAGTGTGGGTAAAGCATCAAATCATCTGTCGATTGAAATGTAACAATGTCGTACACTGTCGTAGATGATACGGATTGCAAAATAGGAACGCCAAGCTATATGCAGCGTTGTCAGTCGAGGAGTAATATAAATACTGGTGAGTAAATACCTTTTCCTTCAACGGTAAAAGCCAGAAATAGAAACTAGGTTATAACAACACTTACAATCAGAGAATATCAGAAAATTCGAAGCGCTTTATCATGTAGTTCATAACGCGTTTCTAATCAAGTATTACGCTAGAAATGATGCGCGAATTCGGGAAATGCAGTGGGATTTTCGAGCTAGCGAACAGAAACACTTGATTTCTACTCTTTTATCTTATACCACTTTATGAAGCGCACCATAGAACATTGATTATCAGTTTACAGCAGGTACTCAAGTGGAGCATAATGCATTTCATTTAAAAACTTAAACACAGTTTTAGCGTCGAATTAAAAACTAGGTCAAATATGCAAGCAAAAAATAGGTTAGCCAACCAGAGTAATGCACATGGTAGTATTCGATGAATTCAATGTGCTTGTTATAAATCGTCTGTGGTTTTTACCAGTACCTTTCTTGTGCGTTTTAGCGCCAAAAAGGTATATCTTTGTTTGCAGAATACTTGCAAATAAATAACTGCCGTAGAAATACTTAGTCTATCCGTGGCATTGTTGTAACTCGTTGTGTCAGAGCCAGAAGGTCCCAAGTGCATTTTTGGCCAAAATGAGATTTTGGTACCAAAATATCCTCATAAACACTGGGAATCTTGCTGTTTTATTCAATTTTTCGGAATCATGCATATTAGTTTTTGCCAATGATTTAGATTGTATGGTGCACAAGTGGTAGACTGGGGACATCAACTACAACGCCTCCAAGTGACAGCATTTAACTATTGGACTAATCATCCATGACTGAATTTTCCAAATACCAGTCGGCCAATTATTGAATATTGTTTGGTTGTCCTCGACCTATCTATCTTAATCAGGGCTGTCAACTTTAGGGATTTGCTGGGTGGGAGAGATACAGACTCTAAAACAAATCGAACATGTGGGTCATTTTGTTCATGTAATTTCATTACTATAAACATCATGGTCTCTTGGCACTGAAAATTGACAAGAATCAGCATTATAAATCAAGCGCCAATATTAACACTGTTAACGCATATAAACACTGCACAAAAATATAGTAACCACTTTTTTCGAGACACCCTGTGTTTTATTCTTAAGACCCTTAATAAATTCAAAATATTTTTTTCCTGCGCATTTTGACACCTCATTTGTCACAATAGCACCAATATGGATGAAGCAATGGCCATTTGAATAACAGTGATGCATTTTCCAATGTTGCACTTTAATGCATGCCATAAACTTGTATTTCAAATTTCCCGCCATCGTAACATTTAATTCCTTAACCAGTGCCCTGAGACCACGGTATTCACAGTGCTGAAATGTAATGATATAAATGACCTACGTGTTCGAGATTTTCTATGAGAAAAGAGTAAGACTTATAGTTTAAGTATCATAAGTTTATTTTACTGACACGTGTCACGGTTCAGAGATTTTCAATGGATGCAGGTATGTATTGAATGCCCCTCGTGCATATTCAGTTGGCAAGAGCACATACAAGGTTTTGGCCCTTGAACATTGTCAAATCAGTCTGCCCAAAGGTTATTCATAAGAAATATTACTTTAAACATGCTGAAGGGTTGGATGGAAATATAACGTGTTGACGATTTCAAATAATATAAGATACATTTTTAAATTGATTGTCACAATCTCGGTGACTAGGTAAGCAAAAGTAAACAACACTTTGATATTTTGTAATTGACGTACTTCATCTTATTTCGAGTATTTCAAAATTTGAACCTTGCAAAGTTTGCAATATTGATGTTAAACTAAAATTGGTAAAAATGTAACATTTTTTGGCACTTGACCCAAAAGTTTACAGCGGATCACATATTTATTTGACAAAATAAATAATTCTTATTGGTGGATGTTAAACTATTGGACACTATTCTGACTATTCTATCGAGACACATCCGTTGGAAATTGATATGTCAATAGCTAGTGTGGCTATTTTTGGATTCTACTAAATGTTCTGAATATTTTCTAGCCCCAGCATCTTTGCATCGAATCACAGTTCCTACCGTTAAAGGTAGATGACCCGATCACAGAATTATTTCAAACATACGGAGATTTTCATATCATATGAAAGCTCGTATTTTTCTCATCATCATACTGAAATTTGACGGCCTAAATCGGTATAATTACGGAGAAATCGATGAAATAACGTCGAATTACCGCGAATGGTGGTAACCACCGATATAGTTTGTGTACTACTCAATGGGTACAATTCACAGCATCTTGTGCGTCTAAAATAAGAACCATTAGAGCTATGCAACTCAAACTTTGGAACACGACTTTTTATATAGAAAACTTGAAGTTGAAAATCGGAACATCTACCTTTAATACATCCTGAATAATATCAGGAGACGGTATTGCAACATTGTTTTTAGTAATTGTGTGGGGTCTATTTTAAACACTTGACAGCCATCATAAAGGTTTATGGCATGTTTTAAAACCTTATACACAAGTATATTGACCATACATGCTTCCAAAAGGAATGAATTTGGTCTCAAAAGAAAGCCCTCCAAGCCTTAATAGGCGGCTAAGTTGTAATTTAGCGGCCATTTTTGGTATATCTAATGGTCTAAGCCATTACTGTGAATAGTAACAGAGGCCTCGTTATGCACACGGCTCCCCCCCCCCCCCCCCCCCCCCTCACCAACCCCACCAACCCAAAACAAAGGCCACATCTTCCATATTAGGCTCTTTTTTTCTTATCTTTTTTTGTATATATTTACAGACAAATATTGAAAGTTAAACTATTGTTAATTGATGAGCGAAGTTGGTCTGCGGTGCTAGCTTTATTTTATTACATTATGTTCTATATTTACACCTTACACATGCGTCATGTCTATACTGAAGGTATGACGCTTGCAAGTTGAAATTGTAAATATACGAGTTGAGATGAATATAATGAGAGAGCAAAAATAATTTCATGAGCGAAGTTGTTTTTTGCTATTTGCATATTACTTATTACATTATACTATATTTACAATCCTAAAAAAACAGGTAATTAATATGCTCTTAACTCCAAAACTATAGCTCCTACGTATTCAGTTATAAATTTATACAGAAATTACTTCGCTTTAAATCGAGATATTACACGCGAAGATTGACACAGCAATGAGTCCAAAACTAAAACAAAATTCGTTTTTCATTTTAGCATTTGGTTCTTCTACACGGAGCCTCGGTTGTGCAGCAATATGCAGATTATTAATTAATCGGTAGTGAAAACTTACCGCCACCGGTCGAGAGTAAGATGATGATTGGGGAATGGGGATGCTTCAATTGATCAATGCAGCCAATACACATACCTGGCACACTATCCTGCGTATCCTGCATGGGCGTAGCGTTTGAATTGTTAACCGATTTTATTTTCAGATAGGCCTACCTGTATTATTTCATTTTTTTAATCATCTTTTTAACATCCTATGTATTATAAGTCTTTGATTTGCAGTTCAAAGAATAACTGGTTAAATTTGGATGGTTCCCATGACATAACTTGCTAATTGCTAATTTACCAATTTAAAAAAAAACTATTACTGGAGTATACTGGACCGAGGCAAGCAAGCAAAAGGCATGGTCTATTTGTTTTATATAACGATATCGGCGAATCAATTTTCAGCTATGTGATAGTGAACTATATCAATGCTGGAATCAAACCTATTATTATATAATAATTATTATTATTTACACGGGCCTTCCAAACGGTACAATAAAAGTGCGTATTGAATATTGCGGACCAAGTTCCCGGATGTGCGTCCAATATCCATAACAAATATTGCAGTCCAATTTTGTTTTTGTGCTCGCAGAAGGTGTGCGCGGGATTATATATGGAAAGAGAAGGTCAGTTCGGGCTAACGTATTTAGTTTGTATCAAAACAGTCTGTTATATAAATAATAATAATAATTTTCGGGTTTCGACTCGTGCAATATTGTTATAGCTCGTGTAATACGTTCCTGTATCACCCTCAAAGCCATTCAATAGTATAACTATATTTACCGTCTTAACCAAGATTTGATATTTGTAGCAACGTGAAATATATGAGAAGGAAGAAATATGACACGCAGACGCGTGTTAGATATGACAGGTGTCTGCAGACATACCATAATGAATTGTAAAGAGTAACAGCAAATGCTAGCTGGAACAATCAAACTAACGAGACAAACGGCGCCTGCTGCTTGATTGCAAGAATAGTTTACTTCACTTAGGGAGAGCGTTCATAAATTATATTTTTGGTACATCAACAACTTTATCAGAAATATTTACCGGTTCATAATATTCTATTGTACACATATCCACAGCTTGGAGAGCAGAGGGAGAAAAATCTGGATCGAGTCAGGACTTATACTTTACCAGTGGCATGTGCAGAATTTCTGTGGTGGGGCCAGGGTCTCCATTCCCCCAAATGACTTCACTGCACGATTATCTGTTAAATTTGTTCTATCTAGTGGTATTTACATGAAACTGGCCCGATGGACTTTGACTCAGATTCGGCTCTTGTACGGGGGCCTGCACTTTGAGATGGGCGCGCGGACAAATTCCCGCGCTCTTCCTGCATGTAAATGGTTCAGTCACATAGAAGACAGCTCCCGACCCAACCTCTTTCCAACTACACAAGACCACCATTTTTTCAAAATCGGCTGAAATCTTGTTCAAATTTACATTTTGGATCCCGACCAGGGATGAGCAGGGATGATTAGTATGCGATATTCCACACCTTCAACAAGACAAGAGATGCTGAATCGCCTACCAGTAGGCGACAGCATCATGAAATCAACAAGATCAAGCATGTTTAAAGGGGCACTAAGAGATGTGTTGGAGGCTGCGCCCTCAATTATGATAAAAACTGAGATTAGTATATTGTTATAATTGTATTACATGTATGAACTTACACCTATAAGGATTTAAAAAAATCAGCTCTTCTTTGTACAAGAAAACGTCGATTCAAAAATGCTCGTACAGCCGGGACGAGCA
>CM069445.1:45672136-45702295 GCA_035610835.1 Ophiura sarsii | reverse complement strand
TATACTTTTATGTACAACACATAAATAGTTTGAAAGTTACAGTGCTTGACAAATTCATAAAACGACACTTGACAGCCCCCTTAAGGGTGTATACCTGTACTGAATCAGAACACAAAGTCATCCTTGCACAGCATTATTATGAAAGCATTTTCCCGTTCCAGATTTATCTCATGACAATGTTACACTAGTCCGAACTGTTTTAATATCTTACACTCTGGCTGTCTGGCATTTTAAGCCGAATGTTTACTCACCGTCAAGCAACAAGTAAAAAGACGCAATCCAAAACGTCATGGCCATGATGAGTGGCGCCGGAAACATTTTTTTCTCCTTCGAAGATCGGTCAACGTCGGAATCT
Source organism: Ophiura sarsii (assembly GCA_035610835.1). Classification (NCBI taxonomy): domain Eukaryota; kingdom Metazoa; phylum Echinodermata; class Ophiuroidea; order Amphilepidida; family Ophiuridae; genus Ophiura; species Ophiura sarsii. The sequence continues at coordinate 45,701,940 of CM069445.1, read as the reverse complement.
ATTCCAAATGAGTCCACAGCCGCTTAAATCTATCAATGTTTTATATATATAATTGCAACCAAATACAACAGAATGTTATAATATTTGCAAGTACCGAAGCTAGTTTATGTAGCCGAAGCATTACCAGTATCCAATTAGGCCTACATAAATTAAATGCGAATTAAAGGCATATTATGTGATCTTTTCCAGAGAGCGCCCTCAATTCATGATTTTTTTTAGAAAGTTGATTTTCTTGCAGATTTACATTTCTAATCATAAATCGTACATACATTCCAAGTGACAGAGCGATATGATTCCTAATTACCTCGACAGTTTATTTTCACTCTAAAACCATGATTTTGAAGTAATTAAGAATCGTATCGCCCTGTAACTTGGAATATATGTACGATTTATGATCAGAAATGTAAATCTGCAAGAAAATCTACTTTCAATTTTTTTTTTCGATGTTGAGGGCGTTCCCTTGAAAGATCACATAATATACCTTTAACCAGGGAGATAACTCATTGGCGGAGTGTATACTGAAGAAACCTCGTCGCGCTAATGACGTGGATTCTAAATTCTCGCACGGTTTCGAAACAGCAAAAATCATTAATTAATTACGTCACAGCATAGCCGGGTAATTAACGTCTTCTGCTATATGCAAACATTGATAATTGTAGAAGCAAATATGGTAAAGAGAACTAAGGATGATTGTCATAATGGCATTGGTATAGAAAATGGCTTTATCTAATGGATTAATAATAATAATACTAATATTTATTTCTTATATAGCGCAATTACATCAAAAAGAACTCAAGGCGCTTTACAAAGATACATTAAAAGCGTAAAGCACACGTCACGGCAGCAATATATAAATATACAATATTAAAATTCCGATAACAACAAGATAAATTACTGTATGAATATTGCACAGTTAAGTCTAAATAAGAAGAGCAACCACAGACAACGGGGATAACTGTGAAATATACATAAGTAAAAATGGGAATAGTTAAAAAGCGTGATGCACAGAACACATATTGCACAATCAGTATTGCATCAATATTTTAAAGCACGAAAAAGAGTGAAATGTGCATTGCAATTACAATATTCCGAATTAACAACCTTAATACATACACACAGCAAATTGAGTTTACTTATTGACACTAATTGTTCATTATCACGGTTTCCAATGCTAAGGGCGAAAATAGATATTGTAATCGATAGCAATATGATCGATCATGCAAAACATTGTTACCCAGTGAGTGATGCTTGATTAAATGTTAATTACATTTGTACGTGTCCCCCCATACAAGACAGGAAGAACCACTTGGAAAAAGAGTAAATAGTTTTTTGTATGAGAGTATTTACTAAGTTCAAGAGCCCATTTGGAAAATAAACACTAGCATGCTCATTAAGAAGGTACGATATCAAATAAAATCGCAAAACTATCACGCAAATCGATCGTGAATACACCCATGGAAAAGGGTGGTTAAACTGCTGTTAACGTGAATTGTATGGGAATTACTCGCTCCTACATTGTAGGCAGAGGGTTATGACAGAATACGCTAGAAAATCATACAATATAATACCGACAGTATTTCATTTGATTTATTCATAGAATCTTAAGGGTGCACTACACTAAATGGGGTATCCCCTACCCTTAAAGGCCCAACCAAAAAATCCAGATGTTAAACACATTACAATTGTGGTCTCAGATACTACTGAAAAGCTCAGAGTGTCAACTGTATCCTAAAACATGGTCAAGGTTTACATGAAATATCTATGTGTATGAAAAATTTCGCGACTGGCTAGGATTAGTGAAATTGTCATGCTCACAAGCTTTTAGTTTTCTTATTAGACATTAGAAATGTGTACATTTGTAAACATTTCATGATGACAAATGTGGGTTCAGGGTTCTTCTGCATCACGAACATTAAATGCCGCGAAAAAATAGTGCTTGCTTTAGAAAAAACCTAGATGTGTCCTTGTTGGGTAGCACTGCATTACATAATGATAATATGGTGGGAACTGTCACTACAAATTACTCTGTACACCTCATGTTCTGGTGATCACTCCATTTCCATGGGAAACCAAGATTTTTTAGTTGGCTTTAAAGGGGCGTGTTCCTCACAAGTGATTGTCCTGGACAAAAGTCACATGACTCCCTACGTATCTGAGTCTCCGTGTTTCCATGTAATAATACCCATGGTGCAATAAATTTGCCGCGCCGAATTTCAATCGACAAAACGAATGGTAACATTTACAGTATGTACGAACGAAATACTAAGGTGTCTAGAATCGTTTCGAAAAGTAGTGTTATGCATTATAATGAAATCAGAATTACAATCTTCTTCAGCATATAATCAACTTTTGGGCGATAACCCTATGTTAAAAACGCACAACAATCGAAATATAAAGCATTTAGCCCGCATTTTTGCCCCGATTCATGTGATATTCGTATTGTGACGGAATACCGTTTTGCCCTGTAGACTTGCATTGTGCAGTCAGGCCTATGTAATGTATAGGGGAAAATAAGCTTATTAAAAAGTAAGAGTTATTTTGAGAGTTTGGTGTTGAAACATTAGTCGATCGTAGAGAACAGGTTTTTATATATAAATATGAGATTTGGAATTATTTAAATTGAAATACTTTTGTTTTTATGAGCCAAACTGATACTCCGATATTAGCGACGGACGGACGAATTCTGTATTTCCGTGAATGTTATTGAAATTGTTTACTGTTTATATCGTGTCCGTTTAGGCTTCAAATCTCACCTTTTGATATTCACATAGCAATCCCTAGTTGTGTAAAATAGTCAGTATAGCTGTCATTGTCTTGTAATGTTCACATTATGTGTATTTTGTGTGTAAAAGTGATTTGTAAGGAAAGATGTTCCGATAAATATTTATATTCTATGATGAACTTCCGCCATCTTTTTGTAACTACGCTGGAGTGTTTCTAGATATTATTTCCTTCTGATTTTTCCAGTAAATCACCAAATCGTTTTGTAAACCACTTGAAGTTGTTGCAAATGTTGTGTAGATGTAAATTCATGTGATATTTGTGATATATTTTATACTTTAAATGCATTTTTCAAACTTACAAAAATGTCTCAATTCATGCAACACTTTGCTAAGAAACAGAAACGTGGCTTGGCTTATAACTGCGCTCAGCGTAATCATGGTAACAGAGTGTTCTATTATTGGCGCGAACTAATCAGATGGCTGAAAGTCTTCTGCGCGATTAGAACAGTTCAAATGTTTTGGAAAGTAATTATTGAGGTGAATTTCGTCAGTCCGGCGGGTGGGAGCACCCAGACAGGTTGGCAACCAAACCTCCTGCTGAAAAGCTCCCACACAGCCAAGCCAGACCAGGCTGAATCAGAAATTCGAACTTGAATGCTGATAACAGTTTAGGCATTGGGAATCCCGAAAAGTGCGGGCCAAGAAAGTCCTAAAATTGCGGCAATACTCAGAATTTGAGTTAGATCCTATAAATGGGGAAAGAGATGATGATTTACCTCATCAGTCACCTAGCGTGAGGAAACACCTAAATGCTCAGGATAATTCTGGTAATGCAAATGAATTAGGGAATGCAATGTTCTGCATTCTGCAAGTCGTAATTAAAAACGTGATCAAAATTGATTATTAAAGTCTTGACGTCAGTCTAGCAATATTTACGTCAAAACATACCTAAACAAACTTTATTATATGAATCCCAAAGTGCGTAAATGAAGGGAACGAGCTAGATTTTCGTACAAGATACATGGTGATTTTATGTAATTGTTTTAATAATTTGTGTGATTACCAATAATATGAAAAGATGGAAGATGAAATATAAACCCATTAGACGGGTATGGGAATATTAATTTACACTTTAAACGTGTGTCAATACTGTTTGCAGTTATTTGTCTCCATTCTTATTGTTGTACTCTTAAGATCTAAGCTGAAAATACTGAATCTAAAGGGCATTCTGACATCTCCTAAGACACGCTACCAAAAATAATAGTTAAGAGAATAATCCTATGGTTCAAATGGATATGGTCCTGATAAGGAGGTTCCTATCCCGAACAGGAGATGGACGGCCCGTTCCTGTTACAGTATTTTGAACTTTATGTAATTTTATTTTCTGAATATCTTTTTATAGTATTCATTAGCTCAATCGGCAAAGCGCCGGCTTCACAATCATGAGGTCAGTGGTTCGAATCCTAGGATAGTTATACTGTTTTCTGTTTGTTATTTACACTTTATTTTTAGAAATTGACAGGATTGCTTATCGTTCGCAATAATATTGAATGTTGAATGATACTTTTTTCTTCTTTTGCAATTTCACTGCTATAAAGAATATCCTATAAATATATTGTGTTGACTATTCCGTTCGATTGAACTATGGTTCGCAAAATGATTTGCAAAGGCCAATTGTTATGTAAATAAGAAGCCAATTGGCTAATATGTCCTTGAATCGATTTTCTTATTTCATATACGACCGGTATTTGTATTTGCTGATTTGCTCCAAACTTCAAAAAAGAGAGTTGTATCTTCAAAACTACGTTACGCTTTTGCGGCCTGCTGTGAGCGACTGTATTTTGGCGTGGATTTGATACCGTGCTCAGTGTGGCGTACCCAGGGGGTCCAGGGGCCGGTGGCCCATGAAATATCCCCGTCGGTAAACTTGAGCTTCCGTCGGTAGATTTGCGATTTGCGATTTCTACCATGCGATTTTTTCAGCCATTTTTGATAACGTTATCGCTACCCCCCCCCCCCCCCCCCCCCCCCCCCACCCCCCACTTTTCAATATTTCAGCTACTGACGGGAAGAAGAAAATTGGGTCATTTTTGCGAATTTTTTTTGTTGGTACATCATCATGCCTTTCGTAACTATACCTCCCCCAGTTTCCAAAAGCTGGGTACGCCACTGACTGAGTGCTAAACTCATCATGTTCATTGCTGCTGCGAGCATCTTACCCGGTGTATGTCTCTCTTATCTTCCCATTGTTGAGATTTGGTTCAGTCGGGCCGGTGCCACTGGTTCAGTATAGCGCACTCTTTCAATCCTTCACCCGGAAGTTACAGCGTAAACTGTCAATCATTCGTTGTGAATGATGACTATTCATGATCTCACACGATGTGATCGTCGCGTTCTGGCGTCATTCCCAACTGATCTGATTATAATATTCATAAAATGCAAATAACGCCGGCCCCTCCTCTGTCACTGCCAGACGATGCCATCCACAATTAAAAATTCGTATTTTGTTCTACGTAAATTAATTTCAAATAACAAATTCTGAATGTTTCGTGTCATATAAGAACTAAATTCTGCCATCATCAAAGCAAATCAGTACTACTCTAAATCACAATCAGCTTTTTTTTACCATTGATGTACTATTTTTGTGCCACAAATCATGTTTTGAGCCGATAAAATCAACCATGTATGTCTTAGGTCGTCTGGTTTGCTACGACCATGATAGTGCGCCGCCTACAAAACCTTCACCCGTGAATTTGGTTTTAGTAGGCGAAATTTTGTCGGAGGAGTGTCCTCTCCCATTATATAAGCTCCCTGATCTTACTATAAATCTGTGTGGGGGTGTGTGTGTGTTTGTTATCCTTATTTCTCCGTTAGTTTTGATCAAAGTGGCGCATAATTTGCAGGCAATATCGAGGAAATAACGGTGTGTTAAAATTTATTCCAGTGAAATTGGTTAACAATTGGCTCCCAAAACAGCAAATAACCTCTCAGATTTGGCTCATAAATGCCACTAGAATTGAACAACATTGTGCGTTGCGAGTACTGCCGCGTAATCATACCGTGGTAACGCGTCGCGTGCCGCGTTTGCGCAAATGCTAACTACCGTGGCACACGCACTCCCACACATGGCGCAGAAGCCACACGGAAAATAGTTATAGACCTGCAGTTGGTAAGGGTATGTGTATGCTGGTTCCCTGCACCCTGGATCCCCCGCCCAACTTATCCATAGGTGCAGGTACAGGCTTCTCAATTGCCGGCCGTAACCGTAAGTTCAACACATTGCATTGTCGCTCTGTTATGGCATAAAGTAAAAAACGATCAACACACTGTAGCTGAGATACCGCATCGAACGCTGAATTGAACTTGTATTGTCGCGCTGCCATAGCTACGGCGCGATGGGGAACGCGCTATGACATGCGTGCATGTGCGTGTGAAGTCCGGCGCTCTGTTTAGCGCAGATACACGTGTAGTTTGTGCCAATCAGCAAACTTGTTATAATTCTAAGCGTGTCGGACCTGAACAAAATTCGCAAAATGCTTATAGTGGCAGCCATTTTGAAATCATGAAAATTATCAGAGTTGTCCAAATAGGCAATTTGTGCATCTTCTTCTAAAGACCAATGAACATAAAATAAATAAAAATGTGAATAGGAAATAATGTGTACAGGGTGTTTACCCACCATATTGACCATGAAGTTCTAAAAGTTGGTGTCTCATTTTATGCATATTAAAAGACGAAACGCTTAGCTCTCAGATGCCGTTTATTTCATCTGATTTTGTTTTGCCAATCTTGAGATATACTCAATTAACTAAGGTTGCCTAAAATCGATTATGTGCCACTTTTACAGAATGAATGCTAAGCTTCAAACATATACTAACTAATTCTTCCAAATTGGGCATCAATCAGTCTTGTAACATTGGGGGAGAGTGGAGGCATTCGGTCTGAATTTATAAGATATTCAGTTCTGTTTGGCTACACAGACACGGCATTCTATTATTCAAACATATTACCAAGCGTGTGGTCTTTCAATATGTGTACAAATAATATATTACACCAACTTTTAGAACTTCATGGTCAAAAGGACGGCGCGGACATACGGGCACTTTGAGTTATTCGTAGCAAATTTGCTTGGCAACCAGTGTTTCAAAGCAAAACATTCCACGCACGCACTCAACGCTGAGCGTTACGCACTTGATTCGCAGTAGGCGCAATGTGCGGTTGCCTTAATTGATTGATCTGCGCAAGTTGTTTTTGTTTTTGTTTTCATTGTTTTCACCGGCATGACGTAGGTCCGCCCCAACCTATAAGTAGGGGAAACACGTGCACGGGTTTATGTTGTTGACAATCTCAAGCGACCAAATAGTAAATATTATCTATTTTCTGGCTTATTATAAGCATGATTTATAAATGGGTAACCATTTACAGTCAGCACGCAGGTATCGCTTTCAATGAGTGACCTTGCCGATTTCTAACCCACGCAAAGATCGATTTCAGGATGTCAACCTTGCGCTAAGTTATGAGAAGATTGTTTTCCCTGAATTAATTGAGGTAGGGTTAGCTGGCAGCCATGATGGCGAAGTAGGTGGATTGTACGTAATTTTCTCTATAATATGATGCCAAATCTGACATATTTGGTCCACAAACAGTGATTTTATCGCTAATTTTAGAATTTAACAACTTTCGTGACTTTGCTTCTTGTAACTATTCACTTGACCGGACTAAAATTCGTACGATATTTTAAGAGCAATTTCCGTACTAACGGAATCTTAAGCTTTAATTTCATATCAAAAACATTGATGCCCGACTTCTTTTTTGATAAGAAAAACCGAGTTTGATTTTCACCGATTTTCGGTCAGAAAACGAAACTTACGATCCCCCGTTAGGCCTCGCCAACTTGATTTTTAGTTCCCCGTAACACGCCCGCGCTTCATGTTCATGCCCGCGTTTGAATTTATTTTTGAAATTTTTGAAAAAAAATACCGTTTTTCCAATGAAAACGTCAAAATTCATGCATTTTGTGTGATGAAATTGTGAAATGTTTATTCATTTTGACCAGAATAGCCTTTCTGTAAAAAAAATATCATATGACATTGTGCAGAGCAGAAGGACCGATTTCGAACCCCGGACCTCCCGCTCCCAAAGCGAAACCTTTACCATCTGAGCTATCAAGCGAATCTGAATATAAACGTGAGATTTAAACAGTTGATCAACAACCCATCGACGCTACGAAATGAATTTAGATCGAGACAAGATTCGAGGAGCTATATATATTATAAGCATTCACTTGACCGGACTAAATAATTTTATAAAATTGTAAGCATGTTTCTAGGTACAAAAGACTATGAATATTATGATACGATGGATAAAATTGATGCCTGATTCTTCAGAAGTGATTTTTTTACCGTGGATTTGGCTTTAGTTTCGTCAAGTTTTTCTTGAATTCGAGTTTGTGTGATTGCAATAATTTGCACCGAAAATACAACATGTCATGAAGTTCACAGATAATATTAGATAATATTGTTTGCATAATATGCCTTTTATTATACAATTTCATGGCAAATGTGTTTGAAATGTGTCATTATAATCATGAAAAGAGCTCATTTACATCGTGCTATCACGAGGTCAACTGTGACTACGAAAGCCGTATCGCTACGGGTGAGTACTTCCGGGTCGCTTTGCTGGGTTAGAAAAGGAACGACTTTTCGCGTGGCTGCATACTGACTGTTTAGCTCCATTAAAATTGCACAGGATGTTTTTAGTGAGTGTAACGCAAATGAAATAACATAGTTAGCCAGCCCGTGCAGTTTTACTGTAGAGATCAATATCCTTTTCATTCCTGCCATTCCATGGGCGGCTATTTATATCGATGTTACATATTCAAACAATGAACATTATACGTTACCCACTACGCACAATTATCATGTGTATAGGCCTACATACAGTTCATCCCAAATCCAATTATACCTTTCTTTAATTTCATGACGTATCAATGTACTAGTAAATTTTAGTTAGGCCTATAGCTTAATTCGAAGAGGTGAGCAAACATTTTTTTAAATCATATTAAAATGGTAATCTATAAAGGGCGGTCATTTTCTTCAGTAGGGAGGGGGGTCCCAGAAATGTCATTTATCAATGTCGTTTTTATCACCTAAACGAACGCTAATAATTGTATGACCCCTGGCCCTATACAACTCATATGGCGATTATTTTATGACTGCCCCCCCCCCCCCCCCCCCCCACACACCCCTACACCAAACATAAGGTATCTAGCTTGTCTATATTAAATCACTGTCATAATGCTTTAATGACATATTACTCAATTCAAGCTATTTTACACGAGCATGTTTTGTCGTTGTTCGCGGAGCTGCGTCCAGATGCTTGAAATGTGCTAACTAACGTGCGTGACGATATGGTCATGTTTTTTATACTGGGTACCCAGAAAAGGTGGATCTGTAACATTTGCACTACATATTATTACTTTGCATGCATATATTTTGGCTATTCTTTATCACACATACTTAAATTTGGTCTTATTTTGATGAGAAAGTATTTGGCCTTTATTTTGAAAAGAAAAATATAAACTACCATGGTTCTGTTAATTACAATAGTTCGTTAAACCTAATTAGTCAGGGGTGGAGGAGTATGTGGAGGAGGAGTATGTGGAGGAGGAGGAGTGCATAGTTGAACAAGTATGGTGCAATATACATTGGGCAAACATAAAATGCACTGGTTTCACTCTTGGTACAATTCTATATTGAAAACATAACATTATTGAAGTATATTTGAATTAAAAATATAATTAGTTAATTAAGGAATCATTAATTAGCATTAAATAAGAAGCTCGAAAAAATGTTAAGAAACGTAAGTTGGTCGCAGTTTGCAAATGTATGCAAACATTTGCCTGCACCAAACTGTCCATTTTAAAAATATAGAAAGGTTGAGGTACCCTTTTGAATAAATAAATTTAACTATTTAATTAAAAATTAAAAGAAGATATGTAATTAACCTCATGTATTCTGTATTGTCTGGATGTTAATTAGCACATTTTGTTAAATGCGTTTAAGTGTGGTGTTATTACTTGTTTTTAACTGTGTTACCAAATAAGTAGAAAACTGCTGGTTTTCATCAAGCTTGTAAACTCAGGAGAATTATTAAATTCTTAGGAATGCAACTGACCTGACCTAGTATAGGATGACCAGCATAAGCAGTTTGCCAATCAACATTGGATCACCCTATATGTTGAATACAACTTAAAACGAAAACAATTATATTTCAAACTTAAATCAGACTCTTGAAATTTGAATACTGGGTTCAAACATTATGGAAACTAACCTAATTTGTTCATTTGAATGTGCTGTGCACATCATGAAGGTACAAGAAGAATGAACGCAATTAATTGTATGCCACTAAACATGTGCCATTGGGAAAATTTGAGTCACCCTGTAGTTAAAGGGCCCCTTTTTATTGAACATTATTTGAAACTCATACCACTTTAAGCATTTGCCACATCAAATTGGAATGTAAAATCATGTTTCAGATGCAAATATAAATTCATTCAATTTAATGAGTTGTGGATAATCATGTATACCTATAAATTAATGTTTTAAACACCCTATATGTTAGAAAAGGGTGACTTTTAAAATAAATCAATGTTCATGTACATGTAATTGATGCATTTTTATTTGAAATCTACTTGAATTTGGTTAAAATACTAGTCTTTGTATGTATGTAGTAATAGAAGCATTTTTCTGGAACTAAATAAACAAATTTGTAGACACCCTGTATGTAGAATTTCAGATTCGTAATGAAATTTAATTTGCATATGTCTGGATGGGTATTTTATTAAACTACTTTAAATCTGTACTGAACTTTTCTTTCATCACTTCATATACATAGTGGAAGTAATTATTGTAACCCTTCTTTTTTAAGAAGATTTTGCTTGTTACACCCTGTACAATTTCGGACCACCTTGTATAATCAACTTGATTGTATGCTATTTGCATCCGTTACAGTATATGCTTTCAGAATATGTATACTTTTACCAACTTTAAATGTAAACTTTTTCAGATATAATGCATAAACTGAAAAAGGAACCTAATTTATGGAAAAAGGGACATGTAACACAAATTGTACCCAGTATAAAAAACATGACCATATCACGATTGACGCGCGGTTATTTTTTGAATGTGCCCGGTACGCACCTCTGGGTTTAAGCACATACAAATGCCCCACAAGTTCGCATGCATAGAATGGAGTTGACGGAGTTGACCATAGCATTATGACACTGATTATACGCTACTTGTACGCAATCCTATTTTAAAATAAAAGCGTGGCTCTCCCCTAGTATCAGCAGGCCCAACCGATATTTTAAACCAGCTAATATGCACAAAAATAATATATTTATTAATATGCACAGTAAGAACGCATTGTCAGCTATAACTTGAATTTCATTTAATTCAAATTGATCATTTCAAACGGGAGATATGTGCAATTTTCCAAGGTACCTCTATGAATGCAAAAGTTTAACTCACGCATTTTGAAATGTCAATCAATGGCGTGTTGGTATTCACAATGCCTACAATGGAAAATGGGGTATATTTGGAACACTTTCACCAAGTATAAAGAAGTAGCTAGTGTACTCCTATACCGTATACAATGATAACATTGGCTAATTTTTAACAAGAAGTATTTGTCCTGATTTTCTAGAAACGGGACCTGAATATTTTGACTCACCCTGTATACAAACCAACATCAGATTTGTATTTAGAGAATAAAATATAGTTATTACTATAATACTGTATACGATGGTCTTATAATGTAAAGGCTGTACCATGGAGTCGTATATAGCAAAACAGCTAAGAACTATATTTTATTCTCATTCATATTTAGTTTATTGGTTATTTTTATCTTTTATCAGTTTGTTAGATTTATTTTAACAACAAACATAATAATCAATCAAACAACAACGTACAACAACTTTCCCCCTTTATAAAATCAGCGAATCCATCGAGCTGTTTACCAACTTCTTGCTTCGAATTAATTGCGTTCTTTAGCACACGTGCATATGGAAACGCTGGGTTACACGCACAACGCTTACGCCGGCGACTTTGACGCAATGATCATGCGCACTGAATGTATCATTATTCAAACGAATCAAGCCCCGCCCACAACTATACACCATTGTCTCATAATATATATTGCGTATCGGATGAAAAGCAGCAAAAAAACAATCACAGTGCAGTGACATCCAAAACCACACCCACTGTAAAGAATCTACAATATTGCAATGAAATCAATGACGATCCATTTTTACTCTTCAAATTGAAGAATGTTAATGATTTGAACAACCATAACAAACAACAGTTTAGAATAGAAGGGAACAATAGCAGACAAGGCATTGAGAGTCTATTTATGTTTCTTTCAAACAAGTTTAACACTTTCCACGCGGCTATTTTATTTTACCACACAAAACAGATGTTTCAAAAGCCTTTCTGAAATTTCAAGTAATCGTAAGAATTAGTGAATCAATACTAGGTATATTTGTACTTATTTTAATGCATTTTTTATGGTGATTCCAAATATGGTGATGGAAATTCAATAATGTTGACATTTTTGAAACGGTTCCTAGACGCCTGCCGTGTGGAAAGTGTTAACACAACCCCCCCCCCCCCCCCCCCCCTCCCCCCACCAAACTTTGCACTTTGCCAAAGAGGTGAAATCACCATGTCTTACCCAATGGAGTGTAACCTCAGTTAAATAAGTCCGATATTCATGATCGTAACATTTTAATGAAATGGTTATGTCAAAGATGGGGAAAAAACCTGGACCTGAATCTCATTGATTTTAATGATGGGCATCGATGGGTAGGCGCAGCCTACTATATCATTTTGGGACAGCCTGTATATGAATAAATGCACCAAATTGAAAATTGGACAATTTACGCATTTTACATTGAAATGTTCTCTGAATACGCGTCATTTATTTAGTGTTAGCATACAACTTAAGTTTTTGAACACTTTAGAGTACGTCTCATGTATTTAATGTTAGCATAAAACTGAAATTTTGTTGACAATTTGTTTTTGCAAAAGCCGTATGAATATAAAAAAATGAAATCTGAAAAATTAGCAGCACGTGTTTACCATGTTTGAACGTTGAATCAATGTATCTTATGTTAAGTTATACGATCAAACATTTTAGCTTATATGGCCATGGGGCCTCAGATATTTTTGTTAACTTGTTGAATTATTTCACTGAAGTTTAAAAGAGTATCGAAAGAACGTGTTTAGATATATAGATAGATGGATAGATTAATGGATAGATATATTGGTTCAAACGGTCTTTGTATATATGAACAATACAATAAATGAGCATTTTGAGATGTTTTGAGATGTTTTCAGCTTATTTTACAACTTATTGAGCCACTTTTTGGTGCATCCGTTACGTCGGTCGCCTCAATTATAATTATATTATATTAAATTATAGTCGGCATACCCTCTTAGTGTCACAGTAGTGGCACAATACAAATATTGTGTTATGATGTGGTCAAGACCGGGGGTCAAGACGAGAGAGATTTAGTTCAGCACGGTATCAAATCTACGCCAAAATACTGTCGCCCATACCAGGCCGCGTAAGCCGTGAACCGCGTAATGTATTTTTAAAGATACAACTCTCTTTTTTGAAGATTGGAGCAAATTACAAATAGTGTTGAAGGAACTAAACAAAATCGATTCAAGGACATAAGCCAACTGACTTCTTATTTACATAACAATTGGTCTTTGCAGACCATGTCTATTATAGACTTGCTAGGGATTCCATAGTTCATTCATGGTTCAATCAACACAATTATATTTACAGGCCATTCTTTATCGTAGTGAAATTGCAAATGAAAAAGTATCATTCAACATTCAATAAATATAGCGCACGATTATAAGCAATCCTGTTAATAAAGTGTAATAACAAAAAGAAAAAACATTTACAAGATTCGAACCACTGACCTCATGATTGTGAAGCCAGCGCTCTACCATTTGAGCTAATGAAGACCATACATGATAAATTATTAAAATAAAATTACATAGAGTTTAAAATACGAATATCACTGAAATCGGAGGCTAATTTCGTACAATAATTTCACCATTACGTTTTACCGATTAAAATTACATAGAGTTTAAAATACGAATATCACTGAAATCGGAGGCTAATTTCGTACAATAATTTCACCATTACGTTTTACCGATTAAAATTCGCGGCAAATCGATTGCACCATGGGTATTATTACATGGGAACACGGAGATTTAGATACGTAGGGAGTCATGTGACTTTTGTCCAGGACAAACACTTGAGAGGAACACGCCCCTTTAAGGACAGTGTTTAAAACTAGAATCGGAGAGTATGCATAGGCAAATCCTAAATTTAAAAGACTTGACAATTAATACAATTGCGTAATTGCCTAAGATTTTTGATTAATTATTTAATTGATTGGGACATCACCTACATGGACCCTGACTATAAACTGTGAATATCATCTAGATAAATTTTGAGAGATTTATAAAATTTGTGCTTTTCATTGGAAACATTCGCAATTACGGCGACATTTCCATGATCGTCAGAGAGGTAGTTTACTCCATGGGCATATTTTGGAAAATCGAGCAGGTTCACCTACCTATTTTTTTCACTTTTTGGTGAGAAAATGTGATAATCTTTCAGAAAAAATCACTCTACAAGGTCCAGTTTCTCAATTTAGTTGTCTAAAACAGAGTTTTATATCAGTGTTTTTGTACATATCCCTATGGAGCCCTATTTAGTAGTACCCCAAACTATATTTGACCCTTGACCCCGTATTTAAGTAAAATTAGGTCAGATATCAGCTGTTTTTATATTTTACTAGCGGGCACCCGCTAGATGAGTAAACCTGGGCGGTTAATATTTTGGGTTCGATGAGTGTACTTGCATGGACGGTTAATTTTAGAAACATATTAAATAACCTACTACGTGCATCTAAAAAGTCCCACATTACTTCTGAAATTGAATCTAATAAATGTAATATGAAAGACACATGGAGAACACTAAATAATCTTCTGGGTAGAAATAAACGTAAAAAATTACCAGACTTTTTTAAAGATAAAGACGGTAATAAAATAACGGACTCAACTGATATTGCGAATAATTTCAACCAATTCTTTACTAATATAGGCCCTAATCTCGCGAGTAAAATATCTAATCCTGATGAGGACTACGCATCTCCTCTAAATTCGATTAACCAAAAAAATAGTATGTTCCTAAAACCAACTACTTCAGAAGAAATTCTAGATATTACGAATAAACTCAAACAAAGTAATAGTTGTGGTTTTGATAATATCAGTAGCAGATTATTAAAAGCCGTTATCGATGATATCGCACCTATCCTTTCACACATCTTTAATAGGTCACTGGCCACAGGAGTAGTACCATCTCAACTTAAAATAGCCAAAGTTACTCCAATCTTTAAATCAGGTGACAATAAATCGTTCAGCAATTATAGGCCGATTTCTATTCTTCCTTCCATCTCAAAAATACTGGAAAAAATTGTCTATGTACGCCTTTATGACTTCATTACTGTCAATAATATCCTTAGCCCACATCAATACGGCTTCAGGGCTAAAAGATCAACATATATGGCTATAAACGATCTTTATTGCAGCATCACAAACGATCTAGACAACAAATTGCACTGTCTTGGTATTTTTCTTGACCTCAGCAAGGCATTTGATACCCTAAATCATGACATTCTCCTCCACAAACTAAATACTTACGGTATCAGAGGTCATGCAAATACTTGGATTGAAAGTTACCTTTCTGATAGGAAACAGCACGTTGTCTACAACCAAAGAACCTCTTGTGAAGGTAATATTGTGTGCGGAGTGCCACAGGGCTCTATACTTGGGCCGCTTTTGTTTTTGATTTACATAAATGATCTCCCCCTCTCCTCACCCACTTCTCTTTTTATAATATTTGCTGATGACACAAACATTCTCTTTTCTCACAGTGATCCTGATCAACTTGAAAATCTAATCAACAATGAACTTAATAACATCTCAAATTGGTTTAAACTTAATAAACTATCCCTTAATATCGATAAAACTAACTTCATGATATTTAAAAATAAGCATAGTAATAAACCTGATCTAAACTTTAAAATTGTAATCGATAATAATAATATTAATAAAGTTGATATAACTAAATTTCTTGGCATTCTAATTGACAATAATCTCTCATGGAAAGCTCACACATCCCACATAACGAAAATAGTTTCAAAATATAATGGTATCTTCCGCAAAATAAGAGCCTATCTAACCAACGATTCGCTGCATACACTGTATAACACTCTTGTTGTACCATATTTATCTTACTGTACCATTATATGGGGTGATAGAAATAATGCAAACTTAGATTCCTTATTCATTCTCCAGAAGAAAATCATTAGAACTTGCACCAATTCCCTATGGCTTGAGCACACCACACCTCTCTTTATATCCCTGAACAAGCTTAAAATCCGTGATATCTATACTTATCAACTTGCTATACATATGTACAGATACCACCATAAATTATTACCCCTTGACCTCCCTGCCACCCTTTTTATCAATCACTCTGATATCCATAACCACAATACGCGTCATGCCACTGATATTCTCATTGCTCCTACTCATACCAAACTGGCCGAGAATACTTTCAGATCCCAAGGTCCACTTATTTGGAATAACATGAGCAATACTCTCAAAATCTGCAAGTCACTTGCTATATTTAAAATTCACCTAAAAAAATACATCCTTCTCCAATATCGCTCTGAAATGTTTAACAACGAGTACGCTTCAATTAAATAATTTATCAATATAATCATGTAATGTAAATGTCTGTCTAATGTTTTTGTCCTGCACCCTCATTTTTTGTATGTATTCACACATTCAGTGTATAGCTTATAAGTATAGTAATCTCATTGTATAAACACCCTATACACTGTATCTACGATCCGTATAAATTATTCTGTTACTGTAACCTACATCTTTGTATTACTCCCTTTTATTGATATTATGTATTATACTATTATTTATTCAATTGTAATTATTTTATCATTGGGTGCCATCTTCCTCACGCTCTGCGTTTTAGACGGGCATCCACATCTCCTGTATATTTGTATTTATAAATAACTGTTACTGTATATGTTTACCGAGATGAAAACAAATAAACTGAAACTGAAACTGAACTGAAAATTTTGTTTTGTTTTTGAGAAGTACTGCATTTTTGGAGGGTGGATATGGGACACTAATTAATGTCCCTTAATTGTGTTGTTACGGTCAAGCGTGCACGGGGAAGACTTTCCCACTCCTGGATGTTATGCCACTGATTTACCTCTTCTATTCTATAACTTAATATAATATGGGGTATAATTTGTCGTCATGTCAATTGGTAGGCTATAATTATGTACATCAATGGCAACAGGCGATTTTTTTTCTCAGGTTTGCCATATGGGACATGCATACTTGTAAGCCTAGGCCCAAGTTTTGAACAAATAGGGGACGCGGGGTGATTCTAAACACAACGATAACCGTAAGCAAGCGATAAAGGACGTAATGTGTAACTATAGAATATAATAAGGACACTTCATTGTATTACACCATAGACTTGGTGCAGGATTGGGACCTAAGTACACTAATTACATTTGTACACGTTTGTATTGTAGTGCTGAAGTAGTGTACAAGTATAATAACAGATGTTTTTCAAATGCAATGTTGTCAAAATGTATTTTTAAATGATAGTTTGTGTGCCGAACAACCCACATGTAATGTGTGCGTGCGCAAAAGCAATGAAAATGAGCTGGAAATTGATAACAAAGCACGTACTACATCATGCAGAAACGGCAAAATATACACCAATTGTTTGATATCGAGTATGGGGTAATTACTGCTAGTAAAGCTCAACTTGGCTGGTATTCCCGTTTTATTGGCAGAAATAGAACTGTAAAATGATATGCATTAGGGGGTTTAAAATGACGGCAGAGGGCGCCATGTTGAAAAGATCCGACTATACCTGAACATGGACCAGGAAAACACACTGAAACCGAGGAAAACACACCGAAACATATTTGTAGAACACCAGTATTTATATAAAAAACTGAGTAAAAAAATCATTGTCGTAAGAACACACCGACAACACACACAAAAAACGTCGGGATCCGCGTCGTCGCCGCGCCGTGGACCAGGAAAACACACTGAGACCGAGGAAAACACACCGAAATATATTTCTGTAAAACAACAGTATTTATTTTTAAAAAGTAAAAAAATAGTAAGAAATCATTGTTTCAAAGCTCCTTGACACTTGCTGCTCATCATTATTCCAAGCTTGTTGGTATCATAAGAACACACCAGCAACACAAAAAAACCTGTCGGGATCCGCGTCGTCTTCTTGAAAAGCCGTACATTTCTCTAATATTAAATTGCAATTAATTCCAATATCATATTTCAGAGGGGAGAAAGCATTTGAACAGTATAAATTAAATTTATTGAATATAGTCTTGTAATTTGTAATAGATGAATAAATTATGATAATTTTTTGTGGCAAATATCATATTTCAGAGGAAAAAAGCATTTGTACAGTATAAATTAAATGTATTAATATAGTCTTGTAATTGTAAGAGATGAATAAATTAAGATTTGTCGCCGTGCCGTGCTTCTTGAAAAGCCGTACAATTCTCTAATATTAAAAATTTGTAATTAATACAATATCATATTTCAGAGGGGAAAAAGCATTTGTACAGTATAAATTAGATTTATTGAATATAGTCTTGTAATTGGTAAGAGATGAATAAATTATGATAATTTTTTGTAATGATTATTAATTAGTAATATGAATATTCATGATTAATTTGGGATCCTCTTGGATCATCTCGGTTCAACCAGGACCATTTCAGTTTAATCTGGATCATTATAAATTAAATTTATTGAATATAGTCTTGTAATTGTAAGAGATGGATAAATTAAGATATTTTTTGTCGCCGCGCCGTGCTTCTTGAAAAACCGTACATTTCTCTAATATTAAATTGCAAGTAATTCAAATATCATATTTCAGAGGGGGAAAAGCATCTGTACAGTATAAATTAGATTTATTGAATAAAGTCTTGTAATTTGTAAGAGATGAATAAATTATGATAACTTTTTTGTAATTATTATAAATTGGTAATATGAATATTCATGATTAATTTGGGATCCTCTTGGATGCCCCCAAATGAAATATGACAAAATACAATGTTACACATGACAGTGCAGTACATGCCCTAATTTGTCCAGTGGCTTGACTTTTAAAGTAAAAAAATAGCTCTAAAATGGTCTGAAATACGGTCCTACTTTTAGACCAAAAAGCTTTTTTTAGGTGATTTCCCCCAGTCAGAAACCATGGCCCCCTGATGCCCCCCATGACAGTGCAGTACATGCCCTAATTTGACCAGTGGCTTGACTTAAAGTAAAAACTCTAAAATGGTCTGAAATACCTACTTTTAGACCAAATTAAGCTAATTTTAGGTAATTCTGATATTAAAAAGCACACATAGCGCGCATATCCCACCACGAATGTATCGTGCCCCCCCCCCCCCCCCCCCCCCCCCCCCCCCCGTTTGCCCACCAATTGTTTTTGGTAATCAGGCGCCGCCACTGGATATTCCCCCAGTCAAAGGTCATGCACCCTGATGCCCCCCCCCCCCCCCCCAAAAAAAAAAAAAAAAAAAGGCCTACGTAGTTACGAAGTCCTGAACAGAATCAGACCAGAGCTGGATCAGCATTTGAGAACCAATCAAAACGGCTTCAGTGTTGGAAGGACGACAACGGGCCACATACTGGCACTGAGGAGGCTCATAGAAGGAGTTAAAGCCAATAACCTAGCAGCAGTAATCACCTACATTTATTTCAGAAAGGCCTTCGACACAATCCACCGTGGCAAAATGCTGAAAATTCTGCGAGCTTATGGAATACCAAAACAGGTCGTTGAAGCAATCGGAGGAATGTACGAGCTTGCAATTGGAATGTGCTGCTTCTACCTCCTTGATCTTGCTGTTCAGGTCTTCTACTATGGCTAGATTGTAGGCTTCATCAAGTCTTTGCTTTGCCTTCCTGTACTCAGTTCTCTTCCCCTCAGTGACGTCCTGTTGATAGAGATTATATGTGTCTTCTTTATCATCCACCCCGTCCATCTAAGGTCCGTTCATACTCGCGTCGTTGCGCATCGAGCCACGTCGCCGGATAACAGTTGACATTGCTTCAACTCGTGCACCGATATCCGTCGATGTCGGGCGATGTGCAACGACATAAGTTCATGTCGTTGCAAATCGCCCGACGTCAGTGCCACGCCGACGTCAGTGCCAGTGGCGATGGATATCAGTTGGTAATTTTTCTTCATTTTTTTCAAAGTGGAGCTGCATACATTATATGAAGAGCTTTTTGCAAAAGGGCTTACAGACCACTCCTACATGTTACTCATTTTGCATTATTGAATTAATCAAATTATTGTATTGCTGTCTTCATGACTTGGATTAGTGCATCCATGCACGCCAATTGAGGCACCAACAATCAGTCAACAATACAAGCCACATTCCACATAATGAATAGTCATCCATTCCATAATGCAAAATGAGTAACAGGTAGAAGTGGATGTAGGCCCTTTTGCAACACAGCTCTTCATGTTGTTGTGTGGCAGACTGTGTGTGAACATTGTGCTATTGCCTACTGTAGGCAATAGCACAGCCTACTCTTATACCACTATTCCACCATATGACTGTTATTTTCATAACATTCAAAACATTATACAATATTTATTACATTAGTGTTAGACTGTAGTGTTTTATTAATTGTGCAACAATGTAAAATTTCAATTATTATTATATCTTTTTCACATTGGATGATATTAACACCTTTGGGATTTACTCTCATGAAAACCAGTAAAACTGCAACAAAGGAGAACAAATCCTTTAAAATGTTATATGGTCGAAATATCTAGTCCCAATTCTTATACAAATAACGAGCGGCCTGAGTCGCCGGTTTAAATTAATTACTAATAAGTTTAGGATCATTACAGATTTTTAGAGACCTTTCCAAAATCTCAAGAAATACTGAACCAACACTAGGCATGTTTGTACTTATTTCAATACATTCCTCATGATGATTCCAAATATGATAATGAAATTAAAAATAATTGTGACATTGATGACACATTTTTGGAATGTCGTCTGCAGTGTCTGCAGACGCATGCAGTGGCGTAACAGGGCCCCCCCCCCCCCCCAATTTTGACTGTCGTGTCGGTTGAGACTATGTCGGTTCATTTGACAAGAGGAATCATGGAATTATGATGGTCAAAAGTACAAATACGAAAAATGTTCGCGCGTTTCGCGCGCATTTGTCCTAAAACTGGAATATTTGTTGGTCAAGTGGTCAAAGCTTGTTTAAAGTAGAAATGTACCTCAATAACAGCCAAAAAAAAAATTAAAGTCGAACATTTTCGCGCGCTCTGCGCGCATTACTTTCATCGCTAAATCTTGTAGGTTCACCTTCATTTCTTGCTTCCCGCCCCCATATGAAACCCTAGTTACGCCACTGGACGCCTGTCGTGAAAAGTGTTAAGTATGATAACAAAATTTCTTCAATATGTTCTTCAATTGATGAGGTTTCCTATAGAAAAGGAACAAATAACGGGTGTTATAGCTATGAGTAAATCATATTCATGAACGGATAAAGCTCATCACCATTCAACTAATAAATAAGACCGGTTGAATTACGTTAGCTTTTTTACACTTTTTTGAATTGGTAATTTTCATGAATATCTATATACTCGTAAGTAGAACCGTGTTCTGACGTGACCTGCCTCTTAGTAACACTTTTCAAAATATACACATAATTTATCGGTGGTATAGTTTTTCTTTGTTAGGGACGCACCATTTGATTTTCATGGGGGGCATGGAAGTTGGGGTCTGGCGGAATTTTTTTTTTTCGCCACCGAAGTAGGCAGAATTTTTTTTTTTTTTGCCGCCGAAGGCGGCAAGTATTTTTTTTTTTTAGCAAAGCCGGCAAAGGTTTTTTTTTTTAGGTTTTACTGGTTTTCTTTACATTGAGTTGGGCCTTTTGGGTGAGTCATCTTTTTTTTTTTTTACTCAGCAGTAGGTCATTTTTTTCTTCTTTTTCTGGTTGGTGGGCAAAGTTTTTTTCTGTTCTTCCTGGATAGTGGGCAAAGTTTTGTTTTTTTAAACTTCCATGCCCCCCCCCCCCCCCCCGCCCCCCTGAGTATCTAATGGTGCGTCCCTTACCGGTATGTAATCCATGTCACATCCGTCCGTTTACAGGCGCGCGTGGCTATATTAGTTTTACCATTATACAGGGTTGCACAAAGTTGTTTCTTCCCCAGGAGCAAGGTTTTGAGCTTAAACCTGACTATTATTGTTAGGGGAGCATAAATGAAGAAAAAAAATGATTTGCGCGCAGCGCGCAAATTTTGTTGTGGCATTTTACGCTAAAATTGCCAAATTTTGTATAATTTAGTACGAAAATTTGCGCGAAGCGCGAAATAAATTGCCCTTTTATGCTAACATTTTCGATTTTTTTTCTAATTTTAACTAAATAGAATTTGTTTGAGGGGGTGGGGGAACAAAAATATATTTTGGGGAAATGCCCTCCCCTTTCCCCCTGTAGCGTCGCCACTGGGGAAAAGCAATAAAACAATAAAAAGTTTGCATTTTTTTCTCTTCATCTTTTTTTACCCTTTCCCCAATACTTTTTCTTTTTCTACTTGGCATTATTTCCCCAATTCTGCTCATTATTTCCCGGGAGCGGTGCTCCCTGCTCCCGCACTTTGTGCAACCCTGCGGCATTATACAAAAAAGACTTGTCAGTAATCTTTCCAAACTTTCAAAATCTCATGAATTACTGAACAATATTAGGCATGTTTGTACTTAGGCATGTTTGAGTAAATGGTATAGAGATACTTTGCAATCCTTTCATATTTGCTTATCACCTAATTGCCTCTCATAGATAGAATGAAGTGAAGGTTGGTAGGTTTCTCTCCAATACAAATTCGATCATGATCTCGTGGTTTTGGAACGTACGTGTGCAAATTACAATCGGCACATTGGTATGGCTTTGGTTTGAAATGAATCAATTTCCAGTTTTGTTCTGTTGCTTATCTGTGAGAAACATTTCTAACATTTAACATTGGTGACGTCTCTTTGGTTGTGGTATCGACCATGAAAGGCATTTTATGTGATTTTTTCCAGAGAGCGCCCTCTATTCATTATTCTTTTTAGAAAGTAGATTTTCTTGCAGATTTACATTTCTGATCATAAATCGTTCATACATTCCAAGTTAAAGAGCGATACGATTCCTAATTCCCTCAAAATCATGGTTTGAGAGTGAATTTAGAGTGAAAATATAAACTGTCGTGTTATCCCGACAGTTTATTTTCACTCTAAAACCATGATTTTGAAGTAATTAAGAATCGTATCGCCCTGTAACTTGGAATGTATGTACGATTTATGATCAGAAATGTAAATCTGCAAGAAAATCTACTCAATTTTTTTTCTCTCGATGTGGACGGCGTTCCCTGGAAAGGTCACATAATATACCTTTAAAAGACATGTTTTTTCACCAGTGAAAAAACACTGCCTTTCCACAGATATGCTAAAGGGTATGATACTTCCTTTCATGATAGGTTTTGGCATATGATTGTGCAAAACACCTGTCACAGTGTGCACATTGGTATGGTTTCTCTTTAGTATGAATTCTTTCATGTTTTGTTTTGTTACCTGCCTGTGTGAAGCTCCTCTCACAGTATGCACATTGAAAAGGTTTCTCTTTGGTATGAGTCCTTTCATGTTTAGTTAGGGTGCTTGTCTGTGAGAAACGCCGGATACAATATGCACATTTATATGGTTTTACTTTAGTATGAGTCCTTTCATGTCTGGATTTCCCACCTATATCTGTGAAACACATACCACAATACACGCATTGGTATGGTTTCACTTTGGTATGAATCCTTTCATGAACTGTCTTGGTATTAGCGCGTGAAAATCTCTTTTCGCAGTGTGCACATTGGTATGGTTTTTCTTTGGTATGAACCCTTTCGTGACTGTTCCTGTTATTAGAATTAGTGAACACTTTTTCACAGTATGAACATTTGTATGGTTTCTCTTTGGTGTGAATCCTCTCATGTCTTGTTTTTGAACAGGCACTTGAGAATCTCTTAATACAATATGCACATTGGAATGGTTTCTCTTTAGAATGAACCCTTTCATGCATGACCTTGTGACTGTTTCGATAAAAACCCTTATCACAATATGTACATTTGTATGGTTTCTCTTTGGAATGAATCCTTTCATGTACTGCTTTGCTACTTGCGTATGAGAAACTTTTTTCGCAGTGTTCACATTGGAATAGCTTCTTATTGGTGGTCTCGGAAAGGTTCTGACAATTGGGCTGTATTACAGATGGACATTTCAACCAATATCGACGAATCTGCTTTTCATGACGTCTCAGATGCACCTGATATTGGTCAAAACTGCAGAAGACTTTTTCTTTACAATATTTGCAGATAAATGGTATGAGTCGATTCGACGTCTTGTTTTGGGATCCCATTGCGGTATATGCACAGATTTGCTATACGCTCTGAAATTAGACAAAATACAAACAGAATTTATTTTTTATTCATGTACCCAGGGCCATTAGCATAGCCGTTAAACAATTTTTCAAATTACTATCACCATGCTAAAACAACTATGACAAAGTAACTAGAAATTCAAAAGCAAGCGTATAATATTCTGGAAGTAAAACAAGATTTACTTATGAGTTTTGGAGATTAGAAATTAGAATAAATTTATAATAGCAAATTTTTAGCAAGGACTAATAGAAATTACTCTGGTCAGTTGTACATAATTTATATGAAAACTGATTGTGCATGTTCCAACAGTGACAGTTGTTCTCATTGTCAATGTACATGTTACTGTACATGTAGGCCTACTCTTCTTAGTCTTACTGTAGACTTGCCCGGGGACTGCTTGTAGACCATGAAGATTAATAGTTTTAGCAAGGAGTATAGATGGTGTGACCGGTGACGCAGTGCCCGGCAGTATGCGTGCGCACCTACAGGGAATGTGCTTTAATTCACACTTGATTGATCATTACTTACCATGCTTACGGTGTAATAGTGTAGTAGTCATGGTCTGCATCCCTAAGCACAATGAGAGACCAGGTACTAAATCTGGTGCCCGGCAGTATGCGTACCGTACGCTACGCACCATGTGCTTTTAAAATTGGCGCTCAGTGATGTGTGTTTTGCTTTCAAATAGTATGATGTATGCAGTAGTCATGGACCCCGGTCATGGACTAGTACCTCTAGCAGTCTAGCATGTCTTTAGACCAGGCGCGGCGCTAATCAATTTGTCCCGGGGTGCTGATCAGTGGTCATTACAAGGGGCCTGATAGCACACTGAAGTCGGCCCGACGTCGGGGAATGGTAGTCGACGTCGGGGAAAGGTCGGCGTCCTTATGTTGAAGTCGGCTGGACGTCGGGTGGACTGTTTGAAAAGGACGTCCACATTAAGACGTCATATGGACGTTGAGCCGACGTTGCAAAAATACACTGAAAGTCTCGTCGGGGTACTGACGTTTTGCCGACGTCGGAACTACCTCCAGCGATAGGTTAACTTGCTATACGTATTATTTTTTATAAAGACAAATATTCAATTATTCAAAATTGTAATAATTTTGTCGCCTACATAATTGAGAAAGATATAATTGTAATAAATTAATTACTGATGATTTAGATAATCATTGTTTTCATCTGCAACAATTTTAAGATCAATTTGATGATTGAATAAATATTAAAATTAACGAATTACGCGTATCAAATCATACACTCACTTTACCACGTGCAGTTGGTCGCCACATTGCAAAAATACACTGAAAGTCTCGTCGGGGTACTGACGTTTTGCCGACGTCGGAACTACGTCCAACGATAGGTTGACTTGCTATACGTATTTTTTTTATACAGACAAATATTCAATAATTCAAAATTGTAATAATGTTGTCACCTACATAATTGAGAAAGATATAATTGTAATAAATAAATTACTGATGATTTAGATATAGATGTTTTCATCTGCAACAATTTTAAGTTCAAATTGATGATTGAATAAATATTAAAATTAACGAATTACGCGTATCAAATCATACACTCACTTTACCACGTGCAGTTGGTCGCCATTTTGTAGCACACGTTAGCGATACTGGCGTGTTGTTCTCAAATGAATTGAAGGAATTATATGTCAATTCAGCGAAGATGATGGTATTTGATGGTAGATTTTGATGGGGAAATAATGCAGCATCGCAATATATTCAACACATGAAGTGCATTTTCCGATGTTGCATGGGATACCCGCGATTTCCGGTGTCGTGTTATATTCTATCAGAAATCGCGGATATGTCTTGTACATCGTGATTTTTCAGCATACGCCGACACTGCATGGTCACAGATGTTATTGGAATTGAATTGCAAGTCATCAGATAATGAATCGTGAGGAATAGCTGAGAATTATCCAAGGAGATGAGATTTGTTTCGGTACGTTTTGCATCAAAATAGATTCTGAATAGCTGGGAATAATTAAAAGAGATGAGATTTGTTACGGTATGGTACGTTTTCTTTTTCATTAAAAATAACTATAGCTAAAGTCGGCAGAACGGTCGGCAATTAATCGGAGAATGGTTCAACTGACCATAGCTTAAGTCGGCCGATAGTCGGAAAATGGTCGGGCCAATTTTTCAAAAATATCCATCATTAATTTGCGTGGAAAGAGTCAAGGTAGTTTGTTCAAAAACGAGATTTTACGTTACTCATATTGTGATAGTTTTGTGATAGTTGTTCATACTTTCCACACGGAAGACGACTGCAGACGACAGTATGTCGTTTTTCCAGATTTGTTCCAAATAACAAAATGGGAAAATATGATTTTTTTAGTATATTTGTAGTGTCGATTTATAGGTGTACATTTTCTTTTGTGTCAAAATAACTGTAGGAAACAAGTCGGCCCGAAGTCGGCAATAAGTCGGAAGTACGTCCAACGGACCGCGGCTTAGCGCTGGCGTAGCTTAAAACCGTAGGAAAATAGTCGGCCCGAAGTCGGCAATTAGTCGGAGGTACGTCCAACGGACCGCGGCCTGACGTTGCTTATATATGGTCGGACCGACGGTGCATTGCAGTCGGCAGGTCAGCGTCAGCTGGAAGTCGGCCCGAGGTCGGCACAACCTCCATTGGACGTCGTCGGCCCGACGTAGGCCGCGTGAGCAGCCGACTGTAGAGCCAACGTCCGGCCGACTTCAACTGCCGACTATATCGCGACGTCGGGCCGACTTCAGTGTGCTATCAGGGATCATGCGCGTAAACAACGGCGGCACCTCATCTATATCTAATGGTTTTAGTGAGAATTAATTAACAACATCGCATGGCGTGTCGATCACTGATCCCAATTCCCAATGATGTCTCCGTTGAACTTTGCATTCTCTTGCTCTGTCTCCCGTGAATTTTTAGCAAGTCTCCCTATCTTGTGACCTGAACGTTTGAAGAAAACATATCATATGGTGGCGCACTCTGTCGTTAAATTTTCTCCAGGCGATGGCGGCCACACTTCGCAAAAGCAATAAACCAAATACGAAATGCGGATTTGGGCAAATCCGGACACGGACTCGTTCACCACGAATATTAAAATAAATGCGTACTAAGTTACCAGGGCCGTAAGACACGTTTTTCAAAGGGGGGGGGGGCGTTTTCAACAACAACAAAAATGTGAGTAAAATATGCGCGCGTAGCGCGCGAACATTTTCGAATTTGCACCTATTTTTTGCACGATCGAGGTACATTTTGGCTCTAAACAAGCTTGTAGCAAAGAATATTGCATTTTGGGAAGACAAATGCGCGCGTAGCGCGCGAAATTGTTTCATCTGTGTACAAATTTTCCGGGGAAGATTTTCAAAGGGGGGGCGATCGCCACCATCGCCCCCCCCCCCCCCCCCCCCCCTTCTTACGGGCATGGTTACGTGATCAAACGAATGGGACGAACGAGTGTTTATAAATACTTTGGTGGTGGGCTGGATAATTATAGGTGGGGGGGGGAGGGGTTCAAAAAGTTGAAAACACTCATTAGGGAGCGATAATCTAATACGGCAGGGGGGAGTGGGCATTATTTTATTTTTTTATCCAATTTTTTTGAGATTCCCCCTAATTTTCTGTCACAAATTTCGGGTTCCCCTTTAATTACTAACAATTTTTTTCAGGTTCCCCCTCAACAGCAAAAATAGCTATATCTTAGTACTTATTTGAATTCGGATTCCCCCACCCCCTGAAAGTGCCCACTCCCCACCCCCACCCCCACCCCCACCCCCTGCCGTATTAAATGATCGCTCCCTTAGTTTGCAACAAAAATCTGGGGGCTCCGCCCCCAAACCCCTGCTTTAGATATGCATATGCATTATTCATATGTGCCCTATACTTTTACTTTTCAGCTGATGGTGTATGGAAAATGTACCATTATTATTAATTAAATGTATAAATAAAAATCAGACATATTTATCGATTCAGTGTACAGAGTGAACTTTGTAAAAACAATCCAAGATTATAATGTGCAATTTTCTGGATGCGTGAAAACTGTCAACGGTGAAAAGTAAAAGAAAATGGCTGCAGCCTGAGAGTATTTTATAATGTTTGCATGGATTGTGGTGTTGCCTTTGTGTTCTTACGATACCAGGGGTCTTGCCACAATTAAAATCGCGTCAGTACTATGATTATATTATGAACCACGTTTATTTTTGATGTAATGTACAAATCATTTTTATACTTTTAATGCACCTTAAAGAAACATGCTGCCAAATAAATTTGGAAATACATCATACACTGTCTACTGTCTAAATATCTCCCTATTCTTATTTACCTGTGTCCTCTGTTAATTTCTTTCTCGGACTTTGACCAATTTTATTTATATTACATATGGTTTAATTAAAGTGGTTTTGTTGAAATACATCATTTACACACTGTCTAAATCTTCTTTTTCATATTTCCTTCGTCCACTGTTAATTTCATTGTTTTGTTTGTTTTTTGTTTTTTACCTAAAATGTCACCAAAATCTGCAAAATTCGGGAATTTTCGGCCAAAACGGCGGATTTTACATGAATTGATGGTTTTTTCCTCGCCTAAGGCTTTTTATAGTCTTTTCTTTAAATTTACACACGAGATGACCCTCTCCAAATGAACCGACAATACCGATTGACTAAACAATTACAATAACCGCAGTGGCGGCACGACGGGGGAGTCACGGGGCCCACAACCCCCCCCCCCCCCCCCAATTTTTTTAATTTTTTTAATAATTTGCGCGCATCTTCTTTTCTAAAAAATATTCTTGCCCCCACCCCCCCCCCCCCCCAAAAAAAAGGTATCATGCTGGCGCCGCCACTGAATAACAGAAAGACTCAAATATTGGGGGGAAATGCACAGAGGCGCACAGTACGTGTGCCCCGGGTCCCTGGTTCTCAAAAACAAAAGAAGAGAAGAGAAGAAGGGGAAGGAGAAGGAGAAAGAGGGGGAGAGAGAGGTGGAGAGAGATAATAAAGTTTGTTGTTGTTTTCATTGCTACATACAAAGGTGTATGTGTATTTGTATGTTCCCGGCACAGGCCTCAACATAGCCGGGCAATGATTTGTGTACAAGTATGATCTTGCAACTTGTATACCGGGTTACCTGGGGCAAAATTTGCAAATGTTATAATCCCAAAGCATGCAGGGGGCACCCCTTGGACATGTTGGAACCCGGAGAGATAGACATTGCATGAGCAGTGGCGTGTCCGGGGGGTAGGGGCACCGGCATACCCCACATTTGACTATCATTCGGCGGAATTGCACCCATTTGAAAGGTTCGGGGCAATTATTTTAAGGGATTTTACTTAATTTCTAGCGCGCGCGCATTATCTCCATGAACATTATTGGTGAGAAGTCCGTGTGATATGTGATGAATTTTCTGGAATCATATAAATCAAAA
>CM069445.1:45560925-45672036 GCA_035610835.1 Ophiura sarsii | reverse complement strand
TGTATCCAATGCTATATAATATAATAGAATATATCATACAGGGTGACTCAAAAAGTGACTATACCTTTATGAAACGTCATTTATACGGAATAAATAACCCAAAATATAAGTCATGTTATGCACTTTCTTTATGTAGTGATATAGTGACTTCCAATTATTTTTTGACCAATCAGAGTAGACCGGGGAGTAGACAGACATTTGGATGAAACGATTTGGCACAATTTGGTAGAACATTTGCCACAAAACAACAAATAATAAGCCATAATTAGCACCAGTTAATGAAAATCCGTAACGTTTCCAAATTCGTATTGGCCTATACAATCAACTACGCGGGATGAAAGACAAGATTAATCCAAATGTACTCTGCTTGGTCAATAATTAATTGTAAGTCACTCTGTAGGACATACACAAATAGGGGCGGATTTAGGTGGGGCGCCCCCCCCCCTTATTTTACACGGCGCCTTTTTGACAGGGCGCCTGCGCTGCGCCCCCTTATTTTTGACAGGGCGCCTTTTTGATCGGGCACCTGCGTCCCCCTATTTTTGACAGGGTGCCTTTTTGACAGGGCGAGATGTTAAAAAGCTTTAAAAACGTGTACAAACGTTTAAAAAAATCGCCAAGGGGGCTCTGCCCCTTTCAACCACCGCAAATGGTTCTGCACCCTTGACCCCCGCAAGGGGCTGCCACCCCCTTGCCCCCCTATTGAGAAATCCTGGATCCGCTCTGAAGTGTATGACTTTCTTTTGTTGAGCATACGTGACATAGGCCTAAAGTTCGTCAACCCTTAGTACCCCTTTAAGGCTACAACTATAGGGACATCGGCGACGAAAAGATGACATGGTGTGGCCTTACCGTGTCCTAACTCCTAACACAAGAATCATATCATGCAGATGTTGTCTCGTTGAGAATCCAAACGCAACTGACTTTAGACGTACCTAGAGCTTTACCACCAATATACAGTCAAGAATGGGAGGAGTGCATTGATCACGTGTTAGTCACTGTACCCTGTGACTACCGACTTTTGGGGTAGTATAAGCCTATACCCCTTGGAATAGGAAGTTAGACATGACCAATAGCGTCCTCATCGAGCCTCTTATCTTACAGTACCACCACCACTGATAAAGATACGGTTTCAGCAGTTTCTTTGAATCTCGGTTATAACTACGTTGGATCAATATTTGTAGAAATCACATAACAATTTAGAGATCCGGGAGATTAAAAAAATATTAACCTTGTTTAAGATTTATAATATAATGTAGATAGATGATATAATGTAGAAACCCTTAGATGAGGCCCCATGCATGACAGGCCCTTGTTCCCGCTATTCCGAATAACCCCGCCAATTTCAAATGAGTCCTAACATTTTATTTTTATTTTAAACATTCGGATCTCTAACTCCGCGTAATTCCCAGTTATTCCGAGAAGTTTTTTGAAGTTTGCGCGAACTTGAATTTTCGCCGAATAAAATTTGTAATTCCGGTAATTCTGATATCGGATTCCGAAGTCGAAATAAGGACCCTGTCCAGTGGCGTAGCCAGGTTATTCATTGGGGGGCGAGAACTGAAAATGAACCGACAGGATTGTTTTGAGTCAAGACATGCGCGCGTAGCGCGCGAAATATTTGACTTTACACCTATTTTTGGCACGATTGAGGTACATTTTGGCTCTAAACAAGCTTGTACCAACGAATATTGCATTTAGGTGACTGTTATGCGCGCGT
Organism: Ophiura sarsii; assembly: GCA_035610835.1. Classification (NCBI taxonomy): domain Eukaryota; kingdom Metazoa; phylum Echinodermata; class Ophiuroidea; order Amphilepidida; family Ophiuridae; genus Ophiura; species Ophiura sarsii. The sequence goes on along the minus strand of CM069445.1, from coordinate 45,670,316 downwards.
AGCGCGCGAATTTTTTCTTCTTCATATGTGTACTTTTGATCATCATAATTCCATGATTCCTCTGGTCAAATGAACCGACAGTGCCAATCTCAACCGACACGACGTCAATATTGGGGGGGGGGGGGGGGGGGAGGGGGCGATCGCCCCCCTCGCCCCCCCCCCCCCCCCCCCCCCCCTCTGGCTACGCCACTGACCCTGTCATGGGGCCTTTTAGTTTGCTAAAACTAAATAAAAGTTAAGAAAATCAAAACCATGCTTTCCACTTATTCCGAAGTCGAAATAAGGACCCTGTCATGGGGCCTTTTAGTTTGCTAAAACTAAATAAAAGTTAAGAAAATCAAAAACCATGCTTTTCGAATCGATAAACCTAGTTTATCGATTCGAAAAACCAGGTTTATCGAATTCGATAAGCAAGGTTTTCGATAAACCAGGTTTACCGGTCAATAAACCAGGTTTATCAGCCGATAAACCTGTGGTATTTGACCCCGGTGATCTAGTGTAAAACGTCACCCAAATTGTGGTTAAAAATGACTATATTTGGGTCAAATGACTATACTTCTCTGTTTCTCTCTGACTATGATTATTAGGGTAAAAAAATGACCATATTCAGGGGTCATTTTGATAACGGTATATCCCGATTAGCAAATGACCCCGGAACGTGGTTGAAAATTACTATATTTAGGGTCATATATTTAGGGTCATTTATGACTAGGGTCAGTCATGTCTATATTTAGTGTCATTTAAATATTACCCTTTTAGGGGTCATTTTGATATGATGCCAAATGACCCCGACCCTAGTTGATTTAAACACGAATATGGTTAAATAAAACTGACCCCGTAAAAGGGTTAATATTTTGACCACGTCGTTTTTAGTGTGTAGGCATGTGTGTACTTTATTCAATGCATTTCTCATGGTGATTCCAAATATGATAATGAAATTCAATAATTGTGTAATTTTTGATTTTTTTGGGGGGGATTAATTTTGTGAACTTTTGGAATGTCGTCTGCTTGGTCAAACATTTTCGTGGAAAATTGCTCATCAGAAGAAAAACAGAGCTGCTTAAACTTTTCCAGTAAGGCCAAATTAAATTAATTGTTTGTCTCAAAGCTCCCGCGCGCGTTAGTTTATTGATGCGCATTAGAAAAACAAAAATCTGAAGAATTTTTTTCTTTTTCTTTTTCTTTTTCTTTTTTGCAAAAAAAAAAAAATCCCAAAATGTCACCGATTTTTCAGATTTTCATTGATCACATCATCTTAAATACAAAAGTTCACTTTTACAAGGATTTAAATCACTTTTACAAGGATTTCAATATTTTATATTTAAAAAAAAAACTTGAAAAAACCCCCGCATTCCGCATTAGTTTTACAACAGGAGAGGAGCTTTGAGACAAACAATTAATTTAATTTGGCCTAATATTTGTACTGGCTTCTTCAGATTTAATTATTATATTTACCAGGCTTTGAACTTCATCGTTTCTGAACAATTTGGTGTATAGATCGTTAAAATCGGCTCACTAAAACGTCTATTATAATATAGTGACATAAGTAATAGTATTTAATCGATTTTTGAGAATTAAATACCTTTAAATTATAATCTTGCGCTCCACTAGCAGTTGCCTCCTTAGCTCACTCGATAAGAGTACTCCCTATGAATGCAAAGATTACAGGTTCGAATCCGCTTAGAATCACTTTTAAAATATAAAAAAATTGAATCAGAATTTAAATGAGCTAACCAGAACAAGTCAAGCGGGGGTGTCTTGAAAATAATTCCTCTCTAAGGGATGTGACATGTTCATATCTGTTTGACATTATCTTTGTTGTTGAAGGAACACTTGCCACTCGTCCTACGGATGGAGCGCATGCTCTGATAGAAGACCTCTTAACAGATTACGGTTCCACGTACGCCCGACCTGTGGCAGAATTCAACCAAATCACAAATGTTTTTATGTTTATGCTGCTTCAACAAGTTATTGACCTGGTAGGTGTATTCCGTTCACTCTTGTGTAGCTACGTCAGAGCTTAACCACTTATCAACAGTCTATCAACGCTAGAATGTACACGAGTAAAGGAGTAGTAGCAAACGCACACAACGGGTATTAAAATGTGCGATTCCAGTTGAAATTCGGCAACCCGCTATGGAAAGACATCACATTAATCTTCCATACAGAGAGTGTAGATTTGAACTTTATCATAATATTCCTAATACAATTCCCTAGGAACTGTTTTTTTTGTTTTTGAAAATGTTTATTATTTTTTGAAATATCGACCAAAAAGTGCCAAAAAATGTAAATAAAACTAGTATGACAACATTTGACAAAATATATTTTGAGTTATCTTTACAGAACCTAAAATGGGTAAAAAATCCGTGTTTTTTATAATTTTCTCCAAAATGGTCAATTTCATGATCATGGTTGGATTCATTGAACCCTTTTCTGCAATTTTTTTTATACTTTTATATAGATTAAATGAATAATGAAGAAGTTACGGTAGGTTTACGGAGGCTATACCCGAAGGTGCACAGCCCCCTTAAGTGAGCATTGCGCACTTGTCGAGCAACTTTGAGTGTGACATTTTCCGTAATTTCATGTAATTGCAACTTTCTGCAACTCATGAATGATTTTCAGGGGACAATACGAGGGTTTCGCATGATGTGGATAAAGCAAACAACGGTGTTTATCTCAACATTCTGTTACTGTGTCATTATTTTACCATTATCTTTGCAGAATGAGAGAGACCAAACATTAAAAACCAGCGCTTTTCTCTCATTTGTAAGTATTATAGTTATTTTCTCAACATAATGATTTGCACTGCTGATGCTGATTTTTGTTCGATGTTGAAATTATTAGAATCTTATCAGAATGCCGATTCTTATTCGTAGAATCTTATCAGAATGCCGATTCTTATTCGTAGAATCTTATCAGAATGCCGATTCTTATTCGTAGAATCTTATCAGAATGCCGATTCTTATTCGTAGAATCTTATCAGAATGCCGATTCTTATTCGTAGAATCTTATCAGAATGCCGATTCTTATTCGTAGAATCTTATCAGAATGCCGATTCTTATTCGTAGAATCTTATCAGAATGCCGATTCTTATTCGTAGAATCTTATCAGAATGCCGATTCTTATTCGTAGAATCTTATCAGAATGCCGATTCTTATTCGTAGAATCTTATCAGAATGCCGATTCTTATTCGTAGAATCTTATCAGAATGCCGATTCTTATTCGTAGTAAAACGTTCTTGCATGATGTTACTAAGCCTTTTTACAATAAGATAATATTTTGTATATGTATATCCCCTTATGATAAGAAATACAAATATTCCTTTTACCACGACTGAGTATAACTACGCATTAATATAATGTGGGTTTTGACCTATACACATTGAAAAAAGTATAGCACCACTGCTTTTATTTTAAAAGTGCAAATGTGGCCTCGAATTTTGCCACCATGGTGTGATATTAAGGATCATTTGTATGCGTAAGCTGTCCAATAAAATGTTATGCAATAAAAGGGCCACATTTTAGTTTGTGACGTAATCGATGTAATGTTTTTCAAGGCCAGGGGGAAATGCATGTTTTTTCCAAAAGCATGCATGAAACAAGTTTGGGTATAACGCGATATTGAATAGACTTTAAAACTTAAAATAGTCATTATATTAGTTCTGTACTTGGCGCAAGATATGTTCCATTTAGACGTTATAGGCTACAATGCAGTGAATGAGTCCAAACATGCCATTTTTTTGTTGCTCATAAATTCAGCATAATACGAAGAGGTCACCGTTGATTTTTGTTTGTTTATTTGACCTAGGTCAACACTTCCGCAATATTACTTTTGTCATTTGAACTTATTTAAAAGTTTTACCTATTTTGACCTTTGCCTCCATAACCGTTGGGTGTACGAAAAGGGGAGTTTTTTCATGTTTGAGGACAATCGGGCAACTTTTTGACCCCAGATGACCTTTGACCTTGGAAGACTTGAATGTGTTACCAAGGATTACAACTATAGAGATTAATCATCGGGCCTCTCAATATCGCGTTATACCCAAACTTGTTTCAGGCATTGTGGTTTTTACCAAAAGCTAATTTCTAATTTCCCCGTCTGGGAAAGAGGCTGCCTGTAACGTGAGTGTTGTTGGAGCAACCGGCGACCAAATTATGAGCATGGCAGCCTCGTAGTGGGGGAGCGTGCAGGGGCCAAGGGAAAGGCCCCTGTAGCTAACCCAGGCGCCCAATCTGCAGTCTCTTTCCTGTGGGTGCCTGTTTCAGTGTAACCGCCCCAAGTGGTGGGTGGGAGGGTAACTCAACATAACACCACCCGAGAAAGTTTGTTTTGTAGTATAGGCTGTGATTGCAGCCCAGCAAGTAAAATACCTCCGTAGTATTACTGGTTGTCACATACAACTTATGCAGAATGATTCCTATATGCTATATGAGGGCGCTGCTGTTCCAGTTTGTGAACGGAGGGAACGACACTACTAATGCTATACAATAACATCACTTAGCCCTTTATGGCTAACATTTTTTAATGGTGGGTTTTAGCCTAGATGGAAAATGTTCATTTTATCACGACTGAGTATAAGGGAGTGTTCAGAAATAATTTGGTGGGCGGGGGCGGGCGGGGCTGGGCAAAATGAGGGTGTGGGGGGGGGGGGGGGGGCAAAAGTTTGAAGTTGCCCAAAGGGGGACCAATAAGTTTTTGGTACATAACGGGTGGGGTCAAAACAGTTTGCCAAATGGATAATATAACGCATGGGTGGACAAAAAAAGAAATTGCGCGCTGCGCGCGCTTTAGTTTAGAATTGTTCAGTTTAAAAAAGGCAAGAGGTGTAGAAAGACAATTCGTGTAGCAAAAAAATAAATCCCACTACACACGAATATTTTTGTGAACTTTTATTATTTTAGAAACATTAACCATTTAAAGAGTGAAGAGCTACGCGCGAATTTTCATGCAACCTTTATTTTTCAAGCAAAAAGAGGCATTCATGTTGAGTGAAATGTTGTAAATTGTGGGATGGTCCGGACCTCCAGCGTCGTAAAAAGAAGCCAACAGGTCTTTGTCTACATGAATTAGTAAAGTGTGGGGGGGGGGGGGGGGGGGGGGGGGGTTCAATAAAGTTTTTGGGCGGTCAATTTTTTTTGTGCAATTTGTAAAGGGGGTCACAAAAGTTTCGACACCGAAACATTTCAGTTGCCTAGCCCCCCCCCCCCCCCCAAGTATTTCTGAACACTCCCTAAATGCGCGTTAATTTAATGTAATCTAAATGCGCGTTAATTTAATTTAATCTAAATGTGCGTTAATTTAATTTAATCTAAATGCGCGTTAATTTAATTTAATCTAAATGCGCGTTAATTTAATTTAATCTAAATGCGCGTTAATGCGCGTGGGTTTTGGCCAGACGGAAATATTCCTTTTACCACGACTGAGTATAACTGCGCATTAATGGTGGGTTTTAGCCTAGATGGAAATATTCCTTTAACCACGACTGAGTATGCCTATAACTGCGCATTTATGGTGGGTTTTGGCCTAGATGAAAATGTTACTTTTTCCATGACTGAGTATAACTGCGCATTAATGGTAGGTTTTGGCCTAGATGGAAATATTCCTTTTTCCACGACTGAGTAACTGTGCATTAATGGTATGTTTTGGCCTAGATGGAAATATTCCTTTTACCACGACTGAGTATAACTGCGCATTAATGGTTGGTTTTGGCCTACATGAAAATATTCCTTTTTCCACGATTGAGCAACTGAGCATGAATGGTTGGTTTTGGTCAAGAATGAAATATCCCTTTTGCCAACACTGAGTAATATGGTAATTGAACATGAATGGTTGGTTTAGTCTAGACGTAACTGTTATTTCTTTTGCCAAGATTAAGTAACTGAGCATGAGCAGGCCAAATTCCTTTTGCAAAGACAGAGTAACTGCGCTTAAACGGTGGGTTTGTTGGTCTAGGCGGATATTAGCACGATTGGTGGGTTTTAGTCTAGACAACAACTAGAAACATTTCATTTTTTCCACGGCTAAGTCACTGATCAGAATGAATGGTGGGTTTATAACACATTTAATGTTTTATTTTCAGACATGGGTAGACTACTACCTTTCATGGAATACAAGTCAATACCCAACAGTGGATTACCTGAACATTCCATGCGATGAAATATGGCTGCCGAAAATGTTCCTGTTTGAAACGTAAGGAATGATAATGTGACGTCATATAGATTGACACAGAAACAACGAGCACTCCTTGGCAAAAGCGTCCAGGTGTGCGTTGTCTAAACTGATAATTTATAATCTGTATCAGCGAAACGTTGGAGGTGACACTAGTGCGAGTTCTTATGATAAGCGCAGGTGTTTTTTGCGCCATGACCGACATTTTTGATCACGCGGTCCCATACACGACGACACATAATGGCACAGCCTATACATTATGAGACCAACGTATTTATTGCAAAACAGCTACGAATTATAAATTATTTTATTCTCATTCTCATTAAGTTTTATGGGTTTTCTTAAAAAAAATAACGCTTTTCGTTAGATCTTTAATCAAACATTCAAATCATCATATTACGTGATACGTGCGACCCAATCAAATACCGTCCTTTAATGGTACGCACAAATAAAAACACACAGCTCACTAACGGAGAACCAAGTACAGCCGTGTAGACATTAGTCACGCTGCGTAAAATGCGATCACCAAAACAGGGTTGCGTAATGCCACGAACGCATTACGTGCACAACGCAGGAGTTACGCGACGAAGTGTGAGTGGTGCTTGAACGATTTTCGATCGGACTGATCGAATTGTATTGGGTGAAGTGTTGTTAAATGAAGTGTAACATTTTTAATGAATAATTAATAGTACAAGTAATGTCCATATCATTAAATTACGATTTTAATTGACTGTTTTGAATCATGATAGTGACTTTGATCAGTTGCTTTGACGGTAACTGTGAAGGATCAAAACATTTTACTTTGGGACCTCAGAATTTCCCTCGGGGATACGGCCCTCGTGCGATTCCTCTGTTCCAAAGTGAAAATGTGGTGATTCTTCACAGTTACACCTCTAAGCAACTGATAACCAGCCATTGCCCTTCTTATTACATCGGCAAATCCAGTAAGTTGTTTACCAACTTGCCTGTCTTGAATAATCGCGTTCAGTAACACACGCACAGCGCCGGCAACTTTGTGTAGGGCACGCTTGAACGTCTAGTAACGTGACGACCATACGCACTGAAGGTATGAATTAGGCCCCGCCCAATACTATTGGTCTCATAATATATGAAGAGCTGTGCTGCAAAAGGGCCTACATGTACTACATGTTACTCATTTTGCATTATTGAATGGATGGCTATTTATTATGTGGAATGTGGCTTGTATTGTTCAATTGGCGTGCATGGATGCACTAATCCAAGTCATATAGAAACAGTAATGAGCACGGCCATACAATTCGTCGCTGTTCTGACATACCGGCACATCTCTTTACTTATTTTTGTCGTGATGTGCCGAAACATGATTTTGTCCCCATGAAAAATATAAAGATTGGATGTGAAATAGTAATTATCATGTTCAACAATATTTATTGTGCCATTAGAATTTTATCTATCCATTTAGAGCTTTCGATGTCCAAATATGGCAAATCTACATACTCATGTCAAATTCAGCATAGGCCACGCGCCAATCTTTTCGTGTGCTGAGAACTATTATATTAATTACAATCGTAATTAGTATGTAATTGACCATAATCAATCAAATCAAAAATATCTATCTAGAAAAAACACACCATATTTTCATCCGTATTATCCATGACAAATCACAGAATATTTGAATACTAGGCGTAGATGTATTTTAAACAATACATTGAAGTATCCTACAAATAATCATTGGAATCTCTGCGGTTGATTCAGTTGAAATATCTTGTCCGGCTGAATGTCTGATAACATTTCAATCATTGTTTACTGCTATGAAATACAACTAACCTGACGAATCCATTCGTCAACGTCTTACCACCCTATGATCACTTGTTCAGATCTCCCAACTGAAATGGTGATACGCTACACTAGCCCGGTTATTGCTGAGATCGGTTGATCAGTTGTTCATTGACGTCATGCTGCAGATATGGCTTGCTTTGAATCGTTTCTTTTTTCGTGGGCCGGGTGAGCATGATCCTAGCACTTACGTGTGAAAAAACCATTGATAATGCATTTTGATTTCTTGCAGAGTTAAAAAAGAATTTAAGATTAGCAAGGATCATGGATGTTCTGTATTACCGAATGGCACGGTAACTTGGACCGCTCTCGCAATTCTAGAAACATCTTGTCGAATTAATGCACGCAAGTTTCCCTTCGATACACAACACTGTGTCCTTCGGTTCGGAACCTTGGATGGCATCGATTCTGTCAATCTTGTGACAGATCCACTGTTTTTGTTAATACCCAGTGGGGAGTACTTCATTGAGAACGGTGTGTGGGGATTAGATGGTATCAACGTGGAAGCGCGAGTCATTGAATACGAAGATGGGTAAGTCACTTTTCTTCCAGTCTCTTCCTTTTCCTTGTCACAACACTCTCTGACTGGCCTACAGAAAGAGGGCTCACTTTTAATTGTTATCGCTCCTATCCAACCTAATCTTGTCCCTGTTTTGGTGCGGTTCTCGGATGGGAGCCGGTGAGATGTTGGACACGGCGAAGTAATCTAAATTGAGCCCTCTTTAGGCCGGAGGAGGGTGTTGTTCGATATAGTGACAGTGGAGTGAAACAGGATGTACGAGTATAACATGTTCGATGCAGGAACGATGTTCTTGTTCATTTAGATAGACACAGCAATGTATTCGTTAACGATAGTGCACGTTAGTCACTCTTGGTCACTGCTTCGAGCCTGGCCTATACATCATTCAATTGGAATTATTGTATGCAATATAGGATTTGGGTTGTGATCAATGCGATTAGTGATTCGTATGAAAGTTAAATCATAAACGGCCGAGTGCACCAAACTAGCGTAAACTTATAGGGAGGTAAGCTACCTCCTTATGCTCTAACTGTAGCGTAACTTACTAAAACGATGTAATTCTTAGAGCATAACTGGCGAGTAACACCAGCATAGTAACTAGCGAGGTAAATATTCACATTAATCAGGATCGTCCCCTTACAAAATTAATTGCCGCACGCGTCAAATGTGTGTACATGTATCAAACAGCAATCATATTGACACGAATGGTGTTCCGTAGAATTATAAAAATGTGTCGTCAATCGCTACGTCAAGCGTTGATTTAAATAACATGAATAATGCAACACGTCTATGGCACGTCACACCGCGTCCAGTAGAGCAATGAAATCTGTGTATATGACGCCATTTTTCGTGTTCGAAAATTTCTAAGTTTATTACCTTTTTTTTTCAAAAATAAGGACCATAATTACATTATAAACACATCTTGTGCGAGAGTAACATACAAAATGGTATAAAATGGCAAAAATGTCACGATCAAAATCCGTTCGTTTTAAATAAATGGATCAATTGTTAAATAATATTTAACTGCAAAAGCTTGTGGTCCTGATCAAATTCCACCAAAATTGGTAAAGGAGTTTGCGTATGAATTAAGTGTACCACTTACAGATATTCTAAATTCCTCCTACAGGGAAGGCTATGTGCCTGTTCAGTAAAAACAAGCTATTGTGGTTCCTATTCCCAAGCAACAACCACCAAGTATTGATAAACTTAGACCAGTTTCCCTCACTTCAATATTTGCTAAAATTGCAGAAGGTTTTATTACTAAGTGGGTGCTTGAGGATGTTGACCATGGTATTGATCTCAGACAATTTGGCAATGTCAAAGGAGTTTCAACTACTCATTATCTGGTTTCGTTGGTTCATTTCCTGTTTCAGGGTGCGGAGAAGAGTCGCAATATTGGAACGGTGGTACTTACGGATTTCTCTAAGGCATTTGACCTAGTTGATCACACCCTTCTAATTGGTAAGATCATTGACATTGGAGTTCGTAGGTCCATCGTTCCATGGATTTGCGACTTTCTTCGCCACCGGCAACAGTGTGTCAGGTATAACGATGTTCTTTCAGACTATACTAAATTGCACGGTGGTGTTCCTCAGGGTACAAAACTAGGCCCAATTGGATTTCAGATTTTAATTAATGATGCTGCACTTAATTCTGGGAGTAAATGTCTGAAGTATGTTGATGATTTGAGTTTCGCTGAAAATTATAATGGATACCAAACAAGTACAATCCAAGATGATCTTGACAATTTTACAAAATGGGCTTCGGACAACAACCTGAAATTAAATCCCACTAAGTGCCAAGGACTCCAAATTGCCTTTTCAAAACAACCACCACCACTACGCGACTTAAGAATTGGTACTGAACCACTTGCATAATGTTACTGAAGCTAAAGTTCTTGGTGTGCGCATCCAAAACAACCTTAAATGGGATGTCCAGGTGGACAGTACGTTGAAAAAAGCTAATTCCCGTTTGTTTATGCTTCGGACTTTAAAACGTTTCGGTTTCACCAAAGATGAGCTCAGTGTTGTATATAGTGGATATGTCAGACCAATTCTTGAGTACGCCGATGTGGTATGGCACTCGAGTGTTTCAGCTACTCAGTCTCAACAAATAGAATCAACTCAAAAAAGGGCATGCAGAATAATCCTTGGCCGTAATTATACTTCTTACGAGGATGCTTTAAACATTTGCAAATTTGACACCCTCTCTGGTGACGTGAAGGGCACTGTCTTAGGTTTGCCGAAGGGCTTTCCAAATAAAATCGCACCAGTTCCCTAATACCGCCTACCAGAGGGGAGTGCCATGGTCGTATTTTACGCAATAATAGTGAAATTTTTCAGCTGCCAGCCAGGACTAATAGGTTCAAAAACAGTCTAATTGTGCCGTATTTTGTGCAGCTTTTAAATAAATAGGCCCAGGATTTTTCTGCACCCACTTCTATTTTTATAATGGTATTTGCTATGTACATAATGCAATTTAAAAATATATCTATAATGTGCAATATTCTCTTCTATATTAATTAATCACATAATGACCATGCCTTGTTCTTCGGCGTTTTTCAATGTTTTATACCATATCATATTGTTGATGTTTTTATCTATAATGTGCAATATTCTCTTTTATATTAATTAATAAGTTCCTTGTCTTGTTTTTCAATGTTTTTATCATGTAAATTTCATGCAATTTGGCCTTAGGGCCACGACTGTAATATGTTAATAAAATCAATTCAATTCAATTCAACTATCACAATTCTAGCGTCAGCAAATCTCTGTGGCGTGCTACTGTGATCCTGTCTTTAATAAACGTAAGTCACGGGTTCGATTCCCGTGATACCCATTTTCCCCCTTTTTTGCTTCTTCAAAAAATGATGATGACTTTAATGAAATCATTTCTGTCAATTTATATGAACTACAGTATGGTATTGACATTAATCAATCGATTTATTAAATGTGTAGGCCTATGTATTATTACTTTGTATTCATCTTTTATTTACTTTATTTATAATATTCAGTCAATAGGCATATTTATTTATGAATTCGTTTATTCATTTGATTTCATGTTATTTAATTTATTTGTTTATCAATTAACTAAATAATTATTTAGTATGAAGCACGTAATATAGGATTTGTATGCAATATAGGATTTGGGTTGTGATCAATGCGATCAGTGATCCGTATGAACGTTAAATCATAAACGGCCGAGTGCACCAAACTAGCGTAACATAATAAGGAGGTAAGCTACCTCCCTATAGTAGTTATGCTCTAACTGTAGCGACTTAGCGTCACTTACTAACGATGTAATTCTTCGAGCATAACTGGCGAGTAACACCAGCATAGTAACTAGCGAGGTAAATATTCACATTAATCAGCATCGTCCCCTTACCAAATTAATTGTCGGAGGCGTCAAATGTGTGTACATGTATCAAACAGCAATCATATTGACACGAATGGTGTTCTGTAGAATTATAAAAATGTGTCGTCAGTCGCTACGTCAAGCGTTGAATTAAATAACATGAATAACGCAACACGTCTATGGCACGTCACACCGCGTCCAGTAGAGCAATGAAATCTGTGAATATGACGCCATTTTTCGTGTTCGAAATTTCAAAGTTTATTACCATTCTTTCAAAAATAAGGACCATAATTACATTATAAACACATTTTGTGCGAGAGTAACATACACATTGGTATAAAATGGCAAAAATGTCATGATCAAAATCCGTTCGTTTTAAATAAATGTATCAATGGTTAAATAATTTAACTATCACAATTCTAGCGTCAAATCTCGGTGGCGTGCTACTGTGTTCCTGTCTTTTATAAACGTAAGTCACGGGTTCGATTCCCGTGATACCCATTTTCCCCCTTTTTTGCTTCTTCAAAAAATGATGATGACTTTAATGAAATCATTTCTGTCAATTTATATGAACTACAGTATGGTATTAACATTAATCAATCGATTTATTAAATGTGCAGGCCTATGTATTATTATTTTGTATTCATCTTTTTATTTACTTTATTTATAATATTCATTCAATAGGCATATTTATTTATGAATTCGTTTATTCATTTGATTTCATGTTATTTAATTTATTTGTTTATTAATTAATTAAATAAATATAGGTTGATTGATTGATTGATTGATTGATTGATTGATTGATTGATTGGATGCTTGATTGTTTGAACTAATTTTTACAACTGTGTATGCATGATTGTGGATAGTTTTAAAATATTTTATAGTAAATTGGTTTTAAATGTATCATTGAGTATAATTATTGTGTAGAGAAGCACATGACAAAAATAATGAATATCACAGTTTTTTTATTCATGAGAATGGTAGGCCATCGCCTAACTACAAGAACAAACAAAGTACCTATAGTCTTTAAAACAAACAATCAATCTAAGTACTACAATATTCTCAAACAATTCGGCATTTCCCATGCTCCCATCCAATCATGTTTAAATGCCACTTTAACAACAATATCAATTGACATTTAGATTTTAAGCAATGTGAACCAAAACACCCTGCTATGGACCAACTCATATTATCAGCGATATTGAGCAATTTTGACAAGCAATGAGTCAGTGAGCTAGTGTTCTGGAACAATCTGCTATTGGACAACACTTGACAAAATTCTAGCTGATATTGGACAAATTTGACAAACTCCTACAAAAGGACATACATCATCGAGCCAGGGAGGCACGGCGCCCACAGGGGTCGCCGGGCAGCCTCCTAGATAGTGTCTCCAGTGAAAAATGCTATCATGCGATCCCCAGGGCCCCGCATCCCAGGCTCAATCCTCCAACCTCCATACCATCACACTATTTATCAGCAATATAAGACAAACAATGACCCCAATAACGAAGTGTTAAACTTTTACCCATCTCTCACCCTTTGGAGGAGGAGAGTGAGGGGCGGGAGGGAGGCCAAACCAAACTCATGAAAATCAAAACAGTGAATGATGAATACGCCACCTGAGGTACGTAACCACGGCGACGGGGGGGGGGGGGGGGGGGGGGGGGGGGTAGGGTCAAAAAAATTCGCACGGTCAAAAAGCGACGCGCAATTGTGGCCTCACACAAATTAACATTTACACGTGAAAGGTGGAAATGCATTTATACATAAGTTAATAATAAATTGCATGATAAAATTCTCCCACTGATCATCATATCTATGTAATCGTTCATCGGGCAAATAGAAATTGTCGTTTAGTTACAGCATGAACTGTTATGCTCCAACTTACTCTTGGGTCCGGTGCGGTATAAGATTTAGCGTAAATTACCCGCCAGTTACTAGCCTAGTAGCTTACCCCGGTTTGGTGCTCTCAAAATGTTGGGTTACGCCTTAGTTACTAGCGAGGTATCGCTATTCTTCAGCTACTCGCCATTGGTGCACTCGGCCGACGGCCGTATGTGAGCCAGTTGACCTGACAACATAAAGAGAGTGCAGAATTCTGCAGCTTGTCTCGTTACAAAATGTAAATAGGATGAACACATGAAGCCAGTTCCTAGGGACCTCCATTGGCTTCCCGTGCAACAGCGGATTGTTTACACGATCGCATTGCTTACATACAAGGCACTTAATGGTTTGGCTCCTAGATATATCGGTGAACTTATTGAGGTGTATGAGCCAAGGCGTACCCTAAGATCGGCTTCAGTTGTTTGCCTATGTACACGTGCCCCAAAATTGTGCAAGACCAAGTTTTATGGTGAAATGTCTTTTGCCGCAGCAGCACCAAAAGTGTGGAACATGTTGCCCTCCAAGCTTCGTGCAACATCCAATATCAATTCATTTAAAAAAGGACTTAAAACTCATTTGTTTAATGCACTTGGTTAGATATTCGTTTCCATCATTTCAGTCATGTCAGTGTAATATTGCAATTTCTGATAGTCTTTTGTATTTTGTCCTTCTAGAGTGAAATTTATGATGTGCAATTTCTTAAAGTACAAAAATATTTAATTATGTATATATATATATATATATTAATAATCGGCCGAGTGCACCAATGACGGGTAACTTAATAGGGAGGTAGCTTACCTCCCTAGTAGTTATGCTCTAACTGTAGCATAACTTACTAACGGTGTAATTCTTAGAGCATAACTGGCTAGTAACACCAGAATAGAAACTAGCGAGGTAAATATCCACATTAATCAGCATCGTCCCCTTACAAAATTAATTGGCGCATATGCCAAGTGTTAACCTATAGTTTACTGTACAATTCTGACGTAAATGGACCTCCGTAATATTAAAAACGTGTCGTCACTCGGTAGGTCATAGGTGAGTGTAAATCAAGAAACACGTGGAGTCGGCCTGCGATCCGGAAAAAAAATGATGCCATTTTATGGCCAAAGATTTCTAAGTTTGTTTACCACTTTTTTAAAAATAAGGACTATCATGACATTACAAACATATTTTGGGCGAGGGGCACATACAAACATTGCACCAAAAAGCACAATTTTAATGACAAACACAAGCACCCGATGGAAACAATTATATACAATTATAACACATCTCTTAGCACAAATACTTCCGTGGCGTGGATACCTTGTCCTTCGCTTGTTAACCGCAGAACCCCGGTTCGATCCCCAGACCACGCGCGGCACGATATGCTTTTATTTATTTTTCGTTCTTCTAGTTCTACCCTTCCACTCACAATAATGTTGAAACTTGGCATTATCAGTATTTAATTAATAAAAAATAAAAAAGTCATTATTTAAGATCCTTGGACAAATAGTACATTTTGGTCAAAATATGACCCAAAGTCGGTGCGATTAGTATTTGACTGTGCAAAAGGAGTTGATCTAAATTTTGACTAATAAAATCACCAAATTGCATGAATGGATTTTCAAAATTATAAAATCTTTCAGCTTATGAGGCTGACATTCCACTTCAAATAGACACCCCCTGGGCATGCAAGCGCAATTGTTCCTTCAGCATCAGCGAATCATCCCCTCCAATGTTCACAACAAATTTACGCTACTGCTAGAATCGACTGACTTGTGGCATAAAATGTTATGCCCCAACTTACTCTTGGGTCCGGTCAGGTATAACATTTAGCGTAAATTACCCGCCAGTTACTAGCCTAGTAGCTTACCCCGCATTGGCGCATTTAGTATGTACATGGATAATAGTTATATTGATTGTATATTTTTAGCATATGTCTTGTTGTAGTTTTAATGATTTTTTGTAGTTTTTAAAATCTTTCTGTGCAGCGCCTTGAGGCTGTTTACATCGTAAGGCGTTTTATAAGTCTCATGTATTATTATTATTATTATTAACATTACGCGCGCTACGCCAGCGAATACTACTATAATCACTTCACCACTGCACTGACGTTACTTAATCGCTGCGACTAATCTAACGTGGTGACGTAAACATTAGATTATATACATGTATAGGAGAAAGTGCATAATCTCTCCGCCCCTGGAGGCAATCAAGTATAAAATGAATACAGGTGTAAGTATGGCTGGTACTTGAAAAAGTGCAAACCTCTGTGGTATTTGGATGATGGCATGTCAAGTACCAGAATAGTTTCTTTTGAGAAATTCGCAAGATTTCCTAAGAAAAAATTCGGGTCTTTTCGGTGATATATTTTCAAGGTTTTCCACGAAAGTTGGGTGGGTTTGTGGGGTTTTTTTTGGGCGGTTTCTGGGGGGGGGGGGGAATATTTCTTCCCAGATATTTCTAAAGTCGGGATATTTAGAGACAAAATTAATATTGCTTCTTTCAGTGTTGCTTTTGAAAATAATACTTGAGGTTAAATCGATGAAAACGTGTCTGAAAAACATTAACGTGGTCTTACCAGGCTAATATTTGAGATCCCCTAAAATGACAGTAGTCTTTTCCTTGCTACCCCTTTATGGTAACGTCACTGTTATTTGGTTATCAATTTTCTTTCACTATCATCAAATTAAAAAACACATATTTTTGAATGTTATTTCTTTCATATTTGTAACTTTGCAGTGCCCGTCTCTCAGAGGTTCATTTCACCATACATTTAATGCGACGTTCTCTGTTCTACGTTCTAAGCTTCGTACTCCCGTGCGGACTGTTATCTGGAATGAATTTATTAGTGTTCGTGCTACCGACTGAATCAGGCGAAAAGGTGTCGCTGGGCATCACAAATCTCCTGGCGTTGGTCTTATTTCAGCAGTTAATCGGAGATACACTGCCACCAGCGTCCGGTCACATGCCAATAATGAGTAAGAGTAATAACATAGTTGATTGGTTATAACGTAATTAATTGGTTTATTCTTTATTGTATTTTCTGAATATGGAGAGTGGTGTGTTGAATTTCTATCCATGAAATGCCTACTCAAGACTGTAATTATTTGCGATATTATACGGTCAT
This sequence comes from Ophiura sarsii, assembly GCA_035610835.1. NCBI lineage: Eukaryota > Metazoa > Echinodermata > Ophiuroidea > Amphilepidida > Ophiuridae > Ophiura > Ophiura sarsii. Next base: position 45,653,460 of record CM069445.1, on the reverse strand, counting down.
TGATTTGTACCATAGTAGATTTGTACTTCACACTGGGTGCTATCGAAAGCTGTCAGGCATGTATAGATGAATGATGAGCGCGGGTTGATATAATAACTTCAAAAGTATACACTTCATCGTTATGATTAAAGTGTCAAATTACGGAGAAGAAACGTTTAATGTTGATCTTAGATTTTTGATACAGATTACAGATTTAATAATAAAAGCACCTAGTCACTAGGAACTTTTTTTTTGTTAGATGTACATATGATAATTGCTCACAGATTTCCAGAAAGGCTCTCAATCTCATTATTATTTGTGAATTGATGGTGTTGTACAGTGTGATAGTTATCTCGCATTTACATATCACATGTTCATTTATTCCAGTGTATTACTTCGCACCAATGATCATCATGGGCTGCTTGTCCATACTTATATCAGTAATAGTTGCCCGTTTGCATCAGCATGACGGCTCCAATCCGCCACCAAATTGGCTTCGACGTCTCACCCTATCAGGGAGTTCATGCTCCTCCGTAACCCCGAAAACCGATGCATCACCTCACGATCAACCTCTTGATGAGAAAAAGGCACCCGCGAGTGTTTCCTACCCAACTGATGTAACCAAAGTTGTACCATTTCATCGCGTAGACATTGTAGAAGAGATTGGCCGTCCTGTTGATTACAGTGATGACTGGAAGAAATGTGCGGTTGCAGTTGACCGTCTTTTCTTGAATATAACTTCTGCTATAACTGTTATTTCTGCCATTCTTACGATAATTCTCATAGCTACAGCATAAAGAACAAAGGAGATATGTTACAATTTTATTGCTGTAATTATTCGGATAGTTCTCTCACTTACAGCATAAGCCGAAAGAAAATTTTCTTAAACGGTTACTACACCACGCTTTTTAGAACAACAGAGGGTGTTTTATGCTGGGTTTGGTTTGAAAATATACTAGAAATGCAGAGAGAGACAGAGGTTTTAATATAAAGATTAGGGAAGCGCCCTCATTATTGTACCAGTCAATCTGTAGGATTTGTTTACAATATTTTCGAATTTTGTCAAATTAAACTGTTTTGTGAAATTAAATCTTTGAAGAGAAAAAACAATCTGAGATTTAACAAAAATAATTATGTATTCTATTGAATTTATTTATGAACCAATCATGATATGGGTCAACGTCACAATGGGACTACTGAAAAGACCTATACGTGTTTTTTCTTCAGATTATGCATATAGTTATTCAGTTTGGGTTTTTGTATAGACTATATTCAATTTGGGTTTTTGTATAGACTATGCCATAGTCGATTTTTGTTGTTGAATTTTTTTCTTGTTTTCTTATACCTTTTTTTCTTCTTTTCTTTTACTTTTTTTCTTCTTTTCTTTTCTTTCTACCTCTCCCCTTTTTCAGTATCTGACCTGTTGTCTAATGTTGCATGCAATCAAAGATATTCTAGTACAGGGATTATGTTGAAAAGTCGAATAAGAACTGATAGTATGTGTGTTTCATAACACCTGTATGACATGGCATGTTTGAATAGAGCGGTGCGGTGATTAGTAAGGGCAACAACATGGCCCTTGTAGTGGCTGTTGTGACACAAAACTAACGTTAACAACGAGATGGCACGGTGAGAGTGTAAATACTTCTAACAATTTCAACATATTAAATTATCACATACATAACTGTACATAGCTTCTCCACCCAGTGTTTTTATAGAACTAAACTCGAACCCACGCGCACGATGGATAATGTGAGCATATTGTTCAGATCGATACTACAGTGCAACTTATCATAAATGCCCGTTTTTACCAACATCACTAAGATGACAATAACAACAACACTTTTCTTCCAATTAGGTCAAGTTTGAAGACACATGACATCAAAGCCTTAACGCAAATTTGTATTACAACTATTTTGCTAATTAAGCTCATTTGCATATGTTATGCATATTTAATTAGCATCTAGTCAAAAACACATTTGACTTTTTTATCTAAAGATGTGTACATCATGGAAGCCTGGGATTCAGATATAATGTGCACATTCTCAATTCCGTCATTTTTGTATGAGCAAATATAAATAATTTGCACAATTGATTACCTATATTCGAGACTTTATTTAAACATAACCATACCTCTAATATGGGTTTGAGACCTAAGAAATTAAAGGGTAAGACATACACAACAAAATGGTATAAGAACATTTTATGATTTGTTTTTGTTTTTAAACTGCACATATTTAAGCAATGACAATGCATTCTATACGCCCTCTTATCTTTATTTGTATGCAAACAAATGATTCACCAGGCATAACCACAGGGAACGTGCATTTGAATCTACCGCGTTAGCACTGCACATGTTATTATGTGTGCAGTCATGCACACCCCTACATACAATGGGTGTGTGTGTTTTCATAGACCAGCTCCCTGTTATTTGCTTCTTTACATCCCTTTAGGTCTTTATAAATTGAAGATGTGTACTCAGCTGTGAAATCAAGGTCGGTTAAAAGCTAGCTTCTAGTTGGCTGTGCCCTATACAGTTGTGAATGGTGGGTACTGAAGCAAAGACCAATTACAAAGGAGGTTTAATAGAAATGTATAACAACATAAAAACTCACATACGGAGAGTATAAACAAAATATAATTTGAACTTGAGTCATTTAAAAGTATTTGGATCACATAAACATAACATAACATAACATAACATAACATAAATGCATTTGTATAGCGCCACTACATCAAGAACGCAGCGCGTGTGAAGAAAAAAACCAGAAGAAGCAAACAATGTAAAATACAGTGAAAGCAGTAACACAAAAACCTGAAAACTAATGGCAGAATGACAAATTAGATTGGATATAAATGATTCTTTAAAGCCTTCTTGAAAATACCTAAAGAGTTCGATTCCCTGATGGTAACATTGAGAGTGTTCCAGATGTGAGGTGCAGAAATGGAAAAAGTGCGACTAGAGGCAGACTGAAGCAATTTGTTGGAGTTGGGCTCAAATAGACGAGTAATGTCAGATGCCGAGCGAAGACTTGCACGTCCAGGTTGGTAGGGAGCGAGGCATGATGTTAAATAACCAGGTGCGGTGCCACATATTGAATTGGTTTACTTTTCATCTTTCATGGACCAAAAGGAGGTGGTATATAACCAATTGAAATATAAAGGGCGTTTATGGTAAGTTGCACTGTAGGCTATGTGTAACAGATGCAATCGTTCAGGGAACGAGAGTGGATATTTCTTGATGATGAGTTACAGGGCTAAATACAGGGTGAGTCAAAAAGAAGTTGTACGGGAATTAATATTTGTTTAAAAATAGACCAAACAAATTTGACAAACCATTGAGACACGGATTCAAAGAGCAACTTATTCCGCTCATGTGACAAAAGAAATCATTGAAATCGATCAAATATATCAGGAGTTATGCCTGTTTTAATCAAAGAACCCCTTTTTTTAGCTGTCCACGGAACGCTTAATTCTCTTGATATCTACCCACTCTAAGTGGGAAGCAAAATGTACACACGGTCATTCATATTCAAATAAGATCAAAGCCCGGACGTTTCAAACACAGGTGGGAATGGTGTGCCTGAAATAAATAATCAGTGACTACAATAAGACTTTAACCTTCTATTTTGGACGGATTCTATGATTTTGCATTATGAGGAATAAAACAATTACTTCCTAATGTGATAATGATGAGTTTTAAATATTTTCTTTACCTTGTTCTATTTTACGTATCGGTGGACAGCTAAAAAAATGGGTTCTTTTAGTAAAATAGCTATAACTCTGGATAGGAATGATCGATTTCAGTCATTCTTTTTTCAGATGATCGGAAGAATATTCTCGTCAAAATATCGCTTGAGTTTTAGGTCAATTTTCTTTTTCTTCCTCAGGAAAAAATATTCAAAACCGTACAACTTCTTTTTGACTCACCCTGTACTACGCGTTCTTTATCTTGGTCCGAAACACACATAGTTTCAAACGACTTGGCGTACATAATTATCCCTGTACTAGAAACTCATTGATGCAATGTTGCTAACGTTCCTAATGCCTATGCCAGTGGTCGCAACTTCCTAATGTTCATAATGAGGGCAGTATTGTCTATGTTCTGTCATTCTGTCGATATTAATATGATGTCCATCAACAGAGGGCTCCCTTTAGTCCACTGGTAATATTGTGATTGCACCCCATTAGTTACCGCCCCTCCCCGAGGAAAAATGACGAACTAACGACTCCAAATGACGAATGGTGGCAAATGTAAGATTCTAATTGTGACAAGTAGGGGCGCCCTCACTTTGCAACTCTATAATACTGCCCGTGTATTATGTAACAAGTAAGGGCGCCCTCACTTAATATACTAGGTTATGTATTTGACACTAATGAAAACGCTAATAAATAATCAGAAACAATGGGATAGAAAGAAAAAGAAAGAAAAACGGACTACAGAATGTCTAGTTGTTGCATTACGTTGCTCATGGGAACGAAATTAAGAGAGTTCATTCGGCAGATGTTGCTCAAATGTACGTATTACAGTAAAATCTCGCAGCTTCTGATATTTTTGCATTATAACTAGATAAGGCAAGGGGGAAAACCCCTGTTTATGGGCCCAACCGACCCACTTTTTGCGTTTTTCAAGATTTTCTTCTTTCTTTTTTTAGAATTTGTTTTCTCAAATCATGTAAAATCAGCCGGTTTTGACCGAAAATCTGTCGACATTTTGTTTCCACAATTTTTTTTTTAATTCCAGATTTTTGCAGATTTTGGTGACATTTAACGGAAATCCGTGCCATGGAACTTTAGCGCTCAGATATATAGCATTATTATTATACAGACCACATATAGGTTAAAGTTTTTAAAAGTACCGCGTAAAGATAATTAAAAAAAGCCACAATCACATCTATCATGGACGTTGCCATATTGATCAAATGACGAAATATTTATGCATTGAATTCCTGCGTGATACCGTCAAGCGACCTGTTGCTGATGAGGCGGTTTTAGTTACGACGACATCACAATATTGGGTATGACTATCCCATTAGCACTTTCGACACAGACAACCGGGCGCGAACTTCATATAATCACAGGTTGGGGATGTGCAGTTAATTCGTTTAATTGAACATAGTTCTGTGTTCAATAAAAATGGTCAATATGTATAGATAATTATTTTCCTACTATATAATGCATGGTTGTATGAATAGAACGATATTCCTTTAAGGAGACATCTTTCAAGCCTAACTTTTGCAGGGGTAATGAGAAAAATATGTGGCTTTCTTCTGATACCAAAATCTAACCGATCATTTTACGGGCAGGCGTCCAAACATCTGTAGGCATTGGCCCAATAGCGGACAAGATTGAGGTTTTACTCTTAGGGATTATGTAGTAATATCCGGAAATTACCGGGAGCTACCAAACAACAGACCTGCGAATTTCAACATAATGAAACATACAGTCACCACTAAAACATTCATTCATTCATTCATTTATTCATTCATACTACTTATTAACACAAACCAGCAACATAACATATAACAATTATGTTGCAAGAAAACATACACTGATCAAGAAAAGTATCATGAAGTAAATAAAACGATACGATATAATATGTGTGTAGTAGAAAGGATTATACAATAATATGTATTTAAAGGCGTACACTGAAAACTTAAACTAGTCAGACAAAGGCTGGACTAACTTTAAACTAGTCGAACAGGTTAGTCAATCCTGCTGGACTAGCTTAAACTAGTCAAGCAGGTTAGTCAAACCTGCTGGATATGTTATGGCTTAAGGTTAGTCCGGCTCAGCCTGACTAGCTTGATTTGTTCTACTGGACTAGTCTGTGACTGAACTAGCTTATTAGACAAGCTGGCTTGACTAACTTTAGGTTAGTCAAGGCACTGAGATAAAATATCAACGGCGGCATGCAGATAAGACGTACGTCATTGCCGGTCCTGTTTTGCTAGCCAATCCAGACGTAATTTGCCGTAGTTATTCATTGTGTGGCCATATTGTGTACATCATAGTGTTTGCCAACATCTGTAGAATATTGTATGCTACATTTTGTTTGGAATGACGACTCAGAGTAGAAAAAAACTAACTGTAAAGAACGACGGTAGCGCGGGCATCTTGAACGCTAACGGGTGGCTGACCAGTCCACTACAGCTAACACTGTAGCCAGCAGCCCCGCCAACAACATCAATACGAGTGCTATTGAACAGACAGCAGAGCAATCACCCGTGGCGAAACCAAATACTGCTACGCAACATGAACAATTTGAGTCAGGCGGGATCTACTATATGGTTTGAGCTTGACTAACCTTACGTTAATCAAAATGGACACCATCTGGACTAACTTAAAGCTAGTCGAGCGACTAGCCTAAACTAGTCCAGCGACATTAAGCTAGTCGAGCGACTAACGTAAAGCTAGTCCAGCTGGACTAGGCTAAAGCTAGTAAAAAATGAGCACCATCTGGACTAGCTTTAAGTTAGTTAGGCTGACCAATTTAGGTTTTCAGTGTACTACTACGGATGATGAGTAGGGGGATGGTTTACCGTATGGAAATCAGTTTGATGGCAGTATAGGCCGGTATGTTAGGTTAACGACATAACAGGAAAGATGAGGATAAAAACAACACAACTCAGAGATATTAAGATGTCAATTTCTGTTTATACATATTTATGAAGAGGCTAATTTCTGTACAACTAGTATAAGAGCAGAGTCATGGGAGTTCCAGATTTGGGATCCATTATATATTACATAATGACGGACGCTTTTGAATTTAATGTTTTCAACAAGGAAGTTATTTGCGTTTCTTGATTATAACTTCAATGTTTAGAGAAGAAACCCCAAAAGAATTAGGAAGCGAGTTGTTGTTGAACCGGTACATAAATAAGGCAGTTTGATGTTTGTTGATATCGAAAGTATTAAGACAATTGAAGTCAAAAAAGAGAGGCTTTGAATGCGAGTCATAGGATGTGCCCGCGCCGATACGTAGAGCCTTCTTTTGGTAGATAAATAGTTTGTCGATTTTGGTCATATTCAAATAAAGGGACTAACAATCGACGTGGGGACGACGGTAACTTTTTGTGTTTTACCGTCGTACAAGCGTCCGTCGCGCAAATCGAAAGCTTAAGATCACAGGTCCCAGAAATTGGACGACCGACGGATTGCTTAGTCGACGCTTCTACGACAAGATGACTCGAGGTGTCATCTTGTCGTAGAAGCGTCCGTCGTCCAAATCGAAAGCTCCCTAATGATAACCCCGAGGAACTTGGTACACAGCAAAAAAAATATGGATTAAAATAAGTTGTCCAATTATATATTCAAAAACGAGTCAAATACAAAAAACATCAAGTTAAAAATCGGGAGAGCAATCAGAACACCTACCTTTAATCTATAGCGCTGCTTCTATTCAACACGTAACAAAATTGCGGACGAAACGATGGCCTGGTGAGATGGCGGTTCTCTTGAATCTGTGGGGTCTTCCGGAGGTAGAACACATGTTTAAAGGTACTGTTATTAAATTTAATGTTCTACCTACAATTCAGGGCGATTTGAACGATAAAAATGGTAGCAGAACGAGTGGAGGTGTGACGTTTAGAGCCGAATAGAATATAGTTAGTTTTGCTTAAGTCCGAGGACAGATCCTTGCGGTACGCCACAAAAAAACTGGTAGAAAATCTGAAGACTGCGATTTGAAGGACATAAACTGCTTTCGATTATGAAGATAGTTGGAGAGTAAGGAAAGAGGCGTACCTCGTATACCGTAGCGATCGTGTTAACATATCGCACGCGATTCGGCGCACACGTAAGACGCAGACCATCAAGTGTGTACGCGTTTCCCTTTAAAACTGGATATAGTACGGGCATATTGGGTATCTGGATATAAAGGTACATAAGGTACCTGGATTATTGGGTATCTGGATTATTAAGCCCACCTGATTAGGGGTAGAGGCCTATCATGGGGCACCTGGTTTATTAAGAACACGTGGAGTACTTGGATTAGGAACATCTGGTATCTGTATTATTTAAGAGCACATTGGGCTTAGGCACATGGTGTATTACGAGCACCAGCCTGTCGCATTATATCAGTGACTAACTGTCACTGTTTATATTAAGGGCACCTTGGATTACTGGATCATTTCAAAGGACATATTCTTTGACTTGATAATCTTGATATAGTAAGGCACCAGGGTATCTCGATATAACGGCATGTGCACCAGTACCTGGATTATTAAGGGCACCTGTGGTAATTAGATTAGGGTAGGGCTTAGGCCTATGGGGTCACTGGATATCATGGGACAATTATTTTCAGGTCACATGGGATAGGCCTACATATACTATTAAGGGTATCTGGGTATCTGGAATATTAAAAACACAAAGGTATGCCTACCTGGATTATTACAGGCACATTTATACCTGGATTATTAAAGGCACCTGGGATATTCGGATTCTTGAGGGCACATCTGGATATATAGGACATGTTCTTCATATTTTATGACATTTTCTTACGCTTTGTTTACTCACCTCCCCGTAAAATCTACTAGCGGGTGCCTCCTAGTACCACTAAGTTATCGTATAACCTTGACACAAATGCTACACATACAGGGTGAGTCAAAAAGACTGCAATAGTGGGAAGAAGCCATTTTGTTTTCAAAACCAAAATGAATTTTAAAACTTTTTAAACGTTGCAAGAATGCTGTATTTAATCCTAACTTTGTGTGAAAAAATGAAGTCGATCGCATTCTTCGTTTGTATTTGGTGACCCTCTTTGCTGCACAACCAAATTTACCTGTTTGTCCACGAGCACAGTGATTTTCATTTGAAAAGGCACACATTGCATTTTCATATTTGAATATCCTGCCAACAAAAAAAATGGAAAATTTCAGTTTTTTATTCAAATTTAGAACATTATACGCTTTCATTGCATGGGTACGATCATAATTGATTATGCTAACTCACATGTAAACAAGAAAGGATGCATCAAATTCCAATAACATCACAAATGAACCCAAGTTTCCAAATTTGAATGAGAGACACATTTTGCGATCTGATGCATATTTTGGGTATCTCGTGGACACACGTGTAAAATGGGTGCACTGGTCAAAAGGTTCACCAAAGACAAACGGAAAATGCGATCGACTTCTTCTTTTCACACAAAGTTAGGATTAAATACATCATTCTTGCAACGTTTAAAAAGTTTTAAAATTCATTTTGGTTTTGAAAACAAAATGGCTTCTTTCCAATATTGCAGTCTTTTTGACTCACCCTGTAGAGGCCAGTTTTACGAAACTGAAAGGCGTGAAGGAGATAAGATGATCAAAGCATATAACCCAACTATTTTACGTCATTGGAGAGCCAACCATGATATACAATTGGTTGTAATTGTTGACAGTTGTGCTTATATATATATATATCTGCAAGTATGTGTGTAAAGCAGAACCAGAAGAACTTCCATCGGCTTTAGCTTCACCTTTTACAAACTTGCGTGACAGTGATTACTCCCAAAGGCAAAGAATGATACAAATTGGTATGTGTGCTCTGAAGCACAGGAAATATAAGTGCACAAGAAATCATCTACGGATTAGAAAACCTGCCAATTGTACTACTCATCGCGTACAGTTAATACAATAAACACTTTACCACCATCCAAACGTTATAACGTTTGAAGCCAAAATTGCTAGGAAAAATCTGTCACCAAACTGTACTGATGAACAAGCCTTATTTGATTCTAATATTATTGACTACTATCATGCTTTAGTCCTATCTAAAAAACTCGAAAATTCATCGCTATGCTTCTTGGTACACAGATTTCACAGCAGCTGAAAACACATAATCAGTGACAAAGCTCAACCACGATAATCTCTTTTGCCTCCGTTTTCAAACATAACTATCAGGAAACGAACAAAATTTCTGATCATACGAACTTACACAATGAGAGAGACATCGGATGAGTACTATTACAGTTCATTGTTAATGTATAAACCACATCGAAAAGAAAGTGAATTACTTCAAGGATATTTAACAGGACAAGATGCATTTCTGGAACAATATGCACATTTTGACACTTCATCAATTGTGAATACGAATTTTGCTCACAATTTGGAAACAAGTATTTGAAAAATTCGAATCACTCGAACTCAACTGTCTGAATTTCTTGATCCAACTAAACATGAAATTGAAGTTGATGGGGGAAGCCCAAGTTCCTGAAACTTATAGATGTATTGACATGGAATTTGACAATGATCATCTCAACACTGATGACACCCAGGGGCCTGTTTCACTAAGGGCTGCGATGCGTCGTACGAACAGTTCAACTGTTCTTAGGCATCACGAACTGTTCTTTGACCACGAACTGTTCGTGGCTCTGTTACACAAAGACCAAAAGTGGCTGCGAACTGTTCGTAGACACAAAGAACTCGTCGTAGACCCACGAAGTTCAAAGAACACCCTTGGGGTGTTCTTTGGGTCTATTTTGGGAGTTTTTAAAGGTAATTTGCATAATGAATTGTTTTATAAATTATAAATTGACAACAGTATTATTTCCCGCCATTAGCATCACCATTCTCTCCAATATGGCGTTTCATCAAGGGTTAGCTCAAGAGAAACACGTAAGAAGAGCATTATATATTAGCTCGAGAAAGAGTGTTTATGGATAGGAGCAATCACAACTCGTATTGATATTATTTCATCTTTTCTGTATCACTTTAGGCCTTATGAGTAATAAAATATAAACATTATTTGAGAGACAAAATGCCTTTGAGGACTCCGGGGGGGGGGGGGGGGGGGGGGGGGAGAGGTGCGACTGGAGATTCAAAACACCTACCTATTTCTACGGTGATTTGGGAAAAACGGTACCCATTTCTAAGGATTTTGCATCATTTAGATCGTTGTGCGAGTGCAACAATAATGTATCTGCAGTTTGCTATATTTGCAAGAGGCGTATTTTTATGTTTTATATAATTATGGTGTGTTTAAGTCATTGGCGTAGCTAGGATTTTTTCAGGGGGGGGGCAAGATTTCTAAAATTTTCGTCAAAGGTTGCCCCAAATTTGTCCCCAGTCAGTCACCTCGTGAATTTCACGTAAGTGGGGTGGGTGGGGGGTCGGGGGGGGGGGGGGGGGGGGGAGGCGCGTACCGCGGCATGTGAGCCGGGGGGGGGGGGCAGAAGTACGGAAAGCGGTACGGGACCCCCGCCGCCCCAATAGGATTTGCGGCGCCGTTGAACCATTTGCGCCCCGCTACTAAAACATCCCCCCGCGATAGAGAATTTTCCGCCGCGACGTCAAAAATACCGCCGCGGGGGAACTTTTAAAAATAAATATCATCGGATTCCCGGCGCGACAACACAATTCACCGGCGCGACAACGAATCCCCGTCCGTAAGTGCCCCCAACAGGAAGCCCCCCCCCCCCCCCAACAGAAAGTTCCCCCCCCCCCCCCCGACAGGAAGCTCCAAACAGAAACCCCCCAATCCCGACGCGACAACACAATTCACCGGCGCGACAACAAATCCCCCCGTCCGTAAGCGCCCCCGCCCCTCCCCAAACAGGAAGCCCCCCAACAGAAATTCCCCCAACAGAAAGCCCCCCGACAGAAAGCTCCAACCAAAAAGCCCCCCCTCCCCAACCGAAAGCCCTAGACCCGCAAATTAAAATAAATGCCCCCCACTACGACCAGCAACTCCCCCACATAACCCCACGTCGCCCACCCCCCCCCCCCCCCCCCCCCCCCCCCCCCCCCCCCGAATATGATGTGATACAGAGTCCGCCAGTACAGTAGTATTTGCGGCCCCGCCAATTATAAAACATCCCCCGCGAATAGAATTTTCCGCTGCAACTAAAAGCTTGTTGTCGTTTAGATGCTATTACGGTAGTGACATTTATGACACACATGGCCGCTATTAAATTTCCATTAAAACTTGTAATAAAATTGCGCCCCAATACGATGAAAATTGTGCAAACTCTATGGCTATTGCGCGAAATCATTCTATCGCGGCGGCAATATCTTGCTTACATAAGTAGCTGCCTGCCGTGTTTGTGTGTGGTGTGTAGTCGATATCTTTTTTTGATTAAATAAATAAAATGCTTTCACAAGAAGATAGTATTTACTCTAGATTATTACCCATTGTTGCATTCCTTGCTCGCTACACTATACGTTTATTCAAACGATTCGTTGAAGAAAATGAGGGATGAGTGCGTGCCTTGTATTGGATTCAGTACAACGCTTAATGGGGTTTTTGACTAACATTATACTTTTAGCATTTAAGGCCATGCTGAATAATAAATGTGTTTCTCGTCCCCGCCCTCACGATTATTTAGAGATTGCTCATTCATGGAAACCTGATGTAAACTATTAGTGCCCATGCAATAAATATATTGAGGACCTTAGACATGAGTTGATAAAGATCTCTATCACTCTATACTTTAGATGAGTTTTGGAGAATTAAGGATTTATATCTGGCAATGTAACTATAACAATGTGTCTTATGCTAGGTCTTTCAAATGATGTTATCGGGAATTATCCGTCAGTCCGAATCCCCATCAGTCCAAAGCTCCGCTAGTCCAAATTTGTTATTAACCCCTACCTATCAAACCGCATTACTTCATTAACCCTCGCTCGGTACCTCTGAAACCACTATAACCCCCTACAATCCCAAGTCACACACACCAACCAGATTGATAATCATATTTTATAACCCTCCTCGGCCAATTCCCGTACTTCATTCAGTGGCGTATACAGAGGGGGCGGAGGGGGCGGGCGCCCCCCGTAAAATTTGACAATATACCTTTTTCAGAGGCATAGGTAGGTTCCGTCGGTACATTTGCCACTTGTACCATGCGATTTTTTTTTGCCGGTTTTGGGACAACCACATCGCTAACGGTCGTTCGTGTCCACCGTCGTCTGGATATGACACTCAATTAAGAAAATAGCGCCCTCTTTTGGTACGCATCTAAGGAAATTCAACAACTTCAACGGTTTATTAGAGGGTATAGGTCAAACTGTGTGACAAATTGAGCTTATTTTAAGCTTATTTTTAACCATTTTGAAATCTTGAAACGTATAAATTGCGAAGATTTTCATTTAACATTACCATGGTACTTAGTACGTTAAAAACATTTCACTGTCAGGACATGACATAACATGCCATGTCGCGTCATGACACGACACAGCATGACACGACATGACACGACAAGATATGACACGCCATCCCAGCAAACACAAAAATGTTTTATAAATGTTGTTTAAACATTGGCCGAATAAAAGCTTAATATATATGGACACTTTTTCTTTTGCGCCAAAGTAATACTGAGGTACATTGTATATTAACTGCCATCTGAAACTATTTACCTTAATTCGCATGTAATCATGTAATATTTCACAATTTCATCATTTCGATGTAGATCACACTAAAATTATCAGCAGAATTTGGCACATACGGCTTCACCCAAATTTCTATTGGCGCCATCTTGTCAACCCTTTTCCCATAAATTATTACGTTTCTGGGTTCCTACGTACAGTATCTATTGAAGAAAAAAATTCTTCCAAATTTCAATTTTCTTACCAATCTCTCCATGCCCCTTTTTAAAAACCCTCCTCAATATATTTAATGCAAACATCGGTAGATTCAGAACTCTCCTATTATTGCAAAAACATTTTTAAAAATCATGTTTCACCTCTAAACTTTTGGTGATTTCTGCTTAGAGTATTCCCTGAAGAAGAGGGATATTTTCCATCATTTATAGCAGGGTTCTCAACATTCTTTAATGAAGCGCCACATTTATGAGATAACATGTATGATGAAGCGCCAACTGTACCCATTTATTCCTTTTATATTTTTGAGGAGTCCAAGCACCAACCACCATTGCTCCAAGTGCCACATTTGGCATATGCGCCGCCAGTCATCCATAAAGAACAAAAAAGGGGAAAAGAAAAAGATCTGTGAATATCATACAATTTTTTTCCATGGTGGAATTGATCACATTATATCACAGTATCTTCTGCAGCCTGCCACCGGTTCAAAACCTTGGCAGACAATAAAAGCTGCTATATCATTAAAGTGATTACCTGATTTTATATCATCTCATTAAAACCCTTTTAAACTTGTATGCGATAGTTTTAATATTACCAGTCCACATCGCTCAGTCAAACTTTCTTTTAATGACGTGATTTAATCCAAACTTTTAATATTTCCGAAAGTCATTATCACAACGACCATTATAAAACCTCGGCAGACGATAAAAGCTGCTATATCATCAAGTGATTACCTATACTATTTTATACCATTTCATTAAAACCATTTTAACTTGTTTGTGATAGCTTTAATATTACCAGATCCCATCTCTCAGTCGAAACTTCTTTTAAAAACGTGATATAACCATAACTGTTTATCTCCGAAAGTCATTACCACAACGACCGTTATAAAACCTCAACTGAAACTAAAAGCTTCTAGATCATTAAGTGATTACAGATTTTTAGTATCTCCAAAAGTCATTAAAACGTTAACGTATAGGTATTATTGTTTATGAGAATCAGCAGTCACTTGCCTACATGTACGTTGAGTGAGTCTGTTGTTAACACTTTCCACACGGCTATTCGTTTTACCATTATACAAACCAGATTCCTCAGAAACCTTTTCCAACTTACAAACATCTTATTTCATGAATTACTGAACCAATACTAGACATGTTTGTACTTATGTTAATGCATTCCTCATGGTGATTCCATATATGGCGATGAATAATTGTGACATTTTTGAAACATTTTGTGAAATTTTGGAACTGTGTGTGGAGTGGCCTGTGGAGGGCAAATAAAAAAAATCATTCTTTATTTGATAAAGCACCACTAACTCAATTGCAAATATCAACCATTAGTTGAATCTCTTTATTTTTTTTAGTAATCTTAAAAGATTGTTTATTTTGTGACTCGCGTGACATATTTGTAGGGTGTTTTCGTGAAGAAATCATTGGGAAAATGCTAATAGCATTGAACAAAATACCCAATGTTTTGTCAAAGTACATGCAACAGCTATCTAATAAATGCAGACTGAGCGGCAGCTTGTGAATTTTACTCCAAATATTTCTTTGCTCGTGATTTGTACCTCTGAGCCCTCTTTTTTTACTACAAGTTCAGGAGGCCGTAAATATAGAGTAAAAGGGTCTAGTTTGACAAATCTTTGAAATTTGAATGGTTTCAGTATTACTCTTTTGAAATATAACTGACTGAAATTAATTCCTTTGAATCCCTTTCATTTCAATTTTTGAGTTTTTTGCAACCCTTACATGGAATGGCTGATAGGCTAAGCTTAAATAATGAAATATTTAAGATAATACGCGCGCGAAGCGCGACAAGAAATTGCATTTCTAACACTTATGGTCCTGTATGATAATAACGTCCCCCACATACTAATTAGAATTGTTGGTGTGGTTTGAGGGTCATTATAATGTTAAAACTTGTATTCGCGCGGAAAGCACAACATTTTGAGTTTTTGAACTAAAATTGGTCATGGAAAACTGTCCTGAAGCCAAATATTTAAATCAATACGCGCAAAGCGCGCAAAAATTGGCGGTGTTTGGTACATATAAGAACCTATTGAAATTTCTTGCTAAGATTGCGTATAAATGAAGTTCCATCGATGTGCAACTCATTTCTAAAATAAAAAATAGGGGTCACCGACTTCGTTTTTCCACGAGAATCATTTTAAAAACCACTTTTTTTGAGCAAAATAACACAGAGGTCTATGGGAAATACGGATTTTTTTACACGTTTTGCTTCAGAGCAAAAAAACTAGATTGAAATGTTATGCCGGATTTTTTTTTAAAATGTGGCCTTTTTATTTCTTAAATAAAAAATGGGGGTCACCGACTTACTTTTTCCACAATTTAACGAAAAGTGTCCTTTTTTTAGTGTTCAAAAAAGTGCTGCCGTGGAATACCGCGTATGACGCGAAAGAAAAGTCGCTTCATTGCCTGCGTATTTATTTGTACGCGTATTCACAAACGCCCACCCCCCGCGCGCACCCACCCACTACACACACACTGACTCGCTATTAATTCATGACGATGAAAATAGCATAACCTTACAGGGGGCGCTTGGGTATCTCCCTCCCAGGATCACCTTATTTTTTGGGTGTCAATCCGTCAGTGCTAATGAATACGGGGTATCCTAATAATAGATAGATACTACATATTGTTATCTTCAGCAGATAGCACAACACTACATATTGTTATCTTCAGTAGATAGCACAATACTACATATTGATATCTTCAATAGATAGCATATTACTACATGTTGTTATCTTCAGTAGATTTATATCAGAATGGTTCCATGTCCATGGTTTTCAATTAAATATGGTTGTCCTCTTATTTATTGAAATAGTCTGTTGTTGCCGTTTGCAGTAAAAATCAATTCTTCATGTTGTATCAAGTTGTTTGAGTGTGACAATCCTTTAGTAGAAATGGTACATGGAATCCAACTTATGATTGCTCCTATCCCTAAACACTCTTTCTCGAGCTAATATATAATGCTCTTCTTACGTGTTTCTCTTGAGCTAACCCTTGATGAAACGCCATATTGGAGAGAATGGTGACTAATCATGCAACTTCACACAAGATGCTGTAAATGAAAACATTGAGAAGAATTATTTTACATTTAGGGAGAGTTTATAACATTTGGAGGGGGCATTATTAGAGAAGGCTATGTTTTATAATTTCTTTTAACTAGTCGGCATATAACATACAATTAGGATATTTAGAAGAGTCTTTCAATCTGATTAAAAACATAACACCTAGTGAAGTCTCCAAACAGTGACTCTGATATATACTTGACTTTGAAGGCACTTCCCCCTCTCTTTTTGCTTCCATATTTTTTTTAAATTATTGAGTTTTCCCTGCCCTTAAAGCAGGGCATTTTCAATTGTATTCCTAAATATTAAAATTTACCGCTTACACATGCTATGAATTGCTTCTGATTTGAGCAACAATCTCATATTATTGGAGGGTTTCTTGGTGTGATATTCAAGCATGAAAATGATATGTGTGCATTGTAAATTGCAAAATCTCTTTCCTCAAAATCTCTTTCTTCAAAATCTCTTTCCTCGGGTACATTGGGTTGAATGGGTTGTGCAATAATAAAAAGATTCACCCAAAGACAAAAAGAAAATACCATTGACGTCATGTTTTCACACAAAATGGGTTATTCTTGCAATGTTGTTAAGAAGTTTCAACTTGATTTTGAAAACAAGATGGCTTCTTTCCACTATTGCAGTTTATTTAGCCTGTACATCTGCACTATGTAAGGTCATTTAGTATCGTTTTATGGGTTTCCTGAGGTGAATTCAATAAATGCATATCATTTGCTGTTACTGGCAAGTTGGAAGTTAAATTATATTTTTATAAACAAGAAGCCGTACACTTACAAGATGGATCCTGTATTGCGATAGGATTGCTCTTTCCACTGCTATTGTAAAGGTTCCTGTTGCTATGGTGCTGACCTAGTATAAAAATAATATAGTACCAAATTATTCATTAATAGAGATATAATCTGTTCATACCCATAAAACGAATATTTTGCCAATAGAGTTAGCATTTATTAGTTTCATTGGGTCAAAGGGCAGCCCACATTACTAGGGGGTCATTTTCTTCAATACGGGGTCCCAAAAATATCATTTATCGTCATAATTTTATTGACCCCCTAAACAAAAGCTAATAATTGTATGACCCCCTACACAGATGGTGATTTTTCTATGACCCCCTCCCCACACACAAATAATGGTATAATATGGATAAATTCAAACTATTTCACACACATGTGTTTTTACCTTGATTGTTTCAAAAATCAAGGTCTTATATCTGTGCCGTTTCTTTCATCATCATCATCATAAAATGTACCCTTTTTCAGAGTGCCGGGCGGCCTGCCCAGCATAGCTACAACCCTGATTGAGTATTAGTTTTGCAATTTGTCAGAAAAAATAAATATCTGCAGGGTGGTGTGTTTAGATTTAGTTCCAGATACACACATAATTATGTAGCAGGGTAATATGTTGTTTAAATGTCAATAAAACTTTTCTCAAAACTTGACAAATAAACCTCTTTTTTTTGTGGGCCAAAGTTACCCATCAAGTGGCAAAGTATCCCCATACCCCATGTTATGGTACTGTTTTCAATGGGTTGATTTGCATAGCGCAGTTGCTCGCAAGTGGGAGGTTTAATATTACACATGAACAAAAATGCACTTACAAGTTTGGATCCTGTATGCATGGTATGTTGCAATATGTTGGCTGTTTTCCACTGCTTGCAAAAGTTCTTGTTCCCTGTTTTTCCCATAGGTACTGACCTAGTATATAAAACATAAAAATGAGGGATATATACACATGGGAAAAAGTATCACACCACTTTTTTGTTGTTGAAAAGTGCAAATGTGGCCTCGAATTTTGCCACCATGGTGTGATATTAAGGATCATTTGTTTGCGTAAGCTGTCTAACAAAATGCTATGCAATAAAAGGGCCACATTTTAGTTTGTGACGTAATCGATGTGATGTTTTTCAAGGCCAGGGGGAAAATGCATGCTTTTGTCCAAAAACATGCATGAAACAAGTTTGGGTATAACTCGATATTGAATAGACTTTAAAAACATAAAATAGTCATTATATTACTATTAGTTCTGTATTTGGCGCAAGAAATGTTTCATTTAGACGTTATAGGCTACAATGCCGTGAATGAGTCCAAACATGCCATTTTTTTGTTGCTCATAAATTCAGTATATACGATGAGGTCACCGTTGATTTTTAAAATTTTATTTGACCTATGTCAACACTTCCGCAATATTGCTTTTGTCATTTGAATTTATTTAAAATTTGACCTATTTTGACCTTTGACCCCATAACCGTTGGGCGTACGAAAAAGGGAGTTTTTTCATGTTTGAGGACAATCGGGCAACTTTTGAAATTTGACCCCAGATGACCTTTGACCTTGGAAGACTTGAATGGGTTACCAAGGATTACAACTATAGAGAATAATCATTGGGCCTCTCAATATCGCGTTTTACCCAAACTTGTTTTATGCATTTTCCCTTTGGCCTTGAAAAACATTACATCGATTACATCACAAACTAAAATGTGGCCCTTTTTTTGCATAACATTTTGTTGGACAGCTTACGCAAACAAATGATCCTTAATATCACACCATGGTGGCAAAATTCGAGGCCACATTTGCACTTTTCAACAAGTGATGCGATACTTTTTTCCATGTGTATATTATAATCTCTTACTACATGTACCTCAAACTCATTCTGGTGCATTTACTGCAAAACAAGACAACATTAGAAATGTGATTTCCCATAAATCCCACACTTATTATTTTTGTAGGATTTCTGCATAAGAACCATATTAAAGCACGAGATCACTAGAATGGGAATGTAATTTTCATCCATTTTACCCACCTTTCTGTGCAAAATCAAGAATGAATTTGGGGTAAACAATACTCTTTTTTACTATAGAACAAACACCCATTTTAATGAGACTTTATTCAAGCCACTTAAAAACTAATTTGACTTTCTTATCCCTTATTTTTAAAAATTATTGAGTTTCAACTGAAACCTTAATGGCTTGATAGGCGTAATTATTCATTAATCAACTGCCTAAAGTTAAGTAACTAGGTATAGGGGTCTAACATTCATGAAAAGGGGCCTCATCATTTTCCCGATGCTGCAGAATCAGAAAGGTGCTGGCAATACACATTTTACATCAAACACTAATCAGCCATTTTATTTACGGTCTTCATTCTGGGGGGTGCATGCCCGACTATTTTTTGTTAAAAGGTTTTTGTTGTCAACAGCAAATGACAAAAATACCCGGAGATGACCGGGCGACCTAGGCCTACTATACAGCCTAAGTTTTAAAGTCATGCAGTATAATAAAAACTAGTTTCTCATCCTAACTTTTGAAAAAAGGAGGATGAGGATCAGCCATTTTATTTACGGTCTTCATTCTGGGAGGTGCATGTCCAACTATTTTTTGTTAAAAGGTTTTTGTTGTCAACAGCAAATGACAAAAATACCCGGAGATGACCGGGCGACCTAGGCCTACTATACAGCCTAAGTTTCAAAGTCATGCAGTAGGCCTAAAAAATAAACTCAAGGGTAGGCTGGCATGTGTTTTTCTTGTTAAATCATACATTCATTACCCTTAGGCCAAACAAAAATAAAAACTAGTTTCTCATCCTAACTTTTGAGAAAAGGAGGATGAGGGCACTTCTTATTTTTTTAATTTATTTTTAGTAAACAATGTAAAATCACCATTACCAGCGTGGTATTGCATGATTGGTCGCGTAACTTGAAGAGCACAAGACCTTTGTAAAATCTTTTTATTTCATGATTCTGGGGGGTTGGTTAACACCAAACCTGCTTTAATAAAACGCTCATTTGACTAAAGTAAATATATTACCAGCCTTTTAATATTTTAACAAAAAAGGTTAGGCCTATTGAAAGAAATTAGAATAAAGGGAAAAAAGAAAATTATAGAATTCCTGAAAAATGGTGCTCTCGAGGGAACGAGAAACTGCTTTATTTTTATACTTGGCCTTGCCCTTACAGGATTCCCCAATCCCCCAACATTTATATCAAAAAACAAACCTAGGCCTACGGTATTTTGATATCGTTATTTATAGGCCGGTATAATATAGGCTACTCTAGTTCAAGTACAAAGGCTATTATTTAGGTTAGGCCTAGGACTATAATAATAAGGCCAAGTAACAAACAGGCATGAGAATGGAGTTTTTGAAAATAGCATGAAAGTGGTGAAAAAAAAGGCAAACAAAAAAGGCCAAAAACAGGCTGAAATTAAATAAAACTGTAAATTTTGACTACAAAAAAGCAGGAATTCCTGCTTTTTCCTGAAGATTCTCATGATGCTGAACAAAAATAATGCGTTTCTCATCCGGACTTTTTTTTTTTAATTTTGGATTTTGGACTTGGATTTTTTTGTTATTTTTCAGAAGCCAAATTAGGCCTAGGGGGGAAGCGTTTTGCAAGAATTGTTTCGATATTCGTATCACTATCTATGCCAACGAGTGTTTCTCGGTCTTTTTCATTGAAATATAGTTGAAAATGATTATTATTGATAGGCCATGCTAGCGCATACCGGCGTAGCCCTAGGCTAGCTTTTCTTTTTAGGCCTAGAGGCTAGGCCTACTATCATTTCATTCAGCCACCATTTTTCGTGAGTCTGGTCCCTTCAGTTAAAGACCCAAGCGTGTGTCCGTAAGGACCGACCATGTAAACAAACAAACAAATAGCTACTAGTACTGCCAACTAGTCTAGGCCTCTTGGCCCCAGGCTAATTTACACGGGCCTAATTATTATCATAAAAAAGGCTACTACGGTACTAAAGAAGACTAAGCTAGCCTGGCGAGCTATACGAGCGATTTGAATTGAAAAAAGTGAGCAATAGGATACTGATAAAAATGAAAATGATCTAGTTTTCTTGGTTCTGAAACTAAATGATTTAGTGATCCAATCTTACCATCATTTCGTCCCACTGACTGCATGCATGCAGACGACATTCGCAGAATGGAAAGCCCGTCTCCTCACCTAAACAAAGCCCATAGGCCCATCCTCGTTCGCGTTACCTTTCTTCTTCAATTATAGGTACGAACCAAAGAAAAGATGCGTCGCAGCCAAGAAGAGTTTTGTGTAACAGAGTTACGAACTGTACTTGGCTAAGAACAGTACTTGGCGAACTGTTCTTACGGGGTGTGTCTACGAACAGTTCGTACGAACATCTTAGTGAAACAGGCCCCAGTTGCGACAATGATAGACTCAACAATATACAAAATAATTATGACGATGCTTAATGGTATCTGTGAACAACATGTTCTGGTACTCCGAGTGAATAAGAAACAAATATCAAGAAGTTACACAAACATCAAGCAGCAGTTTAAAAAGAACATCACACTTCACAAAACTTTCTTGCTACGTACTATTGTAGAGTCCTCCGTCTCGGTCATCCTGAAAGACATGGGACAGATCCAGTTATTATCGCAGCACCAACAGGAGTAGCTGCTAGAAACATAAATGGATACACCATGCACACGATTTTCAAACTTCCTTAACAATTATCATTGATGAAATATCTATGGTCAGTGTAGAAATGTTTCATTATATTAACAAACGAGTATGTTATTATATGATTTATTTATTCAGTTTCCTCTTGTCATCACGTTTGTGATCCCTACCGTGTTTAGCCAAATGTGTCATGTTATTGTGCTGTGTGTATTGTATAACCCCGTCACTTAGACACTTACCACTGATTCAAATCGCCGTTTATTAGCAAGTATCGGTGGTCTAGTGGTTAAGACGCCTGTCTAGTAATCAGGAGACCGGGGTTCAATTCCCCGCCGGTGAATGTCCTTGCTTATTTTTTGTTGGGACATTCGCCAGTGGTTGTTAATATTTGTTGTTATATTGTCTATTGTAAACACCATGGGTTGGTAAACTGCTTTATATTATATTATATATATGATATAAAACATTATTAAACGAGTATGTGCTATTGCAAGCAACGACGAAGTGTTTGGTAACTACAACATAATACTGTTTGGAGATTTCTTTCAACTGAGACCTGTTAGAGGCCAATACATATTTACCGATGAAGATGAAGTGCTTTGGTCACTATTTCAAACCGTGTTTCCTATAAGTCAACCAACGACAATCAAGTAATACTACTTTTATAAACTTGCTCAATAAATGCGCGTTCAATTGGTGAATTAAGTAACAACAGTTGTAACATATTGCAAACGAGACTGCTGATTCAGAATCATCTTACAAAACATATTTTCCCACAATTGTTTTTATAAATTTCAGCCCTGTAGTAGTTTTCGGCACAATGTTCCAGACAGACTCATCCCAGAAGACAACCGCACAACTGGTGGACTACCATATCATCTGAATATTTGTATTGGCAAACGTGTCAATAAAAAACTTGTTAACTGTGCCACTTGTCTTTCCACCAAAACATTTTAGAAACTGTATACGTTAAATTTGATGATGTTTCTGCTGGCAAACAAATTCAAAATTCTGCATTCTCTAGTAGTATACCAATACGACCCTACACTCAAGAATTTGTATACAAAGGGCGCTATATTAATACACCATGTTGGGGATGTACTGTTTATAAAACGCAAGGTTTATCTTTAAACAACGCAACTATTTCATTTTGGAATGACTATTTTCCAGGCAGGACAAGAGTATGTCACACTCAGTCGACTACGTTCATGAAACGGACTTTTTATAATAGATATTTGTCCGCATTTACAGGGATCCTAAAGTCATTGCTGAATCTTCATACATTTCAAAATATAGCTACACTAATAACACCACATGCAATAATTTATGCTACAATTCACACAACTAAGTTTGTTCACTTTCAAGATCCTACCTTTCAAGACGAAATTCATTTCTTAACACTACAAATCATCTTTATGAATTACTACATAACTCTTGAGTCTTGAATACTTTGTCAAAAAGAGATTTATTATTATAATTTTTCCCCATTCAATCGTTTAAGATTAAAATAAATTATTAAAAGTACTTTGGTGTCAACTTCAACCTGAAATCATTGTGTAAACATATACTTTTTTATATAAATAACATATGTTTCTTTAAACTTTCTTCATTTGTATCGTTATTACACAGATCTACTCCAAAGAAACCAAGTTTGTAAATAAAAGCAAGCATCATTCCGCAGGTTCCGCTTGGAAGCTTGTACTGATGCCATTGATGTGCCAACATGGGCTAAGGGAAGACGTCAAAACTCGACCGCCCGTTGACTGCCGGTTACGGGCGGTTCCGCCCGGTTCTTTCAGGTCAAATGTTTTACTGGTATATGAATATTCGCGCATGCAACACTGAACAACCGCCGGTTGACTTAATGCTGTAACACGACCAATTTACACTATCAATCTGTAACCTTGCGGTTATAATAGCTCTCTCTATAATCGTTCTATAAAAAAACATTCATAGACTATTGGTATTGATTTTAAAAAGTTAATTGAGCTATAAACAGATTGAAAAAGCCAACCCCAGCGAAAATCAATAGCTGTATTGTACTGGTTGTCAACTGAGCCCATAACTTCAAGATTTTATTGCTCACGCGTGTGACGAGGCACTATCAACCGGTCGTGTTCACCAGAGTGTAACTATTTGACCTCATTATGTGTGTATATTACAACAGACGACACGTTTTGTGAGAACCGGGCGGAACCGGCCGTAACCGGCGGTTGCCTGGCGGTCGAGTTTTGACGTGATCCCTAAGGTAGTAGATGTACTAACCTTTTCACGTGTGATTATGTCGAAGTAGATGAAAGACAAGTTTGCACTTTCAGTAGCAACAAACTCGTCAACACACAACCGACATCCACAATCACTGTCAGTCAATTTCATTTTAACTTCTAATTTTAACTACATATACTATATAAATAAAAACATTTAGAAACATAATTTGGAATGTTAGCAATCATAACAGACCAATTTTCTACAAACAAAGATATTGCTTTACAATCCTAAACATAATACAATATTCACAAAATAACTCTGCACTATTTCCAATTTATTTCTTTTCAAATTAACTGAATACATCATCTGATTATACAAACTACCTTGGTTTCTTCAATCAACTCAACTAATTAAAACAACATGTATTGCACATCTTATTGGCATAGTCATTGACTAGTACTCTCTTGAGTTTCAATGTGCAATACTTTGTACAAGTTCATTTGGAACCTTTTATCCTCCCTATGCCCAAACTTTTACACTTATCCATAATTCATACCAATCAATACGTTTTATTTTCAACTTCTTCAATTAAAACAATTAACCAATTTCACTCTTTCCTATTATTTAATAACAATCTCCCTCATTTTCCCCTCTAAATACATTTCTCCAAATTTCCATCATTTTTTGAAATACACAAAAGCAATGGTACATTTTGTATTATACAAATACTACATGATAGAGGGGAAATAGAGAACACTTTTTTCCCGAAGTACTGGCTACGGGCCTATCACCCCGAACCCGAAGGGTGAGGGGTGATAGGCCTGTAGCCAGTACCGAGGGAAAATAGTGTGCCCTATTTCCCCGATCATACCATGTAGTATTTGTTTTATTACACCTCACTGTGACTCTGGGGATGAGGTTGTAGGGAAATAGTCAGAACTATTTCCCTAGGGAAATAGTACTTGTGATAGGAATTGGCCAATGAATTGGCATGATTAGTTCATGAATATTTATGAGGTGTAATAAATCACAATATTCTACCCAAAAACATCCACTTTGTATCATCACTTACTTACATCTCCACATTTGTGACGCCGCATGTCAAAACCAGGCACAATTGGGTAGGAGTTCAAAATTGAGTTATTAATGAATTATAAAAATATAGGCTTTGCACTTTACAACACCACTTGTTTTATTGAAAACGTCCATTAAAATTTGCATAAAACAAAGTAAATAATAAATGAATAAGAAAACAGAATTAAGAAAATTATTACCCTATGCATGACTTGCATTTTGAAATTATGAGAATCTAAAAATTGACAAAAATAACCCCACATTTTTGTTGTTGCATTTTTCTCCATTCATAACTCTGCCCAATTCCGCCTGGTTTTGACATGCAGTGTCACATTTTCCCTACCCACAGCTTGTAACTCCCTCGGAATCCCGTAAGTGACAGTGACGACATTGAGGACGAAGGCACAACCAAAGGCACCTTAGTGGGCATTGGCGGCGTCGAAAAGTATCCTTGCTGCCCCAACACCCAGGGTGTTATATAAAAGCAAATAAGTTTGAAAATTACAGTTTTTCACGCCGGTATGGGGACGCAACGCATCTAATACCCCCCTTCCCGCCGATATGGGGACGCAACACCCCCCCCCCCCCCCTCCCACTAAATATCGTCAACACACTCTAACGCGTGAGACCCGGTTCGAATCTCAGAAGAACCACATTCGTAAGTATCGTTTCATTATAAACTGGTTTCAAACTGGCACGTTGATGTAGTGCCCTCCGTTAAAAGTCCCTCTCGCCTGATCGCTCTGCTGCGATCTGCAACCACTCTGTCGCGATCCGCAACCACTCTGTCGCCAGAGGACAAAAGGACACAACTATCATCCATCTTGTGGTGCGAAATCATCTAAGATATATTACAAACTCGTACAGTATTACAAACTGATAAAGCAACCAAACAAGATGTTCAGGAACTGCAATGTTTTCTTTTTTTATTCATATACTAATTAAAGTCAATTTTATGTCTCTGTGTATCTATTACATGTAATACCGACCTATTCACTACATTTTGTTTCAAATTGTGTAGTACCTGTATTTAAACCTTCAAAGAGTTACCAAATATTATTCAATTCCTTTTAATTGACGTAAAAATTAACTCATAAAAGCCTAATAGCTACATTCTACAATACATGTCCTCAAGTACAAACATGTGTCAACATGTGAAAAAAGTCATATAGAATCGGTTCAATTCATAATTCCAAAATGGTTAAAATTATCCTACTCTTTCCACATACTATAATAATATTTATAAATTTGAATACAATGTTTGTATCCCCAACAGCTGGAGTCTCACATGTCATTTGCGGTACAATGTACATTATTCACAAATAACAATAAGAACCAAATGGGCCATCCTGAGACCGCAATGTTTTGGTCATGAATATACTGTTACACTCTAAATGTCAGGGATTTGAATTTTAAATCTCAATCAGGATTATAAATCTAACGAGATTTAATTTTAATGTGAAAAGAGTAATTTGACGAATATTTAATCTTTTTAAAGGACTAACATTTTACCAATCAGATTATCATGATGCGTGCGCGTGATCGACTCTGATTCTGTTTACGTTGTTGCTACGACGCCATCTTTCTTTTGCAACTGGGTGCGGGTACGTCTGTGAGGAAAACGTGGAGAAATTCCTGACCGAAAACGACCCGATGCCAGCCCCACTAACACACCAAAAGGCATGCTTCAGCCCAGTGCACATCCGAGAGCATTTTGAACAGTTTTCACGGTGATAAGATGTAGACTTGAGGGTGGATGGAGTCAAAGTCAGGAATGCCCTACATGCGTTGTCAATCATTCACTGTGGTCGTGATCGGCTCCCGTATTATTATCATTATTTACACAAAATGCTCTCGGATGCACACCAAACTGAAACACACCTTCAACATGTCAGCGATACTGGCATCAAAGCCGCCTCGGTCAAGAACAGGCTCCACGTACACCGCACACGCATAACGATAATATGCTCAATTCGTCACTATCACCGCAAACTCTATCATTAAACCTGGCATATTCGTCATGAGATAAACCCAGCCACTATTCCGATTTTGCTAACAAAGCTGAAGATCATTACCATTAATATTACTTCGTCTATGTTATATTTATTAACAATGTACAATCGTATAATCAACTCAGTTCTTACATAACAACTTCTAAGTACAAATACAATCTCCATAACTTTATATGCCCAATCATATTTAAAAGACAATTTTAATATTTTGGTTTAAAAATAAGGGATCCAATACACGACAGAGAACCTCGCAATTTGTCTGTATTTCGCACGAGGCATCGCGGCCCTTACAGCGACAATGATTTGCATTCCATAATAATACAATGAATATGTATATGGTCATGTGTTTTAAGCTCGCCTCCTTTAGCGTTACACACGGATTTTGGCTTTCGCGACATGAGTAGTAAAAGTATACATTTTCTGAAGGGAAATTGCACGAGGAAACCAAATATGCCATTAAAATTACAGTACGACCAAGAACTAAAATGGTATGATGATCGGAAATGTTCGGAAAATATCAGAGTTTTTTAATTTTTAATTTGAGATCCATATATTTTTTATACCTTACCTTATCATTATTTTTTTTACATATTTGAATTCCTCATGAAATTACCCATTAGATGATATATAATTGTCAAAGTTACTACGTCGGTATGGTAATTATACCGGCTAGTGAATATCTCCCATTTTTATTTTATATATTTTTAGAATTTTCAGAAATATTTATTTAAGGATGAACCCTTCCCTAATATAAACTGCATTTCTTAATTCCTCTAGTTACAAGCTTTCCAAAAATGTATACTTTTGCTATCATAGGTTGAAAACTTTTTCTGTTATATTCATTTTTATAAATCCGGCAAATTGAGGCTGATTATTCATGTTGACTGTGTAGCGAATAGGAAGAAAGCTGATGATCATTGTCTTATTCATAATTAATTAGTTGTTAATAATAGTTGACAAGTCTGTTGAACCACATACTTAAAGACTACTAAATATCCTTTGAAATGGGACCAAAATTGTGTTTGCAACATTAGGGGATGACTAGTTATTATAAAAAGAACAAAGCATGGGATTATCCCCATTGAGTTTATACAGGCGGCACCCCTTCCAGCACCACCCCTGGTCCCCAAACATCAAACAGCTGTATCTCCTTTTCTGTATTAGCTATACTAATGCCATTTGGCAGGCAAATAGCCTGTTATTAGGGCTTTAAAATGATACCAAATTTGTTGAGATAGCTTTTGTGGTTTTAAAAATATTTGAGGAAAATGACAGCATGAAGCTAAAAAATGTAACGGCACCACCCTATTGGGAGGCGAGTTCATAACGCGTGACCATATGTACAATTTTGCGAAGGTCAGTTTCCATCAGTTGGGCTATGTTATTTGAGCAACAGAGCCCAAATCAAAATCATTTGGAGCTTAAATTCTGTCAACAGTATAGATTTTTTTTATTTATTGTGTAGGTCACATTTAAGACGCCTTGCGGCATACCTGGGTGGATAAAGGATTTAATTGGAAATATAGAGACAATTATGAGTTTAAAACGCATTACGGTTCCGTTCCCTTTACATTCTGAGCTTTTTGTGACCACGGATATGCACTGGTATCCAGAGTAATACATTATAACTTTCTTTGGCTGATTTATTTGATTTATTGCACCACGCCTGTGTATTTCCTAGCCTGGCTACTAGGATCGCTGGCCAAGCATGGCTCAAGGCCCCGCCGCGCCAGGGGTGGTATCCTGGTGTTGTCCATAGTGGAAGAACTTGGTACTAGCATGGTATTAATGGGGACTTTAGAAACGTAATTATTACAGTTGTTGCTTTTTTTCTTGTGTTAATGTTCATAAATGAATATTAAATGTTTACATTGTTTGCTGGTCGAACGAGCGAATTCCATAGGATATTAACGAAATTAGCTAAAAGTATTCTGGCAGAAAATGTTCAAAGTTTACTCATACACAAGTTTATTTAGATGCAATTAAATTGGATAATTTTCTGGGTGGAAAGAAGCCCAAAGTCCCGCCCAAAGTCTTACTTTTAAACGTTGTTGCGTTGAGAAATTCACACTTTAACTTCAATTTGTCATTGCAATTAGTACTATTTCAAATTTGGTTAAAGTCAACAGTTCAAAATTTGAAAAAAGTCACAATATATTATCCCTGGATCATATTTTAGTTTTAAAACTTAGCCCAATGTGGCTGAAAGTCACCGCGTGTGCCAATTCGTGTGGCTAGGCTAGATTGTAGACAGACAGCATCAGGGTATTCCCAGCGTGTGGTCAATGTGTTGAATTAAACAATTCTTGGGTGGACTCTTTTTAGCCCAACACGCGACTTTTCAATGTTCTTGCGTTAAGAAAATCAATGTTTGAACTATAATTTGTTTAAAAAATAATGTAATTTCAGATTTTGTCAAATATTAAGTTCAAATTGAAAAAATATTAAAAAACCCCAATTATATAGGAGATTTTAGTTTAAAATGTAGCCCAATGGGGCTAAAGATATGTCAATAGTAGGAGTGTTGCAGCGTGGTTACAGCAGTGTCTTTTCGGATCTTCTAGACTGTTGGTCCAGGGTGTATCACCCCATTCACACCATTTTCACACCATGTTCACACATAAATACCAGCGTGATAGCCAATTCAATATGTCAGCCCCTGTCAGACCATGGTCAGACAATATTTGAAACTTGGCTCAAACTATACTGGACGATGGAACCTAATGATACCGGTTAGTGAATATCTCCAATTTTTATTTTATATATTTTTAGAATTTTCAGAAATATTTTTTAAGGATAAACCCTTCCCTGATTTAAACTGCATTTCTGAATTCCTCTAGTTCCAAGCCTTCCAAATATGTATACTTTTGCTATCATAGGCTGAAAACTTTTTCTGTTATAGTAATTTTTATAAATTCAGTAAATTGAGGCTGATTATTCATGATGACTGTGTAGCGAATAGGAAGAAAGCTGATGATCATTGCCGTATC
This sequence comes from Ophiura sarsii, assembly GCA_035610835.1. Taxonomy (NCBI): domain Eukaryota; kingdom Metazoa; phylum Echinodermata; class Ophiuroidea; order Amphilepidida; family Ophiuridae; genus Ophiura; species Ophiura sarsii. The sequence continues at coordinate 45,623,147 of CM069445.1, read as the reverse complement.
CATAATTAATTAGTTGTTACAAATATATAGTTGACTAGTCTGTTGAACCATATACCTAAAGACTACTAAATATCTCATTTAAAATGGGACCAGAATGGTGTTTGTAACATTAGAGGATGACTAGTTATGGTAAAAAGAATAAAGCATGGGATTATCCCATTGAGTTTGTACAGGCGGCACCCCTTCCGGCACCACCCCTGGTCCCTAAACTTCAAACAGCTTTAGCTCTCCTTCTGTGTTAGCTATACCAATGCCACTTTACAGGCAGATAGCTTGTTATTAGAGCTTTAAAATGATACCCAATTTGTTGAGATAGCTTTTGTGGGTTTAAAAATATTAAAGGAAAATGACAGCATGAAACTAAAAAGTGTAACAGCACCACCCTATTGGGAGGCGAGTTCATAACGCGTGACCATTATATGAATCTTACTATAAATCTGGAAACGGTGTGTTTGTTATCCTTAGTTCTCCGTTAGTTTTGATCAAATTTGCGTAAACGTAGAGGAAATAACGGGAAATGTGATAAAGTATATTCCAGCTAAATTGGTTCACAATTAGCTCCAAAAACAGCAAAAGCCGCTCGAATTTGGCTCGCAAATGCCACTAGAATTGCATGATATTGTGCGTACTACCGCGTCATCAAACCGTGGTAACGCGTCGCGCGCATGTGTTCGCAAGGGCTCACTGCTCATGGACTAATTACTTAGACACTGCTCATTGCGCATACAAATACACGCAATTCGCTGAAGCTAAAAATAACCTGGTCGTCATGGCGATATTGGCGGATTTGCGGGGGCCGTGAATTTGTGTGACGGGCGTTAATCAATACCACTAATCAATGACGCACTACTGACACGCGAGTAGTTACGCTGTTTTGTTGAAATCGCGTACTTGTTGGTGTCATGGTGCGCTGTCCGTTCTTTCGCTTCAATTTGTAAGCGTTGTGAGCAGGCTCCGCCACCGACGCGGTACTATACAGCGTGTCCCAAAAAACTGGGTTCAAAAGTTTGCGAGCTTATAACGAAATAAGTGGGAAACATGGATAGTTTATATTTAAGGATATCAAACAATATATACCTGCCCTTAACAAGGTAAATTCGGAGACCAATCCAATGTAAACTTTTTGAAATACAAAGATTTGAATAGAGCGTGGTCAGAACCCATTTGTCCCGATTTAAGCAATAAACCATCCGTGCGATGCATGAAACGGTGCGCTATGTGCAGTATTCCCGGCATGTGGTTTATTCTCCAAAGGAACTTAACAATAACTCGGACTATAAACAAAGAACTTTTTTTTAATGTTTATGTAAATAATGAACTTGTATTATTGCAATATGACCAAGATAATTTTGTTTACTGCCTAATAAATCAACCTGGTTTATGTGCGTGCGTTTCCACCAGCAATCGTAGACACACAACAGATTTTAACCATCTAACCGTGGACCTTTCGCCAACCGTGGACCTTTCCACAGTTCCAAACTAGGTGCATGGGGCTGACATTAACACAAAAATGCATTTAAATGCACGTTTAAATAAGGTCCTCAGTCACAGGTACCAATACCGTCCGCGGTTGGTAGATACAATTGCGTAAAAAAAAAAAAATACACAAAAAAGTCCTCGTTATGTCGATTAAAATGTGATACACACCGTCCTCGGTTGGATAGTACTAAACTACGTCCACGTTTGGAGGTTATTGCACGTAGGGGTGTGTGTTAATATGCATGTAAATATGCATATATGTGTATTCATTTGCATATATGAGACATAGCCATTATTATGAACAGAACAGGATTTTAGAGCACGATTCGATGCCACTTTCCTTTTCAACCGATTTATTGATACTAATTATAATATTTATTATGTATTCATTGTTTCTCCCAGGGGAACAACCATAACAAACAACAGTTTGATATAGAGAGAAACAATAACAGACATACGAGGGGGTATCAAAAAGTTTTAGAAATCACCCAGAAGTGAAGGAGCCAGAAACTTCCTTTTGATATGTGATCCTTCAGACATCTTTTATACATAGTCACTGTGCAAAGTCACACATTTCTCCCACTTTTTATTACCTGTCCACAGACCGCCATTGTAGAGATCCTCAGATTGACTGCCATTGATTGATCATCAGTTTGCCTCAGATTGTGTTATTCCCAAAACAGCGTTGACAGAAAGGGTCAAAGGTCATGTAGGGGGTCATCAGATGTCAATCTGTGTACACCCCATGTTACCTATAGTATTATTGTCACCAAGCTTGTTTGTAATGACCTTTGACCCTTTTTTGTCGGACTTACATTTGTGAATTATGCCCATTTCTAAGAAGATGTAACACTATGCCATCATACTATCATATTATGGGAGTACAGGATCAACATTTATAGGCTGGTACCATAACAGAATGATGTGACTTGTACTATGAAAGAGGAAGTACCTCTAAGGGGTCAATTTTTGCAAAAGTACGTCCTACCCCTCCAAAATGTACGTCTGACCCCCCATCTATTTTGTATATGTGTATTATATTTTTGGAGATGCATGTGGATTTTCCCCTGCATTATGCAGAGGCATGTCTCATACAAACCATCATCAATTACAAATGCACTAAACCCCCTACACTTTCTTTAAATTTGTACTCTTTTGAAGCATGTTTGAAAAAGGGTTTTTTTGCAGTGCTTTTCCCACATTAACTTTAATTGAGGATCCATTTTGCAAAAGTACGTCCGACCCTCCAAAATGTACGTCCGACCCCCACCTATTTTGTATGTGTATTATATTTTTGGAGACGCATGTGGATTTTCTCCCTGCATTATGCAGAAGCATGTCTCATACAAACTATCATCAATTACAAATGCACTAAACCCCCTACACTTTCTTTACATTTGTACTCTTTTGAAGCATGTTTGAAAAAGGTTTTTTTTTGCAGTGCTTTTCCCACATTAACTTTAATTGAGGATCCATTTTGCAAAAGTACGTCCGACCCCTCCAAAATGTACGTCCGACCCCCACCTATTTTGTATGTGTATTATATTTTTGGAGATGCATGTGGATTTTCCCCCTGCATTATGCAGAGGCATGTCTCATACAAACCATCATCAATTACAAATGCACTAAACCCCTACACTTTCTTTAAATTTGTACTCTTTTGAAGCATGTTTGAAAAAGGTTTTTCTTTTGCAGTGCTTTTCCCTCATTAACTTTAATTGAGGATCCATTATTTGATGTTAGAATAATAGTACTACCAGGAGCAGGGGACATACAAGACTGATACAAATAACCACCCAACACTAATAGTGAGGACTAACCAAACCTTTGAAGTGTGCGAAATGTACGTGTGCGACCTTACGGAATTGCCCCTTTGCTATTACAAGATGATAATTTGTCTTTAAAGAATGCCTCTTTAGCTGTAATTGTGAGATCATGAACATTTCTTTTAGCTACCAGATACAACTTAGGTCATCAGCTGAATGGAATTTTTGCCACCTTTTATAATTTATCAATGGGAAATACTCGAAAGGAAATACCCAGTGGAAAAGCTAACTTACCGAACTGCACCTTGCAACAAATGTTGCCAATAGAATTTCATTCCGTCTTATTAATTCACTTTTTGTCCTGTTGCAAGAGAGATTATAATTTGTCAATGAGAAATACTCAAATCAGATTAGTTAATCACCAGAGGAAAAGCTAACTTACCGAACTGCACCTTGCAACAAATTTTGCCAATAGAAATTCATTCCGTCATATTAATTCACTTTTTGTCCTGTTGCAAGTGAGATTATAATTTGTCAATTGGAAATACTTGAATCTGATTAGTTAATCCTCAGAGGAAAAGTGACCATTATCAATTATAAACTGCAAAATATGATGGGTCTCTTCATTCTCTTTATCCCTAGAAGATAATATTTAACAAGACGACAAATGCTTCATATTTCATTCCTCCAATTTTCATCTTTGCTGTCTGTGCCTATCTTTGCTCCAATCTCTTTGCTCCAATGTGCGTACAGGAATACGCTCTATAGCTGTGTGACAAAAGTTCCACGATAACAACAACAAAATGTTGTGAATCACTGCGTACTTGATTTTCACATGCAAGTTTCCCTTCTAGCCCCTTACAGGCTAACCTGTAAGCTATACGATTTCCGTGGTGGAAAGTGTAAGAGCCCCTCTTTTCAGCATTGCATTCGCCCAAAGGGTGACACTTTTGATAATTATTCATATTTCCTCCAAATACCTATTTACATTGTGCAAAAATTGAGGATCTCAACCCACTAATATTGCTTTTTTGTTCCATTTCATTCCATTCACAAATATTACTAACCAGGATTTAAAATACTTTTTGGGCTATGACTAGAGCTATTTCGAGCATATTCTGCCAAAAATCACCCCTTTATACAATTTACCATAGGCCAATTTTTTTCTCAGGGGGCAATTATGTGAAAACTGGGCGCTAATCGCCCTTCGCCTCCCGTGTATTTTGAGCTTTGTTACTAACCCTAATTCATACACTCTTAGTAGTTTCAAGCCAATTAGAAATTAGGAAACTAAAATATGCAGAGTGTATTAACAATGTATAATTCAACTCGTGCGTACCTGCACACAGAAAACACTATCTAAAAAATTATGTAAATATAGAACTCCATAATTATTATATAAGAGTTTACATAAAACATGTAATATATACCCAAGCTTGTGTAAATTCCTATGCAAAAGCTTAACACAACTGTTTACATAGTATTATGGAGTTCTATTTTTACACAGATTATGTATTTTTTACATAATTTGTGTAATTTTTTTACATAGTGTTTTCTGTGTGTGACAATGTGCCAATCGCACGCTTTGTTTTTATGTGTTGTTCAGGTAGCCTCGGTTCGAGAATTCTGGGCCCTGGGATACTTTTCTTTTGTCTTTTCTCCCTCTCTCTCTCTCTCTTTCTGTTTTCATTTTTTTGTGAGCTTGATTGATTTTTATTCAGTGTGTCCTGTCCCTCTACTGCTGTTGTAATCAGATTCAAGTGGTCTAAAAATAGTCTGAGTAAATTGACGATCCCCTATATATCTGTGACACTACTATCAACAGTAACAGGTGCCCGGTCTACTAAATGCTCCCAATCTCTATTGCTTGCCTCCCACTTTGCTCACATCCCGAGTTTTTAGGCTTCTGGGCCTTGGGATACTTTCCTTTTGTCTTTTCTCCCTCTCTCTCTCTCTCTCTCTCTCTCTCTCTCCCCCTCCCCCCCCCCCCTCTCTCTCTCTCTCTCTCTCTCTCTCTCTCTCTCTCTCTCTCTCTCTCTCTCTCCCCCTCTCTCTCTCTCTCTCTCTCTCTCTCTCTCTCTCTCTCTCTCTCTCTCTCCCCTCTCTCTCTCTCTCTCTCTCTCTCTCTCTCTCTCTCTCTCTCTCTCTCTCTCTCTCTCTCTCTCTCTCTCTCTCTCCCCTCTCTCTCTCTCTCTCTCTCTCCCTCTCTCTCTCTCTCTCTCTCTCTCTCTCTCTCTCTGTTTTCATTTTTTTTTGTGCTTGATTGATTTTTATTTAGTGTGTCCTGTCCCTCTACTTCTGTTGTAATCAGATTCAAGTGGTCTAAAAATAGTCCGAGTAAGTTGATGATCCCCTATATATCTGTGACACTACTATCAACAGTAACAGGTGCCCGGTCTACTAAATGCTCCCAATCTCTATTGCTTGCCTCCCACTGTGCTCACATCCCGAGTTTTTGCCGCCCGAGATTTGAAGGAGCATTTAGTAGACCGGGTACCTGTTACTGTTGAGAGTGGTGTCATAGATATACAGGGGATCAGCAACTTACTAAAACTATTTTTAAACCTGTGCCAACCAAGACCATTTGAATCTGACCACAACAGCATGAACAGAGGTAGGAGGACAGCAGAGCACACTGAATAAAAATCAATCAAGCTCACAGAAAAAATCAAATAAATGACGTCGTCTGTATCATGCGCTCTCTTTTTATCGAACGCCCTCTATTTTCACCTCTAAATGCAATTTTTTGGTCAAGTCACATTTATTATTTCCTAGTTACAAAGCAATACGTTTCCAAAATATTCTTCAAAATAAAATTTTGAAAATAATAAGTTGTCGGGTTGACCCGGCAGTTTACTTTCCGAGTGTTTTTTTCGATCGTAAATATAATTCCATGTTTTGAAACCGTGTTCACGCCGTTTACAGTGTTTTTGGCTATACAAGTGCATTAATAGTTATATGGAATGCTTTTATGATGAAAATAATTTTAAATATGCTGAAAAATTCCTTATTTAGTAAAGTTGTGTGTGATCGTATTTTTGCAGAAAATACATTCAATATAAGTTTAGGAAAGATTAATCAAATTTCATTATAAGAGAGAAACATGTATCAAACAAAGATCACATAATGATTGCTTTGAAAAGTTTTAATTACAGCAAACCATAGGAAACAAGAAGAATCCTGGATGAATTTTGTTTTGGTAATTATTTTAACGTTGATGGTGGTCGGGCCCGTAAACAGGTTTTTTCCTTCGTCGAAGCGTATTCAAACACGTAGACCCATATGGGCCGTATTCTCGTACGTAGTTAAACACGGTTTTAAGCTAAACACGCGTCTAACTTTGACTTTAGACACAGCGTTTAACTAACGCAATTCTCGTACATTTGTTTTACTTAAACACGCGTCTAACTCGCCGAAATGTGTCTAACTTTAAACACGGGTACGAGGGTAGTTTAATGCGTGTTTAACTAAACTCGCGCACCAACTGTATGCCTTGAATGATCACTCAACCGTGCCCGGTGCAAGGTGGCGCGCGGATCGTGTAGTCTTTAAAAGTACCGTGTATTTAAGGCATTCGGTCGATATCTATTGTAACCAATTAGGGCCACAATGAATTAAATACCTGTATTCAATCAACGCAGGACCACTCTGGGAACGAGATTTGCAGAGATTAAAATCGTGTTTTGTTAGACACGTCGTTTAAAGGATACACACACGTATAAGTTAGACACGCGTTTAGTTAAACACAGTTTTAAGCTAAAACCGTGTTTAGTACGAGAATACGGCCCATATTGATTAGAATTGACATCCTATAGAACTGCCATTGAATATAACTCAATTTTGACAAAACTGTTTGTCATTATCTGTCATGCCGTATTGTGTATGGGTGTACAGTATATAACTACGAGTATAAATATCACACTGCTTTATCACACATAGTTGGCCAAAGTATTTTTATTGAATTTATATCGACATGCTTACAATGAAAATAATTTATTTTAATGATAAAGTAGGCCTAATAATAATGGAAGGATTACAATTTAGATCTGGATACACAATCAAGCCTTATTATTAATAGGATGTGCATATAAATAGCACCAGAAAACAAGTTTCATAGTAGTGGATTTTATTATATGATTATTACCAATTCTTCAATTTAGGGGGCAAATTGAAAATAGTGTATTTTGTGAGTGCTCTAATTTTGAACTATTAATCAAATGCATATAAAAGTATACATTTTTGGAAGGAAATGGATAAGAGAATCCAAATTTAGCGTCAATTTTGACCAAAAATGTTGATTTTTTGAAGAAAATAACCTTTTTTGACCCAACATTTTTTAACAGAGCTAACAAAAATAATTTTGAGTAAAAAATGTCCAAATCGCTGGATTATGATGTCAAGACACTAACTTAGGGACACATTTCTCATTTTTGTTGGCACTTTTTAGTCAAAAGTATTAGATTAGGTTAAAAAAATGAGAAATTCGGCCCAAAGTTAGTGTATTTAGGCCTACATCATAATCAAGCGATTTTGGGCAATTTTTACTCAAAAAATAATTTTTGTTAGCTTTGTTAAAAAAAATTGGGTCATAAAAGTGATATTTTGTGATTTTCTCAAAAAATCAACATTTTTGGTCAAAATTGATGCCAATTTTTGGATTCTCTGATCCATTTCCTTTCCAAAACTGTCTACTTTTATATACATATCAAAAAGTGACTTCCTTGAGCCCCCCCTTAAAAAAGGGGGTGTGGACCCTCAGAATAGCCTCCTCCTAAAAAAATAGTACATACAAATAATAAATTAGTATCTTGTGTACGGTGTACGGTGTCAACGTGTTTGAAAGATAAACCCCTCATAGCAGACCATCATCAATAATAATGGTCGCCGGCACGCCTTCTTTTGCAGGAGGCCTCGCCTGCAAAAGAGGCTAGCCGGCCGACCATTATTATTGCTGATGGTCTACTACTCGTCCTTTATCTAATACATACTATGCAAACCCGAACTTACTGCCAGATGTGTTTTAATTGGGCGATATCTCTATCTTTCACATGATTGTAATGGTCAACACACATTCATAAAAGAATGAGCTAAAAGGGTTATCGATTCTAGTCTAACAAAGGATTCGAACAAGTCCATTCAAAATAATGTATGTTGGATCACGCGGTAACTAATGTACATTGAGTGATTAACATTTTCTAATAGCGTCAGGCTAATTGCTTGGTCTCAAAATTCCCTAAACGGACCTGACAAGCCGTCTCGCTACAGTGCAACAGAGCATACATTTTCAAATATTGAATCATAAATATAGTGCCTCCTGAGTGTTGTACAACCATGAACATTTCAATCCTTAGTATGAGTATCATATATAATCAAAATAGCTTTGTTCTCTGTGTTGTCTTTGTATGATTATCAGCATTGTTAGATTTCGTATTAAACCTCATTTCGGATTGGTCAATACTTGATTATCCATACACGCTAATCCAACCAGCTACTGGCTACTGGCTTTTATGACCTTGACTATTTAGACTTACTACAGGCCTTATGATGGTACCTGTATATACAGGCTTGCATGTCAGCACACGGTCACCTAAAGTAACATACACCATTATGCTTAAAGCCCTTGACTGCACACTGCTGAATGGCATTTCTTGTAACGCGGATTTCAAAGCATCGGTCCCTCAGCGTGAGCATGTCCTTGAAGATTGCTTTTTTTCATTTGCGCGCATGGCTGGACAAATATTAATAGACTTTTGTCAAGTCTGTGCACAGTTGTACAGTTGTATGAAATACATTGTTATTGTAAGAAAAGTTCCAAAATTAATGTATTTAAATTTGATTTATATTACAGAAAAAGAAAAACGAAATTGAGAAATGTGGCTTGACCATTTTATTAAGCATAATTTAAGGATTAATTTGAAACCTTAAAAAACTTAATTGGGCATACAAAAAGTGGTTCAAAATTATTCCATTTAACGCCTAATTAATTTATTAATTACGCGCATAAATTAATTACACAGAACACATGTTAACGACTGGCTTGACAAATTTGTGTGGCTATAACCATAAACATCTTTCTCTGTGATTATAGTGTTTATTGCATGTTTAATTCATGAGAAAAATACAAAAAACACCATTTGTGGTTTTTAAAAATGTATCAAATGTTTGGAGGAAAATATTTTAAATACTAAAGGGATATTGAATTATCTGCTCAGACCATTGTTTTGAGTACATCTTTACCTTTAATTTGATAACTTGCAAGTCTGGTTTGAATACATAGTAATACTTAATAATTTCCACGAGTTTGGTCATTAATTAAGCTTAATTAAGACAGATTTGGGCTTTTTTTTCTCGAAAAGTAAAAATAATTTTTAACTTTTTCTCAGACAGAATTGTTAAAAATGATGGGAACTTCATATCCTGTGAATTTGGTGTTTATGGCACGTATAGTTGTTGCTGGAAATTACTATGACATTGAATCATCAAGCTGTATTCTATAATAAAGGGTTCAACAAAAGAAAGTATACCACTTTGTTTATGTCATTTTGAGTAATATTCACATTTTTTTCACAAACCAGGCTAGATAGGCATCTAGATGAATCTTTTAGGCATAATTTGATACCAAATTTGCCCCCCTAACAAATAAAAATTAAATGTGGCCTCCTACATTATGCTAAATGTTAAAAGTCCATTACTTTCGATCTTTTTCAGCTTTGTGATTCTATTCATATGCCGAAATCACAGGTGACGATTATGCTAAATGTTAAAAGTCCATCACTTTCGATCTTTTCAGCTTTGTGATTCTATTCATAGGCCGAAATCACAGGTGACGATTTCAAAGCCTTTTGATTTCAGATAATGCGCAAATGGTTCGATATTTGTCTCTCTTTGAATGGTACACTAGACGTAGCTGCTATGTGCATGCGTGTGACGAGAATAATATGCATTGGAACAGTGTTGTGTGTTTTTGCATAAGGCAGCTTAATTGTTTCAATTAACATTATAGATGAGGTTCGACCGGAGGTTGGAATCAAAATGGAATCCTTCGACAACTAGCAAATATACGCCAGAAGACAGCACATCTTATTTTTGCTCATCTCCCCTGCCCATCCGAGCACCAAAGATCGCTCTTCGATGAATTCACTATAGTTCTGAATCTATTTTGATGCAAAAGAAAATGTACCGAAACAAATATGTACCGAAACAAATATCATCTCCTTGGATGATTCCCAGCTATTCCTCACGATTCATTATATGATGACTTGCAATTTTCAATTCCAATGACATACCGTAGGTGACCATGATTGTGAAGTTCTGGCTAACATGTAGAGGGCTCAGAAACACAAGGACTCTCCATCTCCATTTTGACCATTTTGAGAAAAAGACTATTGAAGATTTGTAAACACATTGGGGAGTTGGAGATGAGGCATTATGCACTTATCAAACTGCGTGATACATTTCACGGACATAAATTATGCTAATGAGCTAATTCGTGAAGGGCGCCGCTCATTAAATGACGTCATTCGCATCATCGGGGTTTTCCCGATGTCCCGGAAAATTCCAAATCGATTCACTCGTAAATTGACTTCGTACATTGAACGGCTGCGCAGAAGATTTTGCTAGCCACTGATTGCCCTCGTGTCAGTTTTTCTGTATTGGCGCGAATTGATATATCAACATACTTTTTACCGGATCAAAATTGGTCAAGCCAGTCGAGAGTAACAGAATTTTCAAAAATCTTCTTCCGATATTTTCGGAACGCCAAATTTGTAAGTTTGAAATTCTAGATCGAGTAAAATGATGTGCTTATTTGTTGTCTGTGAGCTTTTGTGAATTTTTTCCCGAATTGGAGTATTTTTTTTATTGAAAATAGACAGTTCAAATTAAATGTTGGTTCCAAATTCAACAGACAGCATATGTATTTAGATACACAGCAACAACAATATTCAGGCAACATTTGAGAAAAACGATGCCCGGCTGCGACGGGGAAGTGTACGGGCGTGTAGCGGGGATGAACATGACAAACCAAAACAACCTAGCAAATAACCGCCTCCGTGGCGCAATTGGTTAGCGCGTTCGGCTGTTAACCGAAAGGTTGGTGGTTCGAGTCCACCCGGGGGGCGTTGTTTCATTTTGCATTTAATGCAGATCGACAAATCACAATAAAAATCTAATATTGACAAAATCACAGACCACTTACACAAAAATCGCATCTGCGCATGCTCCTGTCGTGATCGAAATCCAACACACACGCAATGGGCGAGTTTTATAAGTGTTATGATACTAGCTATAACTTTGAAAGGGTTGTGTTATGGAGATAAGGCTGTGTGTTACTGGAAAGAGAATTTCTTTCTGAAAATGTTGATACCAAAATCTCATTTTTGAAAAAATGGAGATGAGGCCTTGTGTTACGTGTCGGCGTATGATGAAAAATCACGATGTACAAGAAATAACCGCCATTTTCGATAGAATATATACAAACACAACCGAAAACCATCGGTAAAAATGTACTTCAAGCGTTGAGTATATTGCGATGCTGCGTTATTTCCCAAACAAAATTTACCAGCAAATACCATCATCGACGCTGACAACAATAAGAGGTGTATCGCTATACAGGTTTAGAAAATGGCGACTAACTGCATTGTCATGAATATGTGTAAAAGAGTGTTTATGATTTGATACGCGTATTCTTTACTTTTAATATTTATTCAATTATCAATTTGATTTTAAAATTGTTGCAGATGACAACAATGATTATTTAAATCATAAGTCATTTATTTATGACAATTATCTTTCTCAATTATAAAGGCGACAAATTATAACAATTTTGAATTATTGAATATTTGACTTTATATAAAAAATTACACGGAGGGGTAAAAAACACGACGATGTGCACACTTTTACGTTGAAAAGGGGTAATAATCAGTCCATATTTTACCAAACATGAATTGTATATAATTGAGATTTTCATTTTTCAAAACCAGAAATTTACTCACGATTGACAGTTTCGTGTGTTGTGGTCTACACACTTTTTCGGCCCATTTTGTTGCTGTGTGAGCTTAATGGTGTATACAAAATGTATGGTGTGTTTTGTGTACACTTCATGTCCACCAGTTGAATGTGTTTGTAATTCATGTTCTATGCACACATTATAATATGACAGAATACCCCTGTATGCAAAATTGTAATTGCTGCTGCCAGTTTAAGTCCGAACATTTTGCTGGTTACCAGTACGCAACAGGTATATCATTGAACAACCCAAACTTAAATAAAATTTCAGTTTCAGCTTAGTTGGTATCAGTTTCAGCTTTTCTTGGGAAATTCCAGTAACCTTGTCAAAACACGAACCATGTTTTAGGTATTAATGAGCATTACAGATCCCTGTCACTAGTAATATCTCGTGCTTGCCTTTTGTAAAATAATGTAAAATTAATGATTTGTCGGAGATGATTTTTGCAAGCAAAGATGTCCCATAGCGCTATAACAGCGATAATGAGCCCATGAATATTAATGAGGCGAGAATTGCATGGGATTTCCCCATAGAGAAAATAGCGACCTCGGAAAGATATTTATTTTGACAAATGTGTAGGCTACAAGGTCAAGGAAAGATGAATTTATGAATGAGAAGATATCCAGGCACCTCTATAAATAGCATTTGACCTTGATATGGGTAAAATTACAAAACTGTATGGGGAATAAGTTGTCGCGAAGGTGTGCGCAATCAGTTCTGGGCGGTAGTGTATATCAGTGACAAATCAGCGAATGAAATTTATCGGAAAATGTTTGCGGAAATTCAGTACATAGAGCCCGTAAAGTTAGCGAAAGGGGCCTTCGAGAACTACATGTTCAAGAAATATGGAACTGTAGCACTTTCACCATTTGCAACAGGGGGAAAGCTGTCAAAAGACAAGCTTTTACTTTGTAAATTTCTCAAGGACATTTATAGCGGGTGCCATTTATGTTTTGGAATGACCGAAATGTCGTCAGCAATGTCAGCTTTTTAATAATTTAACTGAGATAAATTTCGTTATCATGATAAAAAAAGAGGATGAACCGAAATTGTCAATTCGTTAAAAATATCCCGCTCTATACGCGGTCATCGTTCCCGATCACATATAATTCTTTCGCACTTTTGGATTTTTTTTTATCTCGTTCGTTCTGGTCGTTATTATTGCTACCGCAGTCCTGTTTCATTCACTTTGGACACGTCCGATACGAAAAGCTTTCGACTTCCGGAATGTGTGTATCTAATTGAATTTGTCTCTTACTCGCTACAGAAACCGTCCAAATGTACGTCATAAAACAACAATATATTGTTTGTGTGCACTTAGTACGTGACGAAACTGGAGATAACGATCGATTAGCTGTTATGTATGCGAATTCTTATTCTATTACGACATTAACTGTACAAAAGAGTTGCACTTTTGTAAAACAAGCTTTAAAGACTCCGTGCACCAGATGGATTTGTGGTTCGGAGATTTTGTTACACTTTTGTACCGTACTTTTAAGTGGGAGCCCCACCACATCCAGTTCTTCCACCTGTTCATTGATGACAGACAGCGCAGAGCCAACCTTGGGGGAATTTCCCTAAGGAACTTGCTGTATAGAGCGGGGCTTCCCCCGTAACTATTTACTGATCTTATATCACACAACGTGCTTTCATCTTTTGGGAGCCTCATCATATACATGATGACGCGATACCCTAAGGGACATTGTTGTTATTCTGATGATAATAATTTGATAAGCTCAGGAGTAACATTTAAGATGGTGTCGTGAAATGGCGCTGAAGCAGAAGGAAACAAGATGTAGAGTACAGTTATGCAGGTATTATATACAAGCTCAAGATGAATTGAGATTACAGCTATACACAGTCTATCATTCTATCAAGAGCAATACAAGTGCCACTTCATCCCCTTTGGAGAAACCTGCTCATCCGTCTAATCTTCTTCTGACATACACGCATTAAGAATAGATCTGATCCCGTCCGCAACTTGTATCCCAGGACCACAAGCTCTTACTCTTGATAAGATTTTTTTCCGTCTTGGAGCCCTCAACGGAATAAAGCGCAAAATAGTTTAAGAATGTAGGATATCCCATATTTATTGTTTAAGCCATCCATGTTTTACCTCCCCGATCCAACCCCTGAGTGTTTTAACACTTGTTCATGAATATCATTTCAGCGGTGTCAAAATATGAGCTTGTGGTCCTGGGACACAAATTGCGGACGGGATCAGATATATGGGTAGCGAGCATAATAAGGGTAGCCAGCCCTTATACAACGTGCTTTCATCTTTTGGGAGCCTCATCATATACATGATGACGCGATACCCTAAGGGACATTGTTGTTATTCTGATGATAATAATTTGATAAGCTCAGGAGTAACATTTAAGATGGTGTCGTGAAATGGCGCTGAAGCAGAAGGAAACAAGATGTAGAGTACAGTTATGCAGGTATTATATACAAGCTCAAGATGAATTGAGATTACAGCTATACACAGTCTATCATTCTATCAAGAGCAATACAAGTGCCACTTCATCCCCTTTGGAGAAACCTGCTCATCCGTCTAATCTTCTTCTGACATACACGCATTAAGAATAGATCTGATCCCGTCCGCAACTTGTATCCCAGGACCACAAGCTCTTACTCTTGATAAGATTTTTTCCGTCTTGGAGCCCTCAACGGAATAAAGCGCAAAATAGTTTAAGAATGTAGGATATCCCATATTTATTGTTTAAGCCATCCATGTTTTACCTCCCCGATCCAACCCCTGAGTGTTTTAACACTTGTTCATGAATATCATTTCAGCGGTGTCAAAATATGAGCTTGTGGTCCTGGGACACAAATTGCGGACGGGATCAGATATATGCCACTTATTAATGGTCGGTTGGACCCGTAGAACAAATTTTTCGTCGCCATATTTCTGTTTTTGTGTCAGCCACAACGGAAAAAACAATTTGACATAAAAGTTCATATAACTGCCGAATTTAAACCATTAATGTCATTATGTTGAATTTTAACAACATTTCAAAATGGCAGAATACTAGTCATGTACCTATCCTTTCCATTTACAATACACTATGCAATGTGACTACGTGTCATGTTTAACATGTTAAAGAATACACCAACTAGAGATGCTGTAATTTTGAGATTGGAGATTTAGTCCTACATTGTATATGCGCACACAAAAAACTGGTCCTTTCCCGCCCTCTCTCTTATGCTCGCTACCCTTATTATGCTCGCTACCCTTATTATGCTCGCCACATTTATTATACTCGCTACCCTTTTTATGCTCGCTACACTTATTTTGCTCGCTTCACTTAATATGCTCGCTACCCTTATTATGCTCGCTACCCTTATTATGCTCGCTACTCTTATTACGCTCGCTACCCTTATTATGCTCGCTACCCTTATTACGCTTGATACCCTTATTAAACTCGTTACTCTTATTATGCTCGCTACCCTTATTATGCTCGCTACCCTTATTTAATGATCACTACCGTTATTATGCTCGTTTCCTTTATTATGCTCGCTTCACTTATTATACTCGCTTACCCTTATTATGCTCGCTTTACTTATTATGCTGGCTACCCTTATTATGCTCGCTACCCTTATTATGTTTAAATACTACGGAACAAAATGCAAACAAGTGCTATTACTCAGATCTCTGGAATAATATCTTTCAGCCATGCTCTAGCTTCATTACAAGTGTCTCAGGTCACAAGCGGAGCTAAATGCCTTTGAACCCATCTTCTTAACCTAACGCCCGCGGGTGATTTTGGCCCGGGGGGTTACTTTCGCCAAAATCGTACGTGGATGTGCCTGCCGGACTTCGAAAATGTGACTTTCTCTATACCTATTTTTTGGCCAATTTCCCACCCATCAATATACCAATTTGGTAAGAAAAACACCCAATTTTGCACAAATTGGGTGCTTTAGTCCGTGATGAAAACCACCCCATCGCTATACCAATTTTTGCGAAAAGGCACCCCAAAAGGCACACAGAAAAAATTAACTGAGTCAATTGACTCATTTTGATGAGTGTACTGAGACACTTCAACGATTTACTGAGTCAAATGACTCAACACTAATGAGTCTATGATACGCTAGTAATGAGTCAAGTGAAACATGCATTGAACACCTGAATCATTTGAATGAGTCAAGTTACTCAGTGGTGGATCAAATTGAGTCATTTGATGCATTTATTCGAGTCATTTGATGCATTTATTTGAGTCCATTGACTCCCTAGAATGAGTCAAATGCAAAAAATTACTGTTCTATCAGCTCCAGAAATTCCACATATTACTTATGAGTCTATGCAGTGTTAACAAAGAAGTCCAAAAGAAATGACACAATTTGTGTCTTCAATCACTAACATCATGAACATA
Organism: Ophiura sarsii; assembly: GCA_035610835.1. Classification (NCBI taxonomy): domain Eukaryota; kingdom Metazoa; phylum Echinodermata; class Ophiuroidea; order Amphilepidida; family Ophiuridae; genus Ophiura; species Ophiura sarsii. The sequence continues at coordinate 45,606,519 of CM069445.1, read as the reverse complement.
CGCTATACAGTCACCAGTCCATGTGCAAAACAAAATGGCAGAGTTACAGCCTCGCTTTCATTTCGTATTTGACTCAGTATTTTTATGAATGAGTCAAAAGTCGATCTTGACTCATCTTTCCCTGACAAGTGAGTCAATCTGGCAATACAGTACTGTACTGAGTCACCTGCAATTTGACTCATTAACGGATTATGTGTGAGTCAACTATGATACACTTAGTGCAATAAGTGAGTCAATGTTTATGTGACTCACTTAAAATGAGGCAATGAGTCAATTGACTCAGCAAATAAATTTCCTGTGCAGGCACATATACGTATACAAGATCAATGTGAACCCCCCCCCCCCCCCCGGGGGGGGGGGGGGGGGGGATTTTGGTAATAAAACTACCGGGCGGATTGAAAATGGCCAATTGAGGGGGAAAGAACTTATTGCGTAGATGTTGATATTCCTGTAATTGTTACACCGTAAGTACCAATATGAAGTCATTTGTCATCATCTCCAGTCATGCAGCGCAATCATAATAGGCAATTAGCGCTTTGATCTTGATGAAAAGGCGCTATATAAATGCTGAATATTATTATTATTATTATTAATACTGTGTGACTGTCACAAGACCTGTACATAGGATTACATTCACCTAACAGTGTATCTTACTATGACCATCCTAGTAGGGTTGTTAGTATGTGACAGGTATCCCTCTAAGACATTAGATTAAAAGAGTAATGCATTTACTGGTATTCTAGTAACGTGACCGGGTGTAGACCAATCAAATGCTGGTTTTATCTAGTACTGAACATCATTTAAAAGCTAACACAGGCATGGACATCAAACGCAGAACTTTGAATAGTATCGCTGTGTAGAGCAGATATGTTTTATCGACTGTCAGAGCGCTACTAAACCGCCATGAAGGATTTCTCCAAGCCGGTGTTTCTGTTGTTTTTGATTTGGTTGCAAGAGGCTACTGCATCAGGTAAGAATGTAAGATACTCACATTTAAAAAAAAAAAAGGCAAACAGCGTAAGGACAAACTGCTCTGGTTCGTTACGCATACATTCTAAAAGGGATGGTGTTTGAGCAGTAATGTATTATCGGACGTCCGAGCGCTACTAGAGACCGCCATGAACATGATGACAACAAAAATATCAAGCCGATGTTTCAGTTGTTCTTGATTTTGGATACAAGACGCTACTGCATCAGGTAACAATGTATTGATAAACAGATTTGCATGCAATATGTTGACACATTCCCAAAATTAGATGCAGATTTTCTCTATGATTTAGTAACATTCTGTAATGTTTTCTTACCGTAAATACGGTGAATAGTCTTTCCTAATCAAATAAAGTTCATCATAATATAGGTTTTCCCGATCAATTTAGAAATTGAAGCATTCTATTTAGTATTTACGTAGTTTCAATTCGCGCTAAATTGATTGAACGTTTTAGAATGAATGTCAATTTCCAAATAAAAGCATTCTATTTAGTAATATCCGCATTCAACCAAGACATGCGCTCACGTCAGTTCACAATATAAACAATCAATGTAATGTTTTTGTCACGCTTTTAAATATTACTGCAATCAAATTCGCGAGCGATCGCGGTACGTGTCATCTCGTGCATTCGAATTCATTTATATGCAAACAATTACCTTATTAATGCATTCTATTTAGCAAACGATCTATATGCCTTATTATTTGTATCATTATTCGTCAAACGAAAACCAAAAAGCGCCAACACAGTGATGAAAATCCCTAAAGACCGTATTGAACATATCCATAAATTAACGATATGTAATCAATATACAATTATGTATAAAAAAATGTATGTGAGAAAAAAGAAGTGAAAGATGAAAGATAGGCGTAAATGTTTACATTGGTGTAACCCAATAATGGCTACACTTTTAAATCAGAATAGCAAAATATGATGGAAATGATATAAAGAGCATTTTCATAGACATATAATGTAAGTCCATATAGACAGCAGAACCTGGTGGAGGGGGATCCCTAAATTGCATGGCCCCTCTGCACTCCTCACCTAAAAAACGCCAAGTACCACATAGTACATTTTGATTAAAATGTTTGCATTGCATCCCTCCTAAATGGTCTCCACCCCTCCGCGACTAGTCGTTGATGATTCCGCCACCAACAATTTTTATAAGCAGGATAGGCCTCAAATTGACTTTCCTTGAATGTCACCCATTGACTGTTAGACAATATGAACTAGTAGAAAATGGATTATATGAAAACCATGTGACATGTTCTTAACATTTTATGTGCCTATTCACTTTTAAAGACATTTTTGTATGCGTCTTACATCCAGTCAATTCCTCCTGAGAGGAAAACATTCGCCCCCCCCCCCCCCCCCCCCCTCCTTCTTTCCGGATCCTATCCCCGCAAAGGTCAGCCTTATACGTCTCAATAACCATTTTACCCTTTTTACAATGAATCAAAATGTTCCCGAACCCTTCCTCAACTCTTGGCCTCTTTTCTGTGAAAGCCTAAGACAAATGCGGTTTAATTGAACCAGGGACAGTCGACTGTCCCTGATTGAACACATCCGCTTTTAATAGAATCTACAAAATATTAAATTGATTGCGTATAAATGAAAATGAAAATGTAATTATGATCATTAAACCTTGTGCACGTACACACAAGCGAATTTGAATGCATTGTTTATATATGTGATGATTCAATACGTAAATAGAATGCGTCAAAATGAAATTAAATACTTGAAAATGAAATTGATCGATGTTAAAATGAAATAGAATTCACGTAAATGAAATTGAATGCTGTTATAAGGAAATAGAAATATACGTTTAGATAATCATTCAATTTAGCGCGAATTTGAATACTGGAAAGCTAATTTGGTTGATAACATTTTCAAATAGGCCGGGAAAACCTATATATAGATAACAAAACAAGTCTAAAAATATGAAAAGAAATCACATAGATTTGCTTTAAGTCAAATATTCACTATGACACCCATGATGCGTTGATGGTTATTTCGGCATTTTCAATTTTTATAATAAATTTATATTTCAAATTGAAAAGCTAATTGGCAGGACCTCTGCACTGTACAAGATTATTTGAATGTTTTTCAAACGTTATATTTGTTTGTCATATTGCAATTAGTGTACGGCTACGTAGAAATCCACCAATTATAAAATTTAGAATGGATTTATGTTGTTATAAAATAGCAACTTATACGTCAAACATGGTTTATTACGAGGATAACAAGCATATATGAGAGTGGTTTCATGAAATCCCACTGTAGTCATCTCACTGCAACACTTGTGTATGGGTTGGATAGAGGCTGTTTCGCTTTGCTGTGGTTAAGACACGGGATAATATTTAATAATAATCTCACCGGGACTGCATCAATCATTAAATCTTATCACATCCAGTAGTGTGCATCATTTATACGTTAACGTAGTATACATGAAAGTTGACGAACAAATTAACGTAATACTATGGGAATTAGTAATGCTGTGTCGACTGTTACTAAACCGCCATGAAGAATTAGGCAAAAGTGGAACTTTTTCAACAAAAAACAGTAGAAATACAATTGTTTCGCTCGCAAACAAAATGTTTACCTTTTTCGAGTATATTTGGATTTGGTCCCCTGGTTACGTGACTGAATGTGTTCGCAAACAAAATGTTTACCTTTTTCGAGTATATTTGGATTTGGTCCCCTGGTTACGTGACTGAATGTGTTGCTCTCTTCGCCCTAATTTGTTCCATATTCAATCGTATTTGACAATTTGAGGTTCCAATTGGATACCTTTGTCGCGTCCATTTGAAACACTTAAGCTATTTATTATTATTAATGTGTCAACAATAAAAATGTACGCCAATGATTTGCGGATCACAATTGGTCAAATTAAAAAAAAACCGTTTACGTTTATGCTGAGACTAAAGGCATTAGAAGCACACAGAGCACTTTCTTGTTAACAATAGGCATAATCGTTTTTAAAAAATAGTCCAAAATGGTTGTCCGAGCACACAGCGCACTTCCCTTCATCACTACAATACCAAGATTGTTGGCCTTAGCAACATAGTACAATAGGAACTTCGAACTGTTTTGAGCAAATTAGTGCTGTACAATTTTGTAATGGGTTATATCGACTCCCAAATCTATCGTCACTCACAGAGATCTTCTCTTCAAGTTTAAAACTTCTTACCAGCCAGAACCTTTGTGAAATTCTCAAGGTTAAGATTTCTCCAACCAAACTCTACTTCATATGTTACCAAATGAGATAAGGTTTTTGCACCTATATAATACTTTAATAGGCATATACTAACTATCCTATCGAGTACAATTTCATGATTTGATATTATCAGTACCACTCACCACATGTTTTGCTTCAACCAAACTTCTATCTAGCGTTATCATTCAACTCTTTTCCCATTTTTTTAATTTATTTATTTATTTATTCGGAAAACGCTTTCAAAACAGCGGCACCCACCAACAGATGGTGGTGCATCCAACAAATATAAAGTAAGATACAACAAAAGATAGGAAAAACAGTAATACAAACAAGAGAGATAAGAAATCATGCACTCATGAAATCATGAAAATTATATAAATTATATACATCGAGATGGGCTCATTGAGTCCTGACACGTGGAGCGTGATATATTGATTAATGATCATTATTACTTAATAACACTGTCCTACATGACCATGCACGTTTTAAGTATGACTTACAAAAGACATCAAAATGTCTATCGAGTAATGCATTGTATGAATAGTTATTTACCAACGGGGTGATAGACAAACAATTACTACCTAAGATTAGACATAGTTTTGTATCATCATCACTTAGATTAAAATAATTCCATACATAAGAGAGATTTGCTTGACGAAGATTCATTTGTAAATTGTGAAGCTCATTGTCACGGACTGCACGTAATGACTTACATAAAAGCATAAAATGTTTGATATCTTCGCAATCTCTATTACAGAGTAAACATATACCATCATTATCTACCTCCCAAGAACTTAACCTACCATAACATATCAGGGTTCCTACATACCTCATCTATTGAAACAATTCTTTTTTCTTTCAAATTTCATTTTCTCGGCAATATCTCAGTGCCCCCTTAATAAAATTAACTGTACGTTCGCCATCTAGATTTTATGCATCTGTATTTTTATTTGTATCTTCATCCTCGAAGAGAATTTTATGAAATTAACCTCCTACAAAATGTTACCGAAATGTGTTTCAATGTTTTTTGTTAAATAGGTCTACATATTTCAAATGCTGCGAGAAAACTAGTGGTAAATTGTCCTCTGCCAGGCTCCGACTATTATCTACATGTATTTAAATTTTAAAGGTATGACAATATTTTTTCTTCAATCTTATGAGCATTGCTTTAATTAATAATAATAATAATAATAATAATAATAATAGCGTTGCTTATATAGCGCTGTTCCAAAAAATGATCACAGCGCGTAACAAAAGATAAAACATAAACAATACAATTTACCCCAGGCAACATACAAAAGTGAATGGAAAGAATGAGAAATTTCGAAAACATTTTCCATACTGATTTTATGGATGCAATGCATAAGTTCTAAGCGAATGCTATGAAATAGCTTTTGAATAACAACAACCCGTCTATCGTTTACTGTAGTATTTGGATGTTTATGCTCTCCAAAATGAAATTGGAACGTTCGTATACACTGCATGGTTATTTCATAAGTTTCAGATAAAAATGTCCGTGTGGTCTAGAAATTACAACCATCAATTATGGCCGTGCCCTTGGTGGTATATCTCGAACAAAAATACGCAACGAGCCAGGAAAAATGCATCATGATGCTATTCCTATAGGGTCATGTGTTATTAACTCGCCTCCCAATAGGGTGGTGCTGTTACACTTTTCAGTTTCATGCTGTCATTTTCCTTAAATATTTCTAAAATCACAAAAGGTATCATAACAAATTTGGTATCATTTTAAAGCCCTAATAACAAGCTATCTTCCTGCAAAATGACATTGGTATAGCTAATACAGAACAGGAGATACAACTGTTTGAAATTTAGGGACCAGGGGTGGTGCCGGAAGTGGTGCCGCCGGAAGGGGTGACGCCTGTACAAACTCAATGGGGATAATCCCATGCTTTGTTATTTTTACAATAACTAGTCATCCCCTGATGTTACAAACCCATTCTGGTCCCATTTTAAAGGATATTTAGTAGTCTTTAGTATGTAGTACATACTTGTCAACTATTTGTAACGACTAATTAATTATGGATAAGACCATGATCATCAGCTTTCTTGCTTTTCGCTACACAGTCAACATGAATAATTAGCCTCAATTTACCGGATTTATAAAATGACTATAACAGAAAAAGTTTTCAACCTATGATAGCAAAAGTATACATTTTTGGAAAGCTTGTAACTACAGGAATTTTTCTGGAAATTTTAAAAATATATAAAATAAAAATTGAAGATATTCACTAGCCGGTATAATTACCTTACCGACGTAGTAACATTTGTCAATTATATATCATCTGATGGGTAACTTCACGAGGAATTCAAATATGTAAAATAAATAATTATTGGGGTAGGTATAAAAAATATATGGTTCTCAAATTAAAAATTAAAAACTCTGATATTTTTCCGAACATTGTGAATCATACCATTTTAGTGTTTGGTCGTACTATAATTTTAATGGCATAATTATTTGGTTTCCTCATGCAATTTCCCTTCAGAAAATGTATAAGTTTACTACAATAGGGTATACAAGCAAATATAATGAGGTTAAAATCATGTCACAAAAGCCAAAATCCGTGTGTAACGCGAAAGGAGGCGAGCTTCTAACACATGACCATAAAAGGATATCTTCTCCAACAGGCGCATGTGTGGTCACTATCATGCTAAACTATCGACACTCTGCTACTGTCCCTTTTATAGTTCAGTCAGTTCCAAATTGGCGAGACCTGTTTACAGCAGCGAATGAATTCAGAAGGGCGTCGCGCGCAAAACGTTCGCATGTAGCAATATGGCGCGTTATGTCTCAGTGTCATTGTATGGCATGTATGCGTGTCGCTTGCGTATGCCAACATCTCGCTTATACGCTTGGATTACTTTTGCGCGCGGATAGATAAAAACCGAATATTTCTCGCGCAATTTGGAACTGATTGAACTATAGTCGTTAACAAGAGGCGTGTACTAATCAGTACCCCTTCCAACGACTCTCTACCCAAGAATTTACCAGTAGGTCAAGTTTACCAGACAGGCATCGAATAGCCCTCTCCAGTTAAATCGGTTGATATTTATGTAGGAGCTGAATCCAAATAATTGTAAGAGTAACCTTTCTAAATTTACTGGTATTGAAAGAAAAAAAACTTCAATAGGTCATAGGTTTGGTTCACGATGTTACAAGGCGTTAAAATCCATTGCAGTAACAATTTACAGTATATAACGGTAACTAGATTTGATTCAAAAATGTATGACAAAATGTCCAATGTTTTCCATCTTATCTTATGAAGTACATACAGTCATCAAAAAAAGTAACTATACAGGTAATAAATGGGCTTCTAACTCTTAAAATATATACCCTACCTAAAAATATTAAATTATAAAGTTGTTGAGAAATTTGTCTTCTTTAATATGAGATACTGCCCGCTAGGATCGGGTGATTATTGAAGAAGTGGCACTCAAAAATATAAGGAAAAGTCCGATTTTCATTTTCACATTTTTATTTTCTACACGCGGGCCAATCTACGGGTACCTTATCGATTACCGATAGTGCAATTGGGGGATGCATGCGCAGGTTGGACAGTCGGCAACACTGTTCCGATGGATCAATACGCCACACACACGCTACCTGTCATTCTCTCCCCCGTGTTGAAATATAAAATGTGAATTTGAAATTGTGACTTTACCTTACATTTTGGATTGTCGCTTCTTAAATATTCAACCGATCCTAGCGTGCAATATCTCATATTAAAGAAGATAAATGTTTCAACAACTTTATGATTTGATATTTCTAGGTAGGATATATATTTTTAAAGTCAAAAGTACATTTATTACCTGTATAGTTACTTTTTTGATGACTGTATTTAAATGCATTATGAGGGTAATAAATTTAAGGCATTTTTATATTTTTTATTTTGGTGGTCTTGGCTCATTAATTTTGAAATTGGCGTTTAGGCGTTGACAAAAACTTTTTCCGCGGGCGGGACCAACCAATTTGATTAGAAATTAGTGAACAAAAAATGTCACGAGCAAACGATATGGACCCACTTTATTTTTGGTTGAACAGACTTTTCTGACATTTGTGTCACTTTGAATGGGAAAATAGAAAAATAGAGAGAGATAATAGAGACCAGCCGAACGAACGACCGTCCGAACGATCGTCCGAACCTGACAGGTTCTTCCGTTTGACTGTAGAACAGGATTGTTTTGCCGCCTTATCGCGTTTTACATTTTAAAATGTAAACATATTTCACAATCGATAAGTCCAATCGAATTTCTATATAAAGTTTTTGAAATTTGAATTTTTAAAGATTTTTCTTCATGATATGTCCGGCAATCTTTGAGAAAATATAGAAATACCAAATGATTTTTTAAAATAAAATGTACATAAAAAATAATAATTAAATCAATCGACCTAAATAAAATTGCAGAAAACACACACGCAAACAATTTCTGTAAAAGTAGTGAAAGCAATTATGATATCTCGAATGTCTTGGCTCGGCATAATGCTCTTAAATATTTCTCAACAAAACTTTCACAAGAAATTAGATTTCAACGCTTTACATAATTCCATACGAATCCGGAATACCATTTTATTGATCCGTCTGAAATCTGTATGAAAATAGTAATTAAATCGATCGACCTATATAAAATTGCAGGAAACTTTAAAAAAACCCACACACACAATTTCTGTAAAAGTAGTGAAGGCCATTATGATATCTGGAATATCGGGGCTTGGTATAATTTTCTTAAATAATTCTCAACAATAGTTGTCAACGATTTACATAATTACTTTTCAAATCTGTATGAAAAACATCAAAACATAAATTCGATATTGATAATTATTGAACGCGACGTTAGAAAAACATCAACACATAAACATCAATACCTAATTCCTTACAATTTCCTATGGACGTTAATTTATAAGAATTCTTTTAAGAAAAACAACACAAACTTTTTCTAATTCTTTGAATTTTGGAGGAGAATGAAAGCTGAAAATCAATACTGTATTGCACACAAAATCCTTTTATTCAACAAGAAAGGATTAATTAACACATGCTGATTGGAATTCGCTTGTGATGCTACAAGAATATGTTTGCCAACTGCAATACTTCAATTATAGTTTTTTGGTACTTCTTAATCATTTTGATTAGTTTGGACATGCGCAATTAGATTGGACATTCGTAATATTGCACTCTAACCATGCTAACAGCGCCATATTTTTTGTAATGTTTAGAAAATATAAGGCGTCGTTGTTCTACGCATAAAATAATATATGACTGTCCACATTATGTCAGACAAACACGGGTGTGCTCTAAACACCATAGGACCAAATTCTCGTAAGGGAAGACATCAAAACTCGACCGCCCGTTGACCGCCGGTTACGGTCGGTTCCGCTCGGTTCTTTCAGGTCAATGTTTTACTGGTATATGAATATTCACGCATGCACCATTGAACAACCGCCGGTTGACTTAATGCTGTAACCAGACCAATTTACACTATCAATATGTTACTTTGCGGTCATCATAGCTCTCTCTATAATCGTTCTATAAAAAAAAACCATTCATATACTTTCGGCATTGATTTAAAAAAGTTAATTGAGCTATAAACAGATTGAAAAAGCCAACCCCAGCGAAAATCAATAGCTGTATTGTACTGGTTGTCAACTGAGACTTAAGACCCCATTACTTCAAGACTTTATTGCTCACGCGTGTGACGAGGCAGTATCAACCGGTCGTGTTCACCAGAGTGTAACTATTTGACCTCATTATGTGTGTATATTATAACAGACGACACGTTTTGTGAGAACCGGGCGGAACCGGTCGTAACCGGCGGTCAACGGGCGGTCGAGTTTTGACGTGATCCCTAAGTATACACACGGTTTTAAGCTAAACATGCGTTTTCAAACTTTGACTTTAAATACATCGTTTAACTTATCGCGATTCTTGTACATTTCTTTAACTTTAAACACGCGTCTAACTCACTGAAAAGTGTCTAACTTTAAACATGGGTATGGGGATAACACGCGTTTAACTTAACTCATACACCAACTGTATGTCTTGATGATTACTCAACCGTGCCCGGTGCAAGCTCACGTCTTAAAAATGTATTTAGGGAATTCGGTCGATATCTATTGTAACCCATTTGGGCCACAACAAATATTGAATACCCGTATACAGCACAGCAGCCTCGATGATCTTCCCGCATAGCATAGCAAAATAGTATTTCGGCCTGTTATCATTTTTAAACATAAGAACCACCGTACAACTTGCAGGTCGTGTGCATTGAGTTGGGACCCCTTTGTTTGACATACGCTAAAAATGAAAAAATCACATGGATTTTGCTTTATACAAATAAGTCACAAGAACACGAAAACTCGCACGCATTCGATTTGCTGTCTGCTGCAGCTATTTTTATTATTTTTATTTGAATCAAACATATAGTAGTGAAATACAATCTTTACAATAATCAAATTATAAATCACCTTGATAACTCATCGCGAATTCATATATGTCCATATTATTAACTATCGTAGCACACTTATTGAATTGTATTTCAAAACCTTAACTAATAGTGCATGAGACATTACTAGTGTCACTCTCTAGCATGGATGAAGGTATCATTTATAATCTGTGCACGTCTCACTGTCATGGCACATACCACCTCTAGTGTCACTCTCTAGCATGGCAAATAAAGAACAACGGTGCATGTGTCACTCTCATGGCACCAAATATTTCTAGTGTCACTGTCTAGAAAAGAAAACAAGTACATGTAATGTATGTAATTGATAGAATTGAAGCCCTATTGTTCGAGCACAATAACATATCCCTATTGTTCGAGCACAAATAACATTACATATCCTTAGGCTTGGGTGGGTGGCAATTGAATTTTTTACTGCGACGAGCAAAGCTGTAATGCGTGTTCTCGAGGCGATAAATTTAACCTGTATCAGAGAGGGCACTTATAAAACTCTATTGTACATTTCACGGACATAAATTATGCTAATGAGCTCATTAAATGACGTCACTCGCATCATCGGGTTTCCCCGATGATTGAAATACGTTGATATAAATTCTAGGTCGAGTAAAATGATGTTCTTATTTGTTGTCTGTGAGCTTTTCTGATTTTTTTTCCGTATTGGAGTATTTTTTTATTGAAAATAGACAGTTCAAATTAAACGTTGGTTCCAAGTTCAACTGACAGCACATGTATTAAAGGCGACAGCAACGGCAATATGCAAGCAACATTTGAGAAAAAACGATGCCCGACTTTGCAAGAAAGTGTACGGGGAAGTGTACGGGTGAACATGGCAAACCAAAACAGCCTAGTAAATAATCACCTCCGTGGCGCAATTGGTTAGCGCGTTCGGCTGTTAACCGAAAGGTTGGTGGTTCGAGTCCAGCCGGGGGCGTTGTTACTTTTTGCATTTAATGCAGATCGACAAATTACAGTAAAAATATAATATTGACAAAATCACAGACCACTTACACAAAAATCGCATCTGCGCATGCTCCTGTCGTGATCGAAATCCACCACACAAGCAATGGGCGAGTTTTATAAGTGGAGGGCGAGTTATACCGGCAGCGAGTGAATTCAGATGAATCATCCATGCATCACTGCGCTGCTATTATAGGCGTGGCTATTTGCATAATATCGGTCTAAAGTCTTTTGCACTAGTCTCTAGCCGGATTTAGCATAAAAAATATACATAGGAGTATAAAGAAAGTATACATCTCCTGAAAGCATACAAATTTCCAAATCTCACAATGTCAATATCAAGGTCATTATACAGGGTGGGTAGATAATATATAGGGTGCAAACATCAAGAAATGCACTAAAATACAACTTTTCACTGGCCATTTTCATACCTTGAAGATAAAATTATAATTTATTAAGCTGCATAATTCAAAAGTATCCACTATTATTACAAAGAAAACTGTTGCTACCTTTGTCTTTAGTTATAAAGGATACCTTATACGGGGTCGTCAAAATATGTAACAATACACGTATGTGAAAACGTATTTGTGAAACAAAGTTATCCGTTATCATAATGCAGTGTCATAATAAATTTCAAACTGACGTTTTGTAATAATATTGCACCAAACACAAACATATGACCAATAATCACCGTGTTATACAGGGTGTAACAAGCGAAGTATAGGTCTACATGTACATGTATGTATATCGAGTCCTCAATCCACGATTTTCACTTTTTGCTTCTATTTTGATGAAAGCAATGAAACGAAATAAAACACACATGAAATGATCATGTTACAATTAAAAATGTTGCCTGGATATACATACTAAATTTAGTATGGCCAATAACATCAAATACAGGGTGTTACAAAACAAAGCACATATTTTTGAAAACAATCTATTTTTTTCAGTTTACTGCCAACAAATTTTGAGCATGGGTAAACACAATTAGTATTCGGTAAGTATGCAAGATGCAATGTAAGTACTTTAGTCCAACAATGATCAACAGACTATTAACAATGACACCTATAGACTCAAGCCCCCACCCTTCCTACATCTCGCTACGTGCCGTAAATCTTCAAAAATTGATAAAGATGTCACAAATTCTGGACAAAATTCAAGATTGCGCGCATGCAATATGCACACCGTGTCACCGTTTAGTATCGATTGCGACGTACGAGATGTACACGCCGACTTTTTGAACTCACTCGGCATGCATGCAGTAGAGCGTGCAAACCTTGTAATTTGTAGGCTGTTATTTGTCTGGTTATAGCAAAGTAAACATACACCACACCACGTACAGAATGTAAAAGGGACTTGTTGGGCTGGTATCGCAATAGTTATACTGTTTCACTCCATGAAGTGGTAATTTATTTTAAGATATTATGCACAAGTGTATGAATTGTTTTCAGAATTAATCGGTTTACTTCTAATCGGTACACAACAGCCAAACTCTCTGGCATTCAACCTAGCATGTATTGTCAATGAGTTATGTGAATGAAGTATTTGTTTGCGTGTCTGTGAGATTAGCTCCTCATCCTCTGCGGCTCCCCATAGCACTCCTGTTTACTCCTTATCGGTACACAACAGCCCGATCTCTCTGGCATTCCATCTAGAAAATATGGCGCTGTTGGCATTCCATCTAGCATGTATATTGATTATCTATAAGTGAAGTGAAAGAAGTATTATTGAATCCTCCTCCTCCGAATCCTTCTGATCCACCAGCACCCGTTGATCAATTAATTGCTCCCAATTAAAACTGAAATGATATATGGTATGAAAAGAAAACTTATTGTGCTTTGTAAAATTAGTTATTTTATGACGAGAAATATAGAAACGGTGATATCATAAACATCATTAACGGTGTAAAAATGTCACACCTCCTCAAATATGGGGTTCCAATTCGTGGCACACGACCTGCAACGTTTCACGTTCAATTCTCAAAGCCCTAGCGTACGTAATACTGAAGCGATTAGCGATTGAACAGCACCCACAATAGAGCTGTCGGAAGGTGTAATGACTAAGACATCGCCTCCTATAAGCTGGTTTTTTTGTTTTAAAATACTAAGAAAGTATTCAACAACCACCAAAAAAAATGCACAAAAAGTGACTGTTGGGGAACTCTTGGAATTAGGGTTTAAAGTTGAGTGTGTTTATTGCGTTTTTAGAAATATTGACACGATGGCTTTCCATGAAAATGACGAAGTGCTATGTCTACACTCTGACTACGAGCTGTGTGTTCATACAATTCTCAATTCAAAATACACATCGAAGAGCATGTTATGTGTATGATACGGTAAACGATACATTTCATAGATATTTGAGGCTTTTGATGATATTGATGTCCTTGGGAGGAATATAATATATAGTATAATTAATGTATTGTAACTGTAAACTTGTTAAATGGCCAACAAAGGTGTTTATCCGGTGTTTATCGTCAAATGATATAGGAAGGTTGTATGGTCGGCCACAGTGAGTAAAAATTACTAATCGACAGAAGACGGTCTACCTCATTCATTGAGTGTTGTATTGATGATGGACCAAGGGGTTTAGTGTTAACATTGCTTATTTATTTTGTTCAGTTATCATGGAACAAAATGTAAGAGTATTTGGAATATCAGAGGGTAACATAAACAAGTTTCAGTAGTCAAGAATGGTCTCTATTCCAATAACGAATTGGCTTGTGGTACAATTATAACATTCCCCAATCAACTGATTATCTTTAAGTGTTTTAAATGTGTCGTTTCCACGATGTAGGAGTTATTTTGGGCGGGCACTCACATTACTAATAGTCGATGGGATGTGCGTTGCATAATACTTCTTTCTCACGCCTCTGTTCAGATCCGTAGGTTCTACTTTCACACCTCAACTGTGACCCCAGTTGAGTCTCAAACGTCGAGTTTTGAGTTCAATTTCGGACGGGTTTTTTGCCTATCGTTTTGATAAATTAAAACCCAAATATCAGTTTGGTAAAATATAATTTCATCGGCGCACCCGTTGAAAAATTCATCAATGTTTTGGTTCGCTATCCTTTATATTTGAAATAGGGTTCGCTACTCCCTATCATTCGTGTCATTAGTTATGAATAGCCCTAATATGAAATACTGAATAACGAGCCTCGTGGCCTAAACGGGTTATTCCTTAAGGGAGGGTATTCCTATTTGGAGGAGGGGGCGTCTCGTTCAGATGGTAAAGGCGACGTTCAAATTGTTTTTAGCTTTTGGGAAGTAGTTTAAAATGTTACCTTTTATCCATGATTATTTATAATAGTATAGCAGAGACGGGCCTACTCATGATCAGAAACATCCAAACCCGGGTGAGGGGCTAGTGTCAAATCAAATTACGGGTCATTTTAACCGTGTCGAAACCCCGGTGGTTTAAGTCAACATTAACTTTGGGTACGCATGATCGTTCCGAAAATCGCGGAAAAGGGGGGGTTTTCTGACATTTATGTCCGCGATTTCCCCAAATTAGGGGTGTTTTTGAAGTTATGTTCGCGATTTCCCCAAATTAGGGGTGTTTTTTAAAGCCGGATGTCCGCGATTCCCAAAACTAAGGGGTCATTTTGGATGCTATTTCCGCGATATCAAAACTAAGGGGTAGTGTTTTTTTGAGAGGCTTTGTCCGCTAAGAAGAAAATAAAATAGAATAAGTATTGTGTCATATCAAATTGTCCCGAGAATAGGGAAAAGGGGTAGTTTGAACCAGATGTGTCCTCGTTTTTGCGCAAATAGGGGTCTATATACAAAATGTCCTTGAAATGGTGAAAAGGGGGGGGTTATTTTTAGTCAAAATGTCCGCGTTTTTGTGCGAAAAAGGGGGTCAAATTAGCAAAATTGTCCGCGAAATGCCGTCAAATAGTAGCCTGGGTATTTCAGGATCCTGGAATGATCATGTGTTACCCCTCTGAATATGTATAGAGAGAACATCGGGTACGTATAATGAAAGTAACTTTTATTCACTGACAACTAAAAGAAGAGAACAGATCTGTTAATATTGGGTCAGTCAACATTCTTAATGAGTCCTTTTATTATTTTTCAATTTAACTATCGATTGAAAATTCCGGAAAATGAATCTGTGGTTCTTTTATTTATTTAAACTAATTTCATATAATCAACTTGGTATATATTGGAAACTATGTTACGTATACCTTTTAATCAAAATGATATATCATTTGCAAGAATTTTATCTTTGCTGCTGTCTTAAGTCTAAAAAAGAGACGATATTTTGTCTATAATTTCAACAAAGTTCAACTGCCATTTTGGGTTTATTTGGACATAGTTAAAGATGTTCATTGTATGCTATTTACGTGCAAGGATAAGTCATCTTTGTACGACATTTTAGAGAAATACCCTACAAATACCCTTCCTTTTCATTTTGGTGCCAGGTGTACTATTTCAAAGAAACGCACATAATGTTGATGCTATTGTATATGACAGTTGATGTGTGAAACATATTTTAGTTTTGTAATTTCAAGCAGAGAAATGAAATATATCAAAGCAAATACCGTGCAATTAATTTGTCAATTAAAATCTGACAACTTGCAATACAGTTTTTTAATATTACAAAATCATGATATGCATAGTTTGCGTGGGGCTTCCATTTCGACGCAAGTAATCATACAATAAAGTATCACGATGCATATAGAATATATTGGATAGTGGATCCTATCCTATTTGATATATTCTTTGATTAATAATGATGCAGCGTTGCCGAGCTGAAGATTTCATTTTACGGTGTGTAAGTAATGTCATGCATTTTTCATATCTTTTATTAGATTTTTACCTTTGACATGTTCATATTTATTCTAAAATAGTGCAATAATAGTTTGTCGATCGAACTTTGTATGAAATGTATTAGGCCCTATGTCAAATTGAGAACAGAAAAGAACCTAACTTGATCATTTCTCAACAACGGATTTAAATTCAACTATTTTATTGACATGACATTGTTAATACGTTTGGTTGCTATTACATTATCTGTGTGTGATCAATTCCCATTGAAGTGCTCAGACAATAAGTGTTGAATAGAAGAAAAGATATTCATATACTTAAAATTTAGTGTTAAATACGCGTTCTCATGCACAAAACACACACCTAATTAATATTAAATCAAGCTCAATTTATTTGTATGGACAATTTATCAACACTGTAAAGATTTGCAGTTGCTTCCAAAATTAAAATCGCCTCATCAATATGAAAATGTATTTTAAAATTATACACTATACTTGAACAATGTTGTATTATGAAACATTTATTTATTGTTGTTAAAAGGATAAACAAAAAATAAAAACAACACTGTGAACTAATAATAACTGTTTGTTTTAATATACCATATTGCCTTTAGCGAAGATAAAGCCTATACATTAGATAGGGCTGTTTATTTTCATTTGATACACACTCTATTAATAACCAGCCTATCAGAACTAGCCGGCCAGGCCTAATCCGTATTGAATTGTATTTAGCTCTATTGAGGTAGTATTATCTCTATGAATAGCAAGGCATGAATATAATTTAATGGCTGGTGAAGTATAGAGTGTCCCAGTAAAAAAAGGTCTGACTGAAACTTTCAAATATCGTATTTTGGGATTTTCCCCTCACGGTCCCAACTTTAACCTCATATAAAAAGAGTTCCCCAATAGTCAATTTGTGTGCATTTTTTTGGTGATTATTGAATACTTCCTTAGTATTTTAAAACCAAAAAACCAGCTTATTAGAGCCATGTCCGGGTTTCACAACATCAAGTGTAATCCCGACTGATCTACAAGGAGCTTATGTCCTAATGAACAATTCCCATTGCTAATGCTAAGTATGTGGATCAGCAACACGTAAGAAATGTGATGCTTGAATAACTCCATACTCCATACTAAAAATAACTTTATCAATGACTTTGCCAAGAGAGTTAATCCAGTGTAGTGTAGTGGCCAAGCTCTAGTGCTCTCACGCAGGAATCCCGGGTTCGATTCCTCAACCAACCTACATGTTTATCATTATATTGCTGTTTGTTTTTGTAACATGCTCATTTTGGCAGCGTTCATAGTTCACCTCGCCGGATGAACAAAAGAGCCCCTATTATTTATATATTTTGTAGTATTATGGGATGAACGCTTAGGCTGCTATGCGTATACAGTGAACTCAATACTACTCTGGGGAGATTCGCACAGTTTAAAAGCGGGATTTGTTGAACACGTCGTGTAAAAGATAAACTCACCTTTAATTCAGACAAAAGTTTAATTAATCACGGTTTTAAGCTAAACCCGCGTTTAGTACGAGAATACGGCTCAATACCTTTTTTCATTCTTAAACAGTCATACCTTACTAGACGTTATCTGTTAATGTTAGTACCCTTTATTGTACACACTTGTCAACTTTTAGCCCTGTTTACGTAAGTATCGAATAACCCACAAACATTCCATTTAAACCTGTGCGGTGATTACTCCATGTATCGGCGTATTGCGCAGTCAGACGCACTGGAGAAGTGCGTACGTTATGAACAAACCGTATAGGGTCATGTGTTTTAAGCTCGCCTCCTATCGCGTTACACACGGATTTTGGTTTTCGCGACATGAGTTTAGCTTTACACATTTATATTTGTTTAAATACCCCTCTGAGGTAGTAAAAGTATACATTTTCTGGAGGGAAATTGCATGAGAAAACCAAATATGCCATTACTAAAATGGTATGATCGGAAATGTTCGGGAAAATATCAGAGTTTTTTAATTTTTAATTTGAGATCCATATTTTTTTTATCCCTATCATTATTTACTTTGAATTCCCCATGAAATTACGCATTAGATGATATATAATTGTCAAAGTTACTACGTCGGTATGGTAAGTATACCGGCTAGTGAATATCTCCAATTTTTATTTTATATATTTTTAATATTATTAGAAATGTTTGTTTAAGGATGAACCCTTCCCTGATATAAACTGCATTTCCTTTTTATAAATCCGGTAATTTGAGGCTGATTATTCATGTTGACTGTGTAGCGAATAATGAAGAAAGCTGATGATCATGGTCTTATCCATAATTAATTAGTTGTTACAAATAGTTGACAAGTCTGTTGAACTACATACTTAAAGACTACTAAATATCCTTTAAAATGGGACAAGAATGGTGTTTGTAACATCAGGGATGATTAGTTATTGTAAAAATAACAAAGCATGGGATTATCCCCATTGAGTTTGTACAGGCGGCACCCCTTTCGGCACCACCCCTGGTCCCCAAACTTCAAGCAGCTGTATCTCCCTTTCTGTATTAGCTATACCAAAGCCATTTCGCAGGCAGATAGCTTGTTATTAGAGCTTTAAAATGGTACCAAATTTGTTGAGATAGCTTTTGTGGTTTCAAAAATATTTGAGGAAAATGACAGCATGAAACTAAAAAATTTAACAGCACCACCCTATTGGGAGGCGAGTTCATAACGCGTGACCATAGTAACCACGCACAATGCAAGGGTGGTCACGCTAATTAATGTACGCTGTGTTATATCATCTCGTGAGAATTGCTTAAACGTGCTTAACTGTATAGAATGTCTCTTATACCGGAATGGGTGGTAGAGACCAATTCGGATATGAAATAATGAAATATCTATGCCAATAGACGTTATTCATGATTGGCGATTTTATTTCTGGGGAGGGAGACATACGCGATAAACATACAATCTCGTACTTTTACTGCAATGCAATGAACTGTGAACTTCTACAATTTCCTAGATAGTGTCGGTTACCAGCAAACATTTCATTTCAAACTAGTGGAATAGATAGTTTATACATTCAAGTTTATTTCACGAATGTAAGGTCCAATATTGAACAGCTCAGTGGCTACCGGAGGGAGGGATGGGGGCAGGGGGAATGCCAAAACAGAAAAGTAAGTACTTTCTGAAGATGTCTCAGTGTCAGCTTTATAGCCAATACAGATATTGCTGAAAAGGCAGGAAATTACTAATAAAGGTGTGCGATGATGACATCCAGGAATGGGAGGCCGTTTAAATCATTTAAAATGTTATCGTAGCACACATTTGATTTAATTCCGCAATACAAATATTGTTTGAAAACATCTTAGAAAAATCAAAATAAGTCTGTATTTGACCCTGAAGCGTCAATCATGTCATCCGTATATATTATTGTTATAGTTAGATGTAATTCGACAGATTTCAGCCCAATTTCATCAGGGTTGTTATCTTAAATGTGTAGGATGTTTATGTGTAAATGAATCGTGTTTACACAGGGCGAAATTTGCATGCGCGTAATGAGCGTGTGGGCGGTAACATTCTTCACTGCATAGATACAATCAGGCCAATCGGATGCGCGCGTTGGTCAACTCAAATTCGTAAAGTTCTATTTCACCAATGGGAACCGCACTCCCATGTTTATGCTTAGTATGCGGACGTAACAAAAAAAAGGGTCAACTAGAATGGCTGTATCCCATTTATGTAACTGAAATAAGAATTACTTTTTTACAGTGCTAAGATTTTCTTTTTCACTTTCAAAAGAGAAGGATGTCGATCATCTCTAGCTGAAATTATTGGCTAATACTGTAACTCATGCATAATGAACGCGGAGCTTTCCATATAGACCAATCCTTACTCTGAATCATTTGTCCGATCATTTGTCGCTTGGAAGTTTAGGCTTATTACTCGTATATAGGCCAAGTTTGTATAAACCATGAATTAAACTCTAATTAAATGTCCCGCCGTATTATAAGATGGTTTTCATTGCCAGACGGCAAAATACAGTATCGCTCGACGGATTGGTAAGCTATATAGGGGCATAATACTCTGAGAAAGAGTGCTGTTATTTTATTCATGTTACATTAGCATACTACCAAAACATCATTTTTAATTGTTTGTTGTATAAATATTTACTTAATGAAACATATAGGGGCATAATACTCTGAGAAAGAGTGCTGTTATTTTAGTCATGTTACATTAGCATACTACCAAAACATCACTTTTTAATTGTTTGTTGTATAAATATTTACTTAATGAAACAGATTCGTGCGGGAATTCAACCGGATTCAGTTGTACCGACACTGTTTGCGTCAGTCTTGATGAAGTGTGTGACGGAAAATATGATTGTCCGTACAACAACGATGAATATTATTGCGGTAAGGGTGCACTAATAAAAACAAATTAGTAATTTAATCCCTTAAAAGTAATTTATTATATTACAATAATTTATAGTAAATTCTGACCAATTCGGTACAATAAAGTGAGTAATACCAAACATGACTAAAGCTAGATTTAGACAGTAACAGATGAATATGTAGACGTATTGAAGTTCCACCGTTGTGCCATATACGTTACCGAATCTTGTGAATCATAATAGGCCTAATCCAAAACCTAAAAACAAATCAAACATTCCAGGAAAATGCCCGTTTGTTGTTCCAGACTCGTGATAGCTTAAGGAATTCGAATTCCATACTTATTTGCAATTTGGAACTTTTTAAAACATATATTAAGTATTGGTAGAAATTTGTTTGAGTCATGCTGTAAAATTAGACGCACTTGTATCACGTCATGTGCGTATGAAATAAAACATCAAATTAAGCTTGAAGTAAATTAATTTTTGATACACTCATAATCCAACCAACGCGATGTTTATATTTTGACTATTATTACCACATTAAGGTGGGTGTCTTGAAGATTGGTACTTTTGGAAGGATACCCTGTACTATGTCGAGTTAAAGGAATCGAAGAATTATTCAGAAGCTTCAGCGATATGTCGAGGTTTGGGAGCAACACTAGCCAGCATAAACGATGAAGAGGAGCAGCTCTTTATCGAATGTAAGTATTGTATATAATTAGTTGTGTACGATTTTCAACAGTTCGTTTCGCAATTCATGTTTATTGATTAATAGCTTATATGATATGTATAATTAATAAATAAATTATAGGATTAGAATATATTGCCATGTTCATTGAGTGAATATTGTAGATAGGACCAAAGCAAACGTGTTAATATACTTTCTGCAACAGTAATGTAAAACCTAAGACCGTGATAAAATAGTATGATAATCAAAACAATTTTTCTTGATAGTTGTGCACAACACCATTGACTCTATCTGGATAGGGCTTGATGACCTCATAGAGCCAGATAACTTCCGGTGGCAAGATGGGTCAGAGGTGAGGATTGTTGTGAAGTCAGAATCTTACTACAATTTGCGTAACGATGTGTGTATGTTTAAATCCTGAAAAGGCTCTCTCCTTTTGCATTTAAACGCCGTGGACGTTGTACTGAATTGCTGTGAACCGTACAGAATTGACCAAGATATGAGCAAAAAACCAGGAAAATCCAGGGCTTTTTCAGACTGTTGCTACGGGCCGTGTTTGTTTGCTTTATGCGTATTGCAACCATGCTGTCGGCGGGTAACACATAATGGATCGCACATATGGGTACGCTGACGCGGTACTACTACGTACATTTCGTACATGCACTACCTCCCCACACGCGGGCGGGCAAATAATGGAAAAAATACGCTGTGCTACGGAAGATCATGGTTAAGGTTTAGGCCTTTGGGGTTGAGAGAAGCCACGGTGCGGGGGGGGGGGGGGGGGGGGGGGGGGGTAATAAAGTAATGTGGTAGAAATATGGTTATAACCCATTAGAGGGCCATAAGGTAATGAAATAATGTGGTTTCTGATCAAAAGAGAAAACATGGTATGGTGAATCTCTTCGCGTACATGGTGTCAGATGTGGGATTAGACACTGTTAGTGTGGTAGTTCCCGCCTGAGTTCTGATTATTTACGAGATTTAAATGAAATACGCTGTGCTACGGGAGATGGTTAAGGTTAGGCCTTGGAGGTTGAGATAAGCCACGGGACGGGGGAGGGTGTATTGAAGTAATGTGGTATGGGAGGTAAGGGGGTTAATGAAGAAATGCGATATAACCCCTTCGAAGGCTATAAGTTAATGAAATAATGTGGTTTCTGATCATTAAGAATTATACATGGTATGGTGAATCTAAATCGGGTAATGGTGTCAGACGTGGGATTTGACACTGTGGTAGCTCCCGCCAGAGTCCTGATTATTTACGAGACTTTAATTGATGCTAAATTTCGTAACAGAGAGGGCCACGCCGCAATGAAATAGTGTGGTTTTTTAACAGTATAAACCATGGGATATAGCTTGGGAAAATGACGGGAAGCATTAATTTCAGGTCAGAATATAGGCCTGCATTACATTTACTAATATGTATGGGATATAGGGTAATAACGGGAAACATTCAATTTGAGGTCAGAAATATAGGCCAATGTATTCTTATCAATTTTGTAATCAATTTTCCAACACTTATGTATTGTTTCATTGTGTAGGTGTTAGCCATGCTTACTAGCGGGAGCCCGTCCCGCTAGTTATTATAATTATTGTTAGAGTGCGCATGCGTAGATTGATTTTCGACGAACTCTGTGACGGCAATACGATAGCTTCCTCAACGGTGATTATCTCATGTTTAAAATAGCGAAAAGTAAATTGTAAAAATGTATATAAGTACTGATCATGCTGATTATCACAATTTCCGGTTTACAAACCCACACGTTCATGCGATCGATTTGTTTTTCAATGTGCAGTTTAATTATTCTAATTGGAGAGTTAACCAACCAAACAATGTCCCGCCAAAAGAGGAATGTGTAGAAATGTACGCGGACGGGACCTGGAATGATAACAAGTGTCACAATATATTTACATACGTCTGTGAAAAACCGGTTACAGGTCAGTTTCAGTTTGATGTAACAACTTTTAACAATATTTCCAGCAATGTGTAAACAGGCCTGCATATTATTATATTTTATTATATTATATTTGAATGCGTGGTGTAAACGTGATATTAAAGTGTCACCTATATGAGTTTATACAATATATGGACAGATTTTTATTGGAATTTGCCTATAGTGATAGCAAACTATTGATTAAAATAATTAATTAAGATTAACCTATTGTGTATACTTTTTAGGGGGAATACAAGAGATAGAGCTTCATACTAAAGGTAGGTATTATCGCGTCTGTGTTTTATATTCATTCTATTCTTTATATTGGGCATTGAGCAAATCTGTAATGTGGCATCGTATCATTTATTACATTAGAATAGTTTGTACATGTAATTACATATTCTCTCCAGCCGCTATTATTATTTGACTTATATGATATATAGAGACTATGTGGGTAACTGGATCAGATCATGCAATGAAAGTGAAATGCTAACCTTGTCCTGTCATAATTCTTCATAAAATTTTTTTGTGGTCATATAGCTGTTGCTACTGTACGCTTAATTCGGTCAAAGTATACGTTCTAATAGTTATAAATTTTTAATTTTAAATGGTATGATCGATATGGGAGCGTGGTTTTGTATTTATTTTTATTTTTTTGGATTTGACATGTGTCTAAAAATCGGATTGCCCTGCATGGTTAATGTTTAATTTAGTGCACACAATTGAACGACAATCGATACTGAAGTTTTAAAGTGCACTTATTTTAATTCATGCTCTAAACCAATTTCTAATTCCACATGCGATTGTGTTTACTTTTCTCAATCTAGATATTTTTGACTAAAATCGGGGCTTTTTTATTTGATATTTGTACAGCTTCAAGATAACTAAATAACATTTCATATGCTATTTGTTTTGTCAAATTTGCTTGAGTCAATCCAAATATAAGCTGTTTGAACACGAGAAAACAAGATCAAAGTTGTGCCAGTTTTTGAAAGAAATCATCCATGTGTAAAATTGATATTATGTTCGCTTTGAAGCATTTCAAAAATATAGCACACATTTTACGGTCAGTTTTAATCAAGCATATTTGTTGATAGGATAAAGCAAATGAGATCCAACAAACGTAAACAGCATTTGAGATATAATTTACTCAGCTTGAAGCTCATGTCAACATCAATTAGTAAATACTCATTATTAAATGAGCAAAATGACTCTTTTCACGAGCATCTGTTTCTCCTAAAATAGTGGCACCCGTGCTTGATCAAGCATATCATTGGATTGGGAAAAGCAATTACAATCAAAACAACGGCATTTGAAAGCCAACTGAATTATCAGCTTTCTTATGCAAACAGTAATACCATATACCGAATGTTTGCTGAAAGTAATCACGTTTGAACCATTTTGTATGGGACACCCTGTATTATTGAAGATTTTCAAAACTAATTGGATATAGAAAATAAATATTGTTATACCATACAGCATTTGAAAGAATATTTCCAACAATGTCACTTTAATATCTACCCACAGGAGAAACAGACAAGTTGCAATACTCAATCAAAGGTAAGCATGTGTGTAGCAGTGGATTTTACACATTAGTATAAGATACTTAATTTTGCAAATAGATCTGGCAAACACCAGATTTCCCTAATTTCCCTACTCATCCGAGATATGTCAGTACAGATGAACAATTAGAAAGACCTTTGTTCAATTCCTTTTATTAACCATCTGTGTAGTGTTCACTGGAGCAAGCTTAAGCTTCTGTTGGTCCATGCCACATGTACAGCCAGCTATTTATCTCCTTCATGACCTGGGTTGGACAACACATCAGGTATAACATTTAGCGTGAATTATCCGCCAGCTACTAGCCTAGTAGCTTACCCCGATTTGGTGCTCTCCAAATTTTGGGTTACGCCTCAGCTACTAGCGAGGTAGCGCTATTCTTCAGCTACTCGTCATTGGTGCACTCGGCCGTAAATGGTATAAAATGGCAAACATTTCACTGTCAAAATCCGTTCGTTTTAAATAAATGGATCAATGGTTAAATAATAAAAATATCACAATTCTAGCGTCAAATTTCTGTGGCGTGCTACTGTGATCCTGGCTTTTGTAAATGTAAATCACGGGTTCGATTCCCGTAATTCCCATTTTTGTTCTCTATTTTTGTTCTGATTTTAATGACTTTAGTGACTTTAATGAAATAATTTATGTCAATTTCTATGAACTACGTATGGTATTGACATTAATCAATCGATTTATTAAATGTGTAGGCCTATGTATTTTTATTTACTTTATTTATAATATTCATTCAATAGGCATATTTATTTATGAATTTGTTATTTATTTGATTTCATGTTATTTGATTAATAAAATAATTATTGGCCACAAAAGGACACAAAAGAGTACTTTAAAACAAAGCAGCTGTTTTGATTATTATGATACACATACTTAGGATTGAAATTGTCATGGTTGTACAACAATCAGGAGGCACTATATTTGTAATTAAATATTTGGTAATTTATGCTCTGTTGCACTGTAGTATATTTAGTGTTTCCGACCGTTATAATCTTCTTATAATGTATTTTACTTCGTTATATATTTGTATTGACTATCTGATTTTGGTTTATTTTAGTATGTCAATAGTTGATTAATATAGGTTTTCCCAGTTAGTTTAACACTTTATTCATCTCAGTTTCGTCTTTGGTCAAGTATATTCATATTTTGCGCAATGATTTTCATTTAATGTTCATTTTATTCCGTCCTAACACACTTCCATTTCGTCTGATACAGCGGTAACCTACTAATGTATACATTTATTTCGTCTTTGATCAAATAGTTTCATATTCAGTTCACTTTATTTCGTCCCATGTGGAACATCCTGCCTAGAAGCATGAAAAATCCAGCTATAGGCCTATACGTTTTAATATATATGGTCATGTGTTTTAAGCTCGCCTCCTTTCGCGTTACACACGGATTTTGGCTTTCACAACATGATTTTAACTTTTACACATTTATATTTGCTTGTATACCCCCCTGAGGTAGTAAAAGTATATATTTTCTGAAGGGAAATTTCATGAGGAAACCAAATATGCCATTAAAAGTATAGTACGACTAAGAACTAAAATGGTATGATCGGAAATGTTCGGAAAAATATCAGAGTTTTTAATTTTTAATTCGAGATCCATATATTTTTTATACCTACCCCTATCATTATTTACTTTACAATTTGAATTCCTCATGAAATTACCCATTAGATGATATATAATTGTTAAAGTTACTACGTCGGTATGGTAATTATACCGGCTAGTGAATATCTCCAATTTTTATTTTATATATTTTTAGAATTTTCAAAAATATTTGTTTAAGGATGAACCCTTCCCTGATATAAACTGCATTTCTGAATTCCTCTAGTTACAAGCTTTCCAAAAATGTATACTTTTGCTATCATAGGTTGAAAACTTTTTCTGTTATTGTCATTTTTATAAATCCGGTAAATTGAGGCTGATTATTCATGTTTACTGTGTAGCGAATAGGAAGAAAACTGATGTTCATTGTCTTATCCATAATTAATTAGTTGTTACAAATAGTTGACAAGTCTGTTGAACCACATACTTAAAGACTACTAATTATCCTTTAAAATGGGACCAGAATGGTGTTTGTAACATTAGGAGATGACCAGTTATTGTAAAAAGAACAAAACATGGGATTATCCCCATTGAGTTTGTACAGGCGGCACCCCTTCCAGAAACACCCCTTCCAGCACCACCCCTGGTCCCCAAACATCAAACAGCTGTATTTCCCATTCTGTATTAGCTATACCAATGCCATTTTGCAGGCAGATAGCTTGTTATTAGGGCTTTAAAATGATACCAAATTTGTTGAGATAGCTTTTGTGGTTTAAAAAATATTTGAGGAAAATTACAGCATGAAACTAAAAAATGTAACGGCACCACCCTATTGGGAGGCGAGTTCATAACGCGTGACCATATATATTGTTTTTCTTTCTTTCTTTCTTGTTCGCTGATATGAAATGTAGGTCTATTCGGATCTGAATCAACAATGCAAAAGAACACATGTCGGTGGTTCAAATCTAACCTGCAATAATATGTAGGCCTATTCTTCTATCACCTGACGAATACATGTGATAAAAGTATTAAAAATAATGAACAAAGACGAATTATATTTGTGCATAGACCCGCTACCCATCAGGTGATACGAATTCAATCCTTCCTTGACGAAAAGAAATGACCAATGAATTAAATGAAATGGTCATACTTTGAAATATAATGCTCATTGACGAAATTTATCTAACAAAATGCGTAAGTCAGATTTTGGGGACGAATTTCAACTTAACGAGATATGAAATATAATGAAAAAAGTGTTAAACTAACTGGGAAAACCTATAGTATATTGCAGCATATGTCCTGTTGTAGTTTTAAAGATTTTCTATAGTTTTAAAGATTTTTCTGTGAAGTGCCTTGAGGCCGTTGACATCGTAAGGTGCTTAATAAGTCCCATGTATTATCATTATTATTACTACGGAAAATTTAAATCCATACTAGCTTCTTATTGTCCTAGCAACTATGCTGTCTATTCCTGTGTCATTTTCAAATGCTAGGCTTTGTGATGCTATGTTGAGACTGTAGTTAAAGGGCTTTATAATAATCGCAATTTGTCAATATGTTTTGGTTTTTGATAAAACGACTAGACAAAAGAAGGTAATGAAGTAGTAATTGCAATTTTCTGCTATGAGGATGCTGAATAGAAACGCGAATATTAGTGGTTATTGTAAAGTGCCGGATAAAAGATAGAACATATTTAAATGTTGAGTAAATGCTAATACGATTTTAATGATAGATGATAGATACGATATATATGATATAACAGATAGTTGACGATGCTAGACATGCGCGTGCAGTCCACGGGGGCGGCTTTAGGGCAAAAGAAGAAAGGGAGAGATAGAGGAGAGAGAGAGAGAAGAGAGTGGAGAGATAGTGGGAGGGGGAGGAAGGGGAGAGCTTTTATTAGTGTCTTTCGTGTCTCTCACTATATCCGTCTCTGATCCGTGTCAGTGTTTTATAACAAATGTAAATATTGATATCGAGAAGGGTTTTTCTAGGCCATTCAGACAGGCTTAAACCCAACAGCTCCTCCCCCTGAACCCCGCCAACGGCATTCCCCCACGTATCCAGTGCAGCAGGCTATGCCCCCATCCATTAACATAGGAGTAAAAAAAGAAGAAAGGAGGAAGAGAGGAAGAAAGGAAGAAAGAAGGAATAGGAGAAGTAGAAGGAGGAGGGGAGGGGGAGGAAGGGTAAGGAGCATAGACAGTGCAAGCGGGTGTCGTTGTCACGCCCCTCGCCAATACTTTTCCTGTGGGTGACGACGTCACCCCCCCCCCCCCCCCCCCCCCCGACTCCCTTAAAAAAATAGATAAATGAAAACATTACATGTGATTCGACTTCGTCCAACTGGACCTTTTTAGCGTTAACAATGCAAATCTTTGGGTGCTTCGCGCGAATTAGTGTCAATGTAAAGTTATTCAGGCATAATAAAATTGCTTCAGGAACGTTTTTTGGACCATTTTAGTTTTTAAAATGTTTGAGCTCTTCGCGCGCATTAGTTTGAATGTAAAGTTATTCAAGCTTAACAAGTTTTTCTGGACCATTTTAGGAACATTACCTATACAAATCAAAACCTGCCCCCAGATGCCACAATGCCCCAGCTTATAGTATACTATACTACATATGTTAGTATACCATTAGGAATAGGAACTTTACTATACCTATATAAACGCCTATCTGAGAAATCACAAAACCTTACCCAGATGTCTCAATGTCCCAGCTTAAAAAGTAATACTATTATAATATACTATACATAATATTATATTGTTCAATGGTTGGTCTAACCAGAAAAGGTTGTCAATAATAATATTATACTACATGTTAGTACACCATTAGGAATAGGAACAATACCTGATGTTTGAGCGCTTCGCGCGCATTAGTTTGAATGTAAAGTTATTCAAGCTTAACAAGTTTTTCTGGACCATTTTAGGAACATTACCTATACAAATCAAAACCTGCCCCAGATGCCACAATGCCCCAGCTTATAGTATACTATACTACATATGTTAGTATACCATTAGGAATAGGAACATTACTAATTTACTATACCTATATAAACGCCTATCTGATAAATCGCAAAACCTGCTCCAGATGCCACAATGCCCCAGTAAAAGTAATACTATTTATATATAGTATACTATACATCTATAGATGATATACTATACATTATATAAGTTAGTGGGCCATTTGGAATAGAACACTACCTACATAAACGGCTATGTGAGAAATCACAAAACCTGCCCCAGATGCCACAACGCCCCAGCCCAAAAAATAATACTATTATAGTATACTATACATATACTATATACAGGGTGTCCCTAAAAAAGGTGCACGTGTTTATCCGTGTTTAGCTCAAAAAGTAATACAATAATAGTATACTATACATCTATAGATGGTATTATACAATTTGGAATAGGAACACTACCTATATAAACGCCTATCTGAGCAATCCAAAATCCTGCCCAGATGCCACAATGCCCTCAGTTCGAAAAATAAAACTTTAATAGTATACGATACATATACTATAGATGGTATTATACAATTTGGAATAGGAACACTGCCTATTTAAACGCCTATCTGAGCAATCCAGAAACCTGCCCCAGATGCCACAATGCCTGCCAGCTCAATAGTAATAATATGTAATAATACTGCGCCACTAAAGTATCTAGACACTTACAAATGGTCAGATTTATCGGAACCTGAAATAATATGCAAACAAATGATTAATTAATTCAATTTACAGTTATCTTCTGCGCACGCATTTTGACACCTCTTTTGTTGCGCTACGATGTTGTTTGGCGGATTTATGGGCACTTGAGTGGCTTAAGGTCGAATTCAAAAGTTGCAAAAGCTCCTATTCACCCCAATTCCAGAAGGGAACTCACACAAGCATCACACACAGACAAAATCAAGACAATTTGTTCTGTTTACTTAACCATGACAATTAATGATTGATTAATTATTGATGTATGCCTCCCATCTCTGACCCTTTTGTTTTGTTATTGACAATTAATGCTGATGTTTATCGCAATCGATTAATCCAACACGCGACAAACAAATCATTTATAAAAGGCGGGCAAAAATAACGCTGATCTTATTCGTCACAGTACAACGCTCTTGCTTGAATAGGGGCTTTTGCAACTTTTGAATTCGACCTTAAGCCACTCTGAGAAATCCCAAAACCTTCCCCAGATGCCACAATATCATCCCAGCTCAAAAAGTAATACTATTATAATATACTATACATGTTAGTAATACTATTGTAGTATACTATACATAGTTAATAAATGTTAGTATGCCATTTGGAATAGGAACACGACTTATATGAATACCTTTATTTTTGTGAGTTCTAACATGAATGATAAACCGATAAAATTATGTACATGGATGTTTTCTATTACGTGTGTAAGTTATGGGTGGTTGTTGTTGGTTGTGATCGCACTAATTAGCATTATAAATATATGCTTCACGGAAATATCCCATATTTTTGGGGGGAAAATACGGAATATTTACGGATTCTGTAATTTTGCGAAAATTTCTAACAGTACAGACTAACATGTCGTTGTATCGAATGTAGGAGCCTGCGAAATGTCACTGGGCATGCAGAGTCACCTGCTCCCTGATAATCAAATAACGGGTTCCAGTTATTGGGACAATCCGAGGCAGCCCCATTTTGCTCGACTTCACAATGATAGCTACTGGATGCCGCATGTAGAAGACAACGATCCGTGGTTACAGGTTTCTTTTGGAGAGCAGATGGTGATTTCTGGTATGATTATCGTAGGAATTCTGGACTTGGAGGCTGGATGGATATATATGGATAGATTCTTCATAACATACAGCAACGATGGTGTTGATTGGAAGCCATATATCTACTTTGACGAGGAGGTAATGTCAAGGAATTCAATGGTAGACACGGATTGTGTTCCAAAATATGGAAACCATTTTTTCTTTTCATAATATTGATTAAAAGCAAACAATATATTATTGATATACATCTGGAAACTAGAATACCGTTTGAATAGGTGTGCACATTACTTCTAGGTAGAGTTGAACATTTACAGATAACAATTGGATGTGCTTCTTTCGTACTCGTGGCCCTAAACTATCATCAAGATATTATTTGCGAGTGTAGTGAATGCCTTACGCCTTTTCTTTTTTGGACCCTGCGCAGATTCAACACTGAACAGGTCTCACATTTACTTTAGGTCCTTAGGTGAACATCTTAAAATATGACACTCCTACTTACAAAACTATCAGGTTGACAATTTGCAGAATGAATCAAAACGTTTCTGAGAGTGTAATAATAGCTTGACATTGCGATATGGAGCACCGGATATTTTACAAACACGTGCGTCTAATAAATTGCATTACCTATTTCATCATTTTTCAACACAGCCTGATCAGTGCAGTGCAATACAGCCTACCAATGAAGCGATTGTCAACAAAACGGAAGCAAAGGCAACCGAATTCAGCAACCCATACCCATGCCGTCGACTGCTGATTTTTCACCATCAATTTAAAGCGACATTCGTTCGTCTGCATCCGGTAGTTACAGGAACATCGTTAACGGACCGATTAAATATTGGGGCGAGAATTGAGATACTTGGTTGCGTGGATAATGGTAAGACAATTCCCAACAATCCAGCCATAATTCCTTCAATCAAATTGGGGGCACGGTAGTGATTTTGGTTAATACCCCTGTCACACATACGGCCATCAGGCCTTGCGCTCTCGTTGCGCTGAAAAAAGTATTAACAAGTAGCAAAACGCCATGCAAAGCGCAGTAAGGTCTTTAAGAACCAAATGGGGACGCCATACAAAGCGCCGAGCTTGCTGTTTACGCTCTGCTGCGATCAAGCCAGCGCTTGTATTGCGCTTATAAGTCGCTGTCTGCGTTACTATATAGTACCTTTCAAAATGTTTTCATAACGTTCTCTGCGTCGACGCAGAGAGTACAGATCGAATGCACGAAGGGTATTAGATTAACAAACAATAAAAATAGTGGGGTCATTCAATAAGTTCTACCTCCTCACTCATAATATTGCTAATATGAATGTCAGCCTCATGACATTTTGTCATGATTATAGCTCTGAATCATATAGCTACACATTTATAGTAATTGATAACTGTTATCGGTTTTACTTTGGTATGATTCAATTAAAGCCAGCAAGAAATGTTGGACAATGGACACGAAAAATTAAACTAAAGATTTTTTTTTATTTAGTTTTTCTCTCCGTATTGTATGATTAAATGGATGATTTCTGAATATTATCATGATTCGATGATTGGCAATATTAACCTTTGTAAGCCTACAAAGAGTATAATATCACCTCGAATGTATTGATACGCCTTTAGCTTTGGAACACTGCTATTTAGTCAAATGTTCGTTGTTACAAGTCAAGCCACAGTGATGCCTCGAATGTTAAATCTTAACATGATAGTCACTTTATTAGTTTCCTTATGTGTAACCTTTATAATAGTCAATCAGGTAGTCAGTGGTAGAAATTATCACTTAGAGATACTTGTAATCCCTCCATTAGTCCTGGATATTGAAGATTTCTTTAGTTCTTATGAAAAGCAAATTTGACTTTTGCAGCGGTTCTCTGGGGTAGAGTTAAAACTAATGGCTGTTCTGTTCTGGTTTTGGTTAATTGGGGGGCATTTGTCTTCAACTTTTATTGTTTATAGTCTTTTCAAGAGATATCTGTAATTTAGAATATTTTTAATTGACCTATGGTACGTTTGTCTCTTAGAATTGGCCAAATGAATAGCCCTTAGGAGACATTTGGCTATTTCTTATCCGTTTCCGTCGCACTAAATGGAACATTGGTTTTCACTTCATCTCCAGAAAAGTACAATCAGTACTCAGACCAATTTACTATGAATTTGTAGCTGATATAAAGCTACAATTGTGGCATATTTCATACGACTGGCTTATTATAGCAAAGTTATGAGGTAGGAGGTAGAATGTATTGAATGACCCTCGTAGATACAGACGGAATGAAAATGATCCATGATTATTAAAGCTCTAATCACATTACCGATCTTTAACATTGATTGTTATTTAAATCCTATTAGAGAGCATTATCCAAACATTCGCCCCTATAATGTAAAGTCACTATATCTAGAGCTATGTTGCCGATACAACGATCACGATATCTTATGCGTCTGAACAAACATAAAGTTGTTCAAGACAACTACCAGCGTTTGCAATGCAAACCAGATCGCACAAGCACCAGAATTAAAGTGACCGTTGCGTTCGACAATACCCGATTTTCAGCTAAAACCGACGGTTGTGGATGTATTCATACTGCATCTGATTCCGTGCAGGATACATGATTACATTTACAAAGGTTGGCGATATATAAGCTCAACAAACAAATTATGACAAGGACAAAAAGGTGTCTATTTTGGCAATGAGTGGGCATAGCCGTTTATTCACAAAATGCAACCAATTTCGGCGAATACCCAAGCTCGATAACCGGATGACAATGAAAATTGAACCCTAAGGTTCGGCCAAACCAGTTAAGAACATTACAACTCCAATTCCTATCACCTGATAAGACACTATAGCATAATTCAATAGTGTTAACTGTCGTTACGCAAACGCGGCTGCTCACTCATACTATGAGAGGCTCACATAAACATTACCAAAATGTTCATTGGAGAGTAACATATTCACTGTATGCCCAGATAGATGTTTATCTCTAATACTCTCTGCGTACGGACAGTTAAATTGCAGTTATAATTTCTTGATTTTGAGCTTAGATACCCGCATGTCATTAATGTATAATTATAAATCAAAATCATGAACGGGCTATACCAGGCATCATCTTCATATTTCATAATGCCCTTATTTACACACGTGAATATATAAATTTCCGCAATGTCTGTAAATGCTGGCTGTACTTTGACACCGTCACTTCCAGGCTGTAGGCGTTCCTTTGTACCAACATCTAATACAGTAAAAATAAAACTGAGAAATTGCTGATTAATATGGGAGGACTCGCTGTCGTCCAGCTTATTTCAATAAAACGGGGTGGGTGGGTGTGGATTTAAAATTGTGTGAGCGTACTCTGATAAACGTGTACAGTATATGACAGCATGCCTCGGAGTGGACGTGGCAGGAAAACGGTAGGCAAATACCACACGCTGCTGTCAATCACACAAGCGCGCGAAAACGCCAAAGGAGGTGGGCGTAGCTTTCGATAAAT
Organism: Ophiura sarsii; assembly: GCA_035610835.1. Lineage (NCBI taxonomy): Eukaryota > Metazoa > Echinodermata > Ophiuroidea > Amphilepidida > Ophiuridae > Ophiura > Ophiura sarsii. Next base: position 45,571,797 of record CM069445.1, on the reverse strand, counting down.
CTATGTAATGCAGATAAACTGCATTAAATTTTGATTATCCAAACATTCGCCCCTATAATGTAAAGTCACTATATCTAGAGCTATGTTGCCGATACAACGATCACGATATCTTATGCGTCTGAACAAACATAAAGTTGTTCAAGACAACTACCAGCGTTTGCAATGCAAACCAGATCGCACAAGCACCAGAATTAAAGTGACCGTTGCGTTCGACAATACCCGATTTTCAGCTAAAACCGACGGTTGTGGATGTATTCATACTGCATCTGATTCCGTGCAGGATACATGATTACATTTACAAAGGTTGGCGATATATAAGCTCAACAAACAAATTATGACAAGGACAAAAAGGTGTCTATTTTGGCAATGAGTGGGCATAGCCGTTTATTCACAAAATGCAACCAATTTCGGCGAATACCCAAGCTCGATAACCGGATGACAATGAAAATTGAACCCTAAGGTTCGGCCAAACCAGTTAAGAACATTACAACTCCAATTCCTATCACCTGATAAGACACTATAGCATAATTCAATAGTGTTAACTGTCGTTACGCAAACGCGGCTGCTCACTCATACTATGAGAGGCTCACATAAACATTACCAAAATGTTCATTGGAGAGTAACATATTCACTGTATGCCCAGATAGATGTTTATCTCTAATACTCTCTGCGTACGGACAGTTAAATTGCAGTTATAATTTCTTGATTTTGAGCTTAGATACCCGCCAAAAAGAGCGGTAATTAATGCCGCGAATTCGCCAACCAGTTATGTAATGCACGCGCTAAATTTGCTGTGAAATAGGCATTGCCCTCCTCACTCAAGTGCACTCGATCATGAATGTAAAGATGGGTGGACCTGTAAGAAAATTGGGGATGCGGGATATAAAAACCACCGACCTGATTTACTAGTTTTCGGGCCCGACGGTTGCAGGCACGGCGACATTTGTCGATGGCTTTGTTACACAAAGCCCCCCGGTAATCCGCCCGGGGGAGGATACCCGACAAAGCCACGGTTGTGTGCGGGCATATGGCTTTCAACAGTTGCAGGGTGCGATAAATTGCCCTGTTGATTGCCCCCAACCGTGAACTTGCCAAGTCATTCCCCCCGAGGTGAATTACGATTATGGATGGAGGGGCCTCGGATGCAAGTAGGGACGTTACCTTTGCATAAAAGTGGCACCAACGCATGCCACCATCCCCGGACCACCTGACCGTTCCAACATCAAAAAGACCAAGGTCGGGGCCCCCTGGTTGAATTAAAGTTGCTTGTGCCGCTCTCCGCACGATACTACTCCCAACAACCCATATCCTGCCATCTATAAAATTTAATATACACGAAAATAAATTTAAAATTTAATATCAAAATTATTGATGGGAATGTTGGTATGTCAGGCGGTGCCTGTACGGCAGCGGAGGTTAATAATTACGAAATGACGACTGATATAATCATAATGACTCCTGCCTTGAATAACCGCCATATGAGGCACTGACCTGTCAACAACTCTGTAAATGAAACTACATTGTCATATCGCTGCAGCTTATACCCCGACAAGGGATTTGAATATATGACTGGTAGGCGTCAGACTGCCACCGCCCCATAACTTTGATAGTATTTTCAGATATGTTGTTGTACGCGGCCGTTGTCGCGCCGCCAATCCGAAAGGAGTGTGTTGAATAATTTGAACTAGGGTGACCTAACGTGGTGAGAGCTTTTCGCAGTACGCTTTGTACTTGAAAACGAGTGAGAGGTGATTTATCAAAGTGACAGAATAAGGGTCCTGGGTGTGCGCCTCTCAGCTCGATAAACTTCTGTAATGTGATATAGGGGCAAATTGGGGTGATTGCATTGGCTATGATTTTCAGAACGGTACCACGGCCGAGTTGATCTGTTTTCGAGAAACGCACCTTCACCTCTATAATTGGAGGTGATGAGTCACGAAAAGTTATATCGGATAGTTGCAAAACTTTAAGAATAGGGGCATTCCTGCTTGGTAAAGCAAATTCGCTGATTCGTAGCAATGCGAAAAAGGCTAAAGAAAAGGCGGCCCGGAATAAATTAACCTCATTTTTGGAGGAACACACTCCACAAAGTACATTTGACATTTTTTCTAGTAATGAGAACGTTATTGGTGCTCTAATTCTTGAGCAAGGTGAATATGACCTCTTAAAACCTTCCAAGATCTTTACAATAATGAAGTGGGAAGATAAACACGTTATACCCTTTAACTTGTGTAATGCACTTATTGCTGCTAAGTAAGACTTCACGGTATTAAGTGATCGTCCGGAAAGAGAGAGGAATGATATGAACAAAACAAAATGGTTAATAGGAACTGGCCACACATGAATTAAAGAATGATTAGATCTAAATGAATCAAAAACAGTCAAACCAGTCTTGTATGCTTTCCAAGTTGATTTGGCTGCTGACTCACTCAGTAGCCGTCTAGATTCTGCTCCTAGAGCTTCCAAAGATGCTCTGGGAACGGCGTACTGTCCTTGTCTGCATGCGGGGCCAGCCTCCGAAATCTCTGCATCTGAAAGCGAGAAAGTGAATCACTTATGTCATTTAATTTTCCAGGTATGTGCTCAGCACGTAACAGTACATTACATTGTAAACATTTGAGAACCAAGAAACGCAATAGCGCCATTATGCGTGGGCATTTTGCAGTCTGTTTATTAATTACTTGAACAACGCCTTGGTTATCGCAATGCAAGATTATTTTCTTCGAGTTGAGCTCATCACCCCATATTGATAATGCTACGCATATAGGAAACAACTCTAAGAAAGCAATATTTTGTCCTTTACGTTCACTGAGAAAGTGTGAGTCCCAGGAGCCTTGAGCCCATCTGCCACTGAAATAGGCCGCAAAACCCACACTACCACTTGCATCGGTATAAAGATGTATGTCAGAACTAAAGGACCATTCTCGATCTAATAATGCAGACACACCATTATAGTTGTCGAGAAATGTTAACCACATCTTGAGGTCACCTTTCACCCCATTTGTTAGACGTTTGAAATGATATGGTTTGTTCACCCCGCGTGTTAAGTCAATCAGTCTCCTCATAAAGGCTCTCCCCGGAACTAGCGCCCTACAAGCAAATTGCATTGAACCAATTAACTGCTGAATCTGTTTTAAAGTACTTTTGTTTTTTGCGAGCATGGTGCATATTAATGATCGCAATGCCGCTACTTTGTCCTGGGGGACACGAACAACCCGCAAGTCTGAATCTAATTCGAGGCCTAAGAAGATTAATCGAGTTACCGGACCTTCGGTCTTCTCGGTTGCTAATGGAATTCCTATATCATCACAAATATATTTAAAACAATTCATTGAGCGTAAACATTGTTTGGTCCCAGGGGATCCCAACACTAGAAAATCATCAAGAAAATGTATGACATAACAAGGTGTTATTGATTGTCTAAACCACCACTCAATGAATGAAGAAAACAGTTCAAAAAGCTGACAACTTCTTGATAGCCCCATAGGTAAACACTTGTCATAATAGTATTTTCCCCCAAACTTGAAACCAAGCAACTCGTAATCATCCGGGTGTATTGGCAATAGCCGAAATGCTGATTTAATATCAAGCTTACCCATTAGTGCCCCTTGACCCAGATCCCGCATGAGATTGACTGCGAAATCGAACTTAGCATATTGCACTGTGGAATCAGAATCACTAATAAAATCGTTGATGGACGAGCCAGCTGGATATGACAAATGATGTATTAGGCGAAATTCACCGGCCGCCTTTTTCGGAACCAGGCCCAAGGGGCTAACTATTAGGTTTGGTAATGGTGGTTCGGCAAACGGGCCGGCGACTCTGCCAAGTTTAATTTCATTCCTGATTTTCCTTATTGCTACATTTGTATTATCAATAACCGATTTTAGATTATGCGCCTCCCTGGGAGATCTGGGACCGGTATATTTTACCCGAAAACCAGATTGGAAACCGTTTATTAACGTGATACGTGCATCATGGTTTGGATAATTATATAGCGCTTTATTTAATCGATCAAATTTAATAGGTGTGGGGGCTAATTGACTTGGACCGTGCAAACCTGGTGAACTAGACGCCTGAATTGAATTGCCCAGTTTGACCACCTTTTCCCCGCCTGCAAGACAACTTGTTGTGACCCTTTGTGCCACACGATTGACACTCGTGTGGGAACATGCAGTTGCTTCTGGAACAGCCTGCGCTGGAATTAAAGGAGAAACAAATTTTTCGTCGTTTCTGACTAGGGTTGGCTGCGGCCGACTGTTGAACGAAATTGGGACTACGAAACGAATTATTTACCCCAGAACTGGCTGGTGTAAATGTTTCAAGCCATAGCATTCCATCTATTACCGCCCAAGATCTTGACGGTTGAGCGGCCTGGGTCATACGGAAATTAAGATCATAATTCCTCCAAGAAAACCCCCCAAACTTTTTAAATGCAAAACGTATCAGGGCCATATAGCGTAATAACTCGTGGGCCCGTGAAGGGTGGCTAGTAATAAAAATGGAAATAAAAACATTGAAAGCGGTCGTCCAGTCAAAAATTGATGTAATTTGGCGATGACTAGACTGTTGCTGTAATAAAAACTGACCAGGGGTGTCAGGGTTAATGGCAAAGTTGTACTTGGGAGATGAATCGCTAGCTGCTGGGTTCGCCACTGGAAGTAGCAAAGCGAGTTCAACAAAGCTAGATGCACGGATTTTTGCTTTCACCGCATCTGACACATTGTTACCTAGCAATGAACATGAGGATAAAAGAGAAAATGGTGCAGGGTTATTCATATGCGGAGACACAGAATTCAACAACAGTGGGGGCGTTTGCTCGGTATCAAAATTACCAATAGACGGCTGAATCGCCGGATCAGGCACAACATCAGCTGCATTGGGAGCCACTTGCGAATTAAGATCAAGGGCTTCAGATAGGAGGTTTAGTCCAGTCCCTACTACTCCCTTACCTGGTGTTTGCGCTGATACTGTCGGACGCCCCCGCCCCCTTGTTGAAGCTCTGGTCTTCGGCATATTATAATCCAATTCAAAACACACGGCACAGGAACTAGGAATCCAAAGAAACTAGAACTTCAGCAAACAATAGATCAAACAAGTATTCCTAGATATAGCACTGAAAATGAAAGATAGTACTATATTAATATTTTGTAAGATTAAGTTAAAAATTGCTTTAAAACACAATTTAAAATTGTGTGAGCGTACTCTGATAAACGTGTACAGTATATGACAGCATGCCTCGGAGTGGACGTGGCAGGAAAACGGTAGGCAAATACCACACGCTGCTGTCAATCACACAAGCGCGCGAAAACGCCAAAGGAGGTGGGCGTAGCTTTCGATAAATCTATGTAATGCAGATAAACTGCATTAAATTTTGATTATCCTAGCTTAGCGTAATCCGATAATGCCACTTTTGTATAGCCTGTAGCGTGTCTCTTGGCGGAAGTTCGGAACATGTGTATCAATAACATTGTTGATTAATTTGAATACATTAAAATGATATAGTGATAGTATCATGATGTGTTTGTCCCTGCTCATATCGGTTCAATAAGACAACCATATTGAATTATATGGATCATAACAAAAATGTGATGGTTGGGGCAGAGTATGTTTGGCTTTATAGAATTTTATTGTCTCCTGACAGCAAAGGTTCGTTCACACTAGACATTATTTACCGTGCGGTGCAGTACGTTATCGCAATGGAAGTAAAAATGTTTAACTGCCATTGCGGCAGTATGCGACGCATTGCGTTGACGCTGACGCTCTCCTATTTTACCACACGGCGCTGACTGCCATCGTATGCGGTGACCTGCGTTGACCCGGCGTGACCTGCGATGAATTACCGTACATTGCGGTGGAAGTAAGGCTACCGCATTGCATCGCACGGCAAACATCGCCTAGTGTGAACGAACCTTTACTGCAGTCGCAGAGGACATGACAAGTAGTTTGTATGCGTCCTTGCTACGTCAACGGGACACTCACTTTGCGCTGCCACGGCAATACTACTGAGTCATTACAGCAGTCTGAACAGAACGCTGAACCTCCACGCTTGTTTTGTGCATGCACAAAACAAGCGCGGTGACTGGCGCTCAAGGACGACTTTTAGTCATTTTTAGTACAATGCACCGTCCATTTTTATCCAAATAGATGAGGAACCCCAAATTATGAACCTCAGATACTTTTTTTTAAATGTGACCTTTTTTAAAACAGATTGCGACTACTCTATCGGGATTGCTAAAGGAGGAATTGAACCGGTAATAATGCAATCGTCAAGTACCCTTAACAAATTGTACACAGCTCAACTCGCTCGACCAAGAATCATTTCGGATATTGGTAAAGCTGGAAGCGGATGGAAACCAATATCGAGTGATACGACCCCCTGGATTGAAGCTAGATTGGACAGATTATACACAGTACGGGCAATTGTAACACAGGGTTGCGGAAATCAACAGGCGTGGGTGGAAGAGTATCGACTTCGATACAATAATGACCGATCAGAATCAGAGTGGTATGGTGGGTCTTCACAAGCAGGATCTAAGGTTCGTGATTGGTAGCCATAAGATGGGAGAAGAGGTCCACGATAGAAACAAACATTTGTTATTTTGTTGTCTTTTAACGGATAATGACTAGTTTTGTAGCAATAGCAACCATTACCAGAACTCATTTATCCTATTCGCACGCTGGCTCTTCAGTGCGCATATGCTTCAACGTTGTAGTGACGATGTCACGTTCATAATATTACATACAGTTTATGTCATCCCACACTTATTTTACTCACTCTTCATAAATATCAAATCATACTGTAAAGCAAATCAATATTTCCATATATTTTGATTTATAGGTGTTTATCGGAAATATGGACAGTGAAAGCCTAGTCCGTAACTTAATCTCCCCTGAACTTATAGCCACTTCTGTACGGATATATCCAGTAAAAATCGCTAACAGGGCGATATGTTTGCGGGTAGAACTGATCGGCTGCGAATCAGGTTAGTTTCGTGGGAGGGGGCTAATACAAGTTTGTTGTAAGAGCATTTGTACCGGTACCTATGGCATTTTACATTAAAAAGATGTTATTAAATCAGTCAAGTATACGGAGAAAACGAAACCGAGTAAGATTACTGGACACGTGACTCTTGTTAATCTGGTTCGGTGAACAAGACGAAGATAGATTGGGCTATTCCAGATAATAATGAACCCCCCCCCCCCCCCCCCCCCCCCTATAGAGGACATCGGAATTCCAGACTTTTTTTCCCACCAATTTTTCATTGGAATTCCAGACTTTTTTGGCACATGTGCTTCGCTCCCTATAGAGGACATCGGAATTCCAGACCTTTTCTCCCACCAATTTTTCAATGGAATTCCAGACTTTTTTGGCACATGTGCTTGGAATTCCAGACTTTTTTTCTTTTTTTCACAATTTAGACCGCTCCCCTATAGAGGACATCGGAATTCCAGACTTTTTTTTCCCCACCAATTTTCAATGGAATTCCAGACTTTTTGGCACATGTGCTTGGAATTCCAGACTTTTTTCACAATTTAGACCGCTCCCCTATAGAGGACATCGGAATTCCAGACTTTTTTTTCTCCCACCAGTTTTTCAATGGAATTCCAAACTTTTTTGGCACATGTGCTTGGAATTCCAGACTTTTTTCACAATTTAGACCGCTCCCCTATAGAGGACATCGGAATTCCAGACTTTTTTTTCTCCCACCAGTTTTTCAATGGAATTCCAGACTTTTTTGGCACATGTGCTTGGAATTCCAGACTTTTCACAATTTTATAAGACCGCAGGTTTTTGGAAATTCAGACACTTTTTTCCTTTTCTGAATGTCATACTAAAGGAATGTATAGAGATATAATAGATTGGAATTCCAGACACTTTCGTCATGTTCGTAATGCTATCCCTGTAAATTTTAGACTTTTTTCTTCTGGTTCACCAATGAAGGGCAAGCTCAAGATACAGTGGTGGCACCATTTTTTTTTTTTTTTGGGGGGGGGCGCATTGAGTGGGCAAATTGTGTTTCGGGGGAAGGGGGGAAAATTGAACTGTTTGCCCTTTTTGGTCTCACGGGGGGGGGGGAGGGGGGGGGGGGCAAGAGGGGAGGGGGAGGGGTAGGGGAAAAGTTGTCTGAATTTCCAAGGCCTTGAAATTCCAAAAACGTCTGGATTTCCAAGCGTTAATAATAGTATAGGAAAGGGGTACAGAGGAATAGTGATGATGAAAAGTTGTCTGGATTTCCAGACGGGCAATACGTCACAGCGCAGTGGCGTAACCAGTGGGGGGGGGGGGGGGGGGGGGGGGGGGGGGGGGGGCTGGAGCCCCCATTAGGACGCCCCCCCCCCCCATTTCAAGTCACTGCCCCTTCTCCCCCCACCCCCCCCCCCCCCCATGAAAAAGTCTAGTTACGCCACTGTTGTTCGCACTAGGCCACTATTGTCGAGTTTGCCAAGGACCAGGAGGGGGGGGGGGGGGGGGGGGGGGGGGCTTGCTCTTTTTATACAAAAATGTGACTTATTTCACTTATGTTAGTTCAACATTATCAGTGACTGATCGAAAGCGGTTCGATTTGACTCCAACAAAGTTGAATTTACTTGGGTGTAAAAGTCGGGTTTCACCCAAATCTTAGCCTTGCCATCAAGGCCTTCTTATTTGTAAAACCAATTCACTATCCAAAACAACATTAATATCGCAACAATATTTCACACTTGACACCATAGGCAATGATTTTATCCCATCCAGTATCCACCTGTTCTGTTATTACCCATCACTGATAGGCCAGAAAGTTTAGTTGCAGGTTTCAGTGGCGGCAAGCAGTTGGTGTTTTGGGAGCTCAGTGTTTGACAGGAAAGAGCCTAGGGTGTAGTTATGTTTTGTCAAAATATCCATATATTGAAACAGTTACTAAATATACATGTCATTGTCATGAATGATAAGTGTGTGGTGTATGCCGGTCATGACCCTATATGAGGACACGGCATCTCTCACATATTGTCCCAAATACATAAAATACATGAGATACATGTAGGGTCAATGAGATATGTACAGTTCTACAAAATAATATAGTTTCGAATCAATGGAAAATATTACTTGTACCAGGAATTGGGAGAGAGAGGGTAGTGAGTCTGAGACTTGAGATCAAGTCTACCCAAATCTATGCGTAGGTTTCAGAGTGTAGTTTATTTTTCTCTGCAGAGTATAATACTACTTCAGATAATGAAACAAATCTGTATTGGTACAAGCCTTCGGTACTCCCGTTGCAGAGATCAACTTATTTTCTAGCAAGGTCACATCATGGAAATATTGCAATCGGTACTCTAAGTATAGTGTTAAATAAGGCCACCCAGAACCGTCAAACCCTCACTATACATGCTATATAAACACACAACCCTGTCAACCAATCATAACAGCTGATTATAACTATTTCCAATTATCCCTACGCAGCCTTTTGACAATTTTGTAGTCATATACCATATCATGCAATGAACAATTTTACTCACATCTGGGGGTCAATGGGTCATGTGAGATTTTAGTTTCTAATTGAATCTTGGTGACAGCATAAACAATTTCCTTCTAATTGTTTATGGTGACAGTTTTATCATACTCCGATCCTGGCCTGGTTGACAACAACGACATGTAGCCTGCTATGGGTGATAGTGTGTATACCAAATGCAATACAATGTATCACTTTCATCAGTGCAGTTGGTTTTCTAGAAGTTCATAAATTCATGAAATGTGTGTATGTATTTATTCATATTAAGAATTAACTTAATACATTGAATAATAAACATATTAATTAATCAATCATTACGTTTATTAATTAATAAATACAATTGTTAATTAACTTTAATAAATAAATAAATAAATAAATAAATAAATAAATAAATAAATAAATAAATAAATAAATAAATGTCTTTAATGAAATTAGTTAATATTAATTCATAAATTAATAAGTTCATTAATGAATAATCAATTATTGATCATTGATTATTGATACTTAATTAATCATTAATGAATCATAATTAATTATCCATTACTTAATCAGTTGTTTTTGCCCCGGTTGACTTTGTTGATGTGATAGGTCTTAGTCTATTCTTAATTAGATAAAAAATATTCCTATTTGGGACCTTTAACTCAAATGTTCAGGGGGTGTGTTCATGTAAACAATCATGTACGGTATAACTATGGCCATAGATCTTTTCTTCTCAAGGATCTATGCTATGACTGAAAGTGCATGTTTTGTTATGACACAATTTTCTTTATGATACTCTTCATTTATTTCTGCTTGCATTCAAACTTAAACCCTCTAGCCGAGGATTGTGTTTTTAACACTCTTCTTGTTTGCAATATCCACAAATTGTCAGGTTTTACAAAGACCGGGGTGGGGGTATAGTGATCTGTTGCGGACATTTCATACTTGACCGGAAACTCTCAGAGGATCAGCCGACGCAATTTCCAAATTTATGCTACCGATCCAAAACCGAACCCTAGTTGGAAAATTCCTTTTTCATGGGCAGCGCCGTATTAAGTTATGTTAGTTCAACATCAGTGTATCAAAATCAGTTAAATCAGCCGAAACAATTTCCAAATTTATGCATTAGATCTAATAATATCGCGTATCTAGATTTTATATTGGTTGATGTACGTTCAATCATGGACTTATCAGACAGGACTAGGCAGGCCTCCTCTCCCTATTATACCATGGTTGTTCACCATCGATAACTTGTCTATTGTTATGTAGGGCAAATCGATTGGACCTAATCGATTGATGGCTATCGTTTCTGGAAAAAGGTCAACGCGATCGTGCGTGATCGGCCATTTCCGGCGAGTTCCGTAAATGCTCCGATTCGATTACTCATTCAAGATGGCGGCTG
>CM069445.1:45380383-45560825 GCA_035610835.1 Ophiura sarsii | reverse complement strand
GTATATTCATTGTTATTGGCAGATTTTATTATTTGATTTGGGTGGGGGTGATTCTAATGCATCTTGGACATTTTAAAGTATTTTTGGCCCCCTGACTGAAAAAGCCCGTTGTGTCCCAGCCCTATTTATGCCCTGCCCTGCCCCGCCCCAGTCTCCGGATGTACAATGTATAAGTGTGTATAGGCATTATGACAATTTACAAAGACCCTTTTTCACGGGCGTTTGGTGTACAACATGCCCTTTTTTGGGGGTAACCTTTTACAAAAATGTTAGGTGAAAACGCACCCCCCTTGGGCAAAAGTGTCTGACGGCCCTGATGATGCTATATTCATTGTTATTGGCAGATTTTATTATTTGGGTGGGGGTGATTCTAATGCATCTTGGACATTTTAAAGTATTTTTGGCCCCCTGACTGAAAAAGCCCGTTGTGTCCCAGCCCTATTTATGCCCTGCCCCGCCCCAGTCTCCGGATGTACAATGTATAAGTGTGTATAGGCATTATGACAATTTACAAAGACCCTTTTTCACGGGCATTTGGTGTACAACATGCCCTTACCCCCCCCCCCCCCCTCCCCCCCCCCCCCCCCCCCCCCCCCCCCCGCCTCAAGTTTTCTGAGCTGACTGAAAAAAATATTTGGACACCCTTTTACAAAATGTCTGATCTTGCCCCCCCCCCCCACCCTGAAAAAAATCCTAGCTACGCCACTGGCTTGGCGTCCCCCAAACTGGCGCTCAACCAACGCAACTCTAATATGGGGGAGGGGGTTGGGGCGATCGCCCCCCTCCGGCTACCCCAAGTAACCCCACATCGTTCTCAATAATCGCTCAGGACAGAGGTTAACCATTGTTTATAATGCAATCAAAGGGGACTTTCTACACATAATACAGGGTGACCCCAAAAAATGTTAACACTCCAGGCACATAAGATATCTTAAAAAGGACAGGAGCACACGGGTCTAATCTTGATGTATTATGAAAGCTGAGTAAATAAGCTTTCATTTGCATTTTATTGCGTTCCAATTGGTTATTTAGAAAGTAAAATCGGCTTGGTCAATTTGCATTTATTACAACTATGATTAAGAATGCCAAAAACATTATTGTGCAGCAATTCAAAAGTAACATTTAATTATAAGTTAGAATGTATCGATAATATAATTGAATCTTTTCATTCATTTATCCAACGATACAAGCAAGTTGTATTTCAGTGCAATATTAGTTAATTTATTTAATTGGATGGACCATTTCAACAAAGAACATGAAATGTTTCAATTTCAATTTTAAAGACTGCTTTACTGACAGCTACCCATTGCACATGGAAAAAGAGTATAGAACTTGAACTCATGACAAAATACCTATAATTTATGTGGAATATATTTATTTATGTCTTTTAAGCTTGAAAAGAATCGAAAGAATGCGTTGACAAGAGATTAACTGATGTGTGTGTGTGTGACTTAATCATGTTGCTTCTTGCTTCGTGCATATTAACAGCTTTACTTTCATACTGAGAGGCTTGGACCAAGCAGATTTTGCTTCCTCATGTTTGCTGAAGCATATCTCCCGTTCTAAATAACCAATTGGAACGCAATAAAATGCAAATGAAAGCTTATTTACTCAGCTTTTATAATACATCAAGATTAGACCCGTGTGTTCCTGTCCTTTTAAGATATCTTATGTGAGTGTTAACATTTTTTTGGGTCACCCTGTTAACCAAAATAATATTATAACACATCACAAAAAAATTAAAAAGGACTCAAAGAATAAGTTACTGACAAACTAAAAATACTTTGTTGTAGAAAACATTTAATGAGATGGATTCTTGCTGATTTGAAATGTGCAGTTTTCATACAACATGAAAATGATGACACAACTTGCAACATGTGTATAAATAAAGACTTTCAGCAGACATTTATTACCACTTTTAGTATTTTGCCAGCAATTCTCAGTTGCCATTCACAACCGATTTGATTAAAACATTTAGCCTTTTTTACACTGACACTTTTTACCATAAATATACTTTGTCAACATTGATACCAATATCAAAACCTATGTTTAAGCGACAAAAAAAACCCCACCCTGTTGTATGGGCAAACAGACCTTTCAGGTAGAGTTGGGTTGGTTGGGCGTTTTTTTTCTACAGCACCACACAGCCACCATTTTTTCTCTCAAAAAGTCTGGAATTTTTACAAATCCAATATTTTCCACAACAAAATTCAAAATATTTGTTTAATATTCACAAATTGTTGATTTAAAAAAAATCAATCTTTTTCAACAACAAAAAAAAAAATCCCAAACAGTTTTTTATTTTAATTTTATTTTTTTAAACAATTTTTTTTGGGGGTTGGTAGGGCCCATAGAACAGGGTGTTTTTTGTCTCCTTCGCTTAAAAGGGCATTGAGAGATGTATCGATATACTAAATGAGCAAATAACGTAAAGATAATCATCAGCATAGCCCAAATCCAAAATGTCATACAATTCCGACATCGCCTTCATGCCAAACAGGCAAATAACGGCACTTCCGGGTTAAGATTTGCCACGAAAGGCCGCATGTAAAACAATTGCATAACTTCCGAATTCAGCACCTAGTTTTGATATGATCATATCGAAACTAAGAAAATCATGACATTTTATATGATCAACGGCGAATGTTGGTAAACTGTTTCAGATGGTAGTTATGCCTAAGTATTACTTTGATGCAAGAAAACTGATTTCCAGGATAATTGAGGGCGCATTCCCATACATATCTCTCAATGCCCCTTTAACACAACCTTGTGAACATAAAATTCTGAATAACCGTAAGTACTTTTCCAAAGTCCAAAGCTTATATTTTACCATTCATATTTTAAAAAGTTCATTTCTGAAATGAAAATACATTGGAACCTACCTACTCCATGATACACTCTAAAACCAGTACTGTAAAAGTGGAAATGTTGCGTTACATTTATATTCGCGGTTTTTGCGCTAAGATCAGCAAGCACAAAAATAAAAACGCCCAAATATATTCCTTTTTGTATGTAGGTCTATGTAAGGAAGCTCAAAATCGCGAAAATAAAAACAAGCAAACTTGTTCAAAATGTGCCAAGCGCAAACATTTCCACTTTTACAGTAATTACTTTTTCAAGTTCAAAGCTATACTTTACTAAACACAAGCTATTGTAAGAGGTGATTTTGTGTTAAAGAGGTTCTGCTGAGTGCACAAATCAGGCCCCAAAAATATGTTGTGTTGCCCTCAGGGACTGACCCTATAAGATTTAAAGGTAGGTGTTCCGATTGCTTGCCCGACTTTCAACTTGATGTTTTCTATTCTTCATGAATGGTCATCCTTAAAATAGTTGTATTCCAAAGTTTGAGTTGCATAACTCCAATGGTCCTTATTTTAGAAGCACATGGTGTCATGAAATTTGCCCATTGAGTAACGGCCGGGTGGTTAACCATCTTAGGCAGTAATTCACTGCATTTTGGCCTATAATGTCTAAATGGAACATATCTTGCGCCAAACATTTTACAGAAATAATAAGAAAAAATGGGGTTTCTTCTGGTATCAAAATATGTTGATGGGCAATAAACCCTAAAGGGATCGGAACATCCACCTTTAAATGTTTTACAAACTGTCAAAATATTACCATTTTAAAAATTGACTGACCGACCTGACCTCAAGATTTTTGGCATTTGAGGGCAACACAACAATTTTTGTTGTTGCCTATCACATTGAATGCAGGGTCAGAAATTTGACGAGAATCCAAGAATCCATTCTCGCAAAGATTCCCGCCGGTTAAGTTGCGAGAATCCAAGTTGATTCTTGTAGATAATCGTCTAAACACAATATTTGAATGGAGAAGAATCCATGGATTTTCGCAAAATCTTTTGGCGAGAATCTAAATGGATTCTCGCAACCTTTGACGATCTTCTGACCCTGGAATGTAAAATGAATACGAAAAAAAACAAGCATTTATAAACTAACTTTGATTACAAGTGAACATTATAGCCCTATTTACTATTGACATTTGGCAAGAACATATAAATAAGTGCAACAAAACTATGCCCTGATGAGCCAGACTGAATTTAAATTAAACGCCAAAAATATGTTTTTAAGGGGTTAAATCCAATTTGAAGGTAGATATCAAAGTCTTTAGTTTCCACCTTTACACTACAAGCATGTTGTAAGACATTTTTGGTTTATCCATAAGTGTGTGCCTTCATTAGGAAAAGTAAAATTTTAAGTACAAACCTACATCCCAAAAAGCAAAATTATACATATATCATACAACTGATGGAGAAAAAAATATCAACAATACAAATATACAAATATTTCATATAAAATAGATTAAGCATTCTTCATTTGAACTATCACTGAGACCTGTGATATTAAACTATCACCGAGACTTGTGAAATTGATAAACAACTCTTGAAATAGAAATTTGAAGAATAAAAAAAAGTACTATGCTGCAGGTTAATGGGCTATGGTGATCATGATTCATGATTTATTCCACACGGCTAGTGCCCGATATTGTTTACATTGGTAAAATAAATAATAAATTGGCCTTTAAAAGGTATAAATTGCCATAGATTATAACATGTGGCCGTATTTAGATTTTTGAACAAGAAATTGGTTATTACTGCACGATAACACTTTACATGCTTATCTATCTAATACTATACGAAAGTCACCAGTAATGGGGGCGAGAGTATACTACAATAAAATGACTGGGTTGGCCCCTTGCATCATAAAAGGATTTCCTTCAGGGCTGGAATTTCAGATTTTTTTCAACCAGTCAGTCGGGTAGGTAACTTGGCACAAATATACCTGCTCGACAGAAATTCCACCAGCCAGTGTAACTCTCTTACACTTTGAGTTTGAACAACTTTACCCGCCAGTTGGGCGGGTACTTCTGTATCTTACCCACCCGACGCAAAAGCCTGGTTACCTTCATTGTATGTGATAAGGTATGACTGATAGGACACAATTTATTACAGTTTATACTAAAAGGTATTTCAATGTGTCAAATACATTTCCAAGATGGCCTCGTTTCTGCGCAATAAATATTTGGCTTGTGTTTTACATTATAAATGTCTTTCTCCTTGTGTCTTGAGGTTCGACCCACTTTTTTTTGCGACCATTTTATATATTATTGTTTTTTATGTTATCATATATGTTGTTAAGCGCCTTGAGGCCCCTTTGGGCTAAGGGCGTTATATAAGTGCCTGTTATTATTATAAAATATAGTATAGAAATATTTGATTTTTAACACAAATAAAACATATCAAGCATATTGGTATTCACTTTTTTCTTTTTGTAATTGATGCTGTGAATATGCAGTAATAAAACCATATGGTCATCAAATCAATGTCCACTACTGGGATTGGATCAAATTACAGAAGCTGCATAAAAGGTTATGGGGCACGTAGTGCTGTTATCAACACACTTTTTTGTGTTTAATGTCACCATGCAATCGTGGGTATCAACATGTCGCAAAAATGGTCAATATCACGCCAATCAAACTTTTTGACAATCACTAACAGCACTAAGGGGAAGGCAACACTAAACTCTATGTCAGCTCAAGTTGGAAGGTGACGCCAGGCTGTGATCTCGTAATAGGCACAGTACTTTCAGTGCCACAGCCAGTATTTGCTCATGTAGATGCAAATGCTGTCACATTGGAATACTGTAAAAGTAGAAATTTTCGTGAGGTTTTTATTTTAGCGAATTTCGCGAATCAATCCTCATCCGCGAAAATATAAACTCTCAAAATCTTTTGACTTCCATTGACTTTTGTTCACAAATGTTGAAAATTGCGAAAATAAAAATTGCGAAATGCCTGTTATGACCATTTTCGTGAAAATATCTTCTCGCGAAAATATTGACTTATACAGTAGTGTGCTTAATATTATGATACATCAACTAGAATACACACTGATGTCACCTAATAAATAAAACCTGTTTTTACTGAAATAGGTTAAATGTTTTTGATGCATATGACACCCTTTTTAGCACTTAAGCTGCATTTTTGTTATGTGGATGATTACAACAATAAACCTAACTGCCCCCTACCCCTCCCGGGACAAACCTCCGAGTCAATGAGTCATAATGATGTATCTCATTTTCCATTCAGACATTTGCAGCTCTCGTGATATGCAGAAGTATATCAACCTCACAAAAATGATGCTAGCATTATAAGTACAAGACGTGTTGGTTCAGAATGTTAATATGCAGAAGTGTATAATATATATCAACCTCACAAAAACAATGTTAGCATGATAGGTACAAGCATTTGCTGGTTCTGAATGTTCCTTGCTAATACAGCTATACTCTGTGTCAGCTCGAGTTGGGAGGTGATGTCAGCGCGTAACCAAGTGAAAGGCACAGCACTTTCTGCGCCATGGCCAACATTCTTCTTTGATCGTGCAGTTGCCAAGGCTGTTGTGGTGCAGTTATTATGTGTGCAGTATCATGATGCATTAACTCAAATGTGCGCTGACCTCACCTCCCAACTTGAGGTGACACACAAAAGTTTAGACCCTACTTATAATTGGTGCCTTCCTTCTGTTGATGGGGTACACATCGATATCGCATCAAAAAAGTGCGGCGAAGAATGTTTACATTTTTCACATTGCTTTTTTACGCGATATCGTAATGTTTACATTTATTGCCTCACTTTTGTTACACGATATCGTACACCATGTTTACATTCTTTGAGTAGCTTTTGTTACGCGATAGTGTTTACCTAATCGATGGCAGGAAGGCATCAATTATAATATAAATACGGTCTCTCGAACCAAATACCCTGCGTTTTAGTTTGATGACCCCAAATTTTCCCAACACTTTTCCGATCTTGATTCAAATAGTCTATATCAAACCACTGCATGTTGCATGCAAACCATTAGACCGTACTGAAATCCCATAGCTTCACTGTCTTGTCGTAAGAACCCGATACAATTTTGCTGTTGTTGAATTGTAGACAGGTGACACCATCTCTGTGATGACGCAGTGTTACTAGACGTTCTCCCGTCTCAATGTTCCATACTTTCAGTGTCCTGTCATCTGCAGCACTCACAACCCGCCACACGTCGGCTTGTAAACACCTGTAAGTGTATATGGGGGAAATAAAATTAAAACAAGAATGAAGGTTATTTTCTTCTCCATATAAATTTACAAATGTAAACATTGATTTGTTTTTATATACCAATTTGTGGTGGATACCACAATTTTACTTCAGGTATAACAAAATTAGGATGTTGTTGGATCAGTCAATAAATAAAAGTGTTTTTCAAACCCGCCAGCGAATAGGGAAAAATTCAGTTCTCAACACAGAGCAACCCAATTCACAAATGTTGTGACTTTAAAGGGTATAGAAATACAGAAAGACTTTAGGTGATCGTAACTTCCTAATTAAGTGTCAGAATGAATTATTTCAAACACCAAAATAAAGACAAATTACTTTGCTATAATTTGAAGAAATACACATTTGATTCCGTTCAGTAATTATGGAGAAATGAGCCATTATGTAATAGTAGTCGAGGAACACTTCTATCCAAGTTTGCTCATATATTGGGTGATTCAGATAGCACAGACACAAAATCAATTAATATCACTCTCAAGATAACATTAATTAACTGTTTGTCTTGCTCTATTTTTTTTTATAAACTAGATACTATGTCAGTTATTAACATGTTCATCATGATATTGCACATCAAAAGTTATTAAGGATATTTTCATCACATTTTCAATTTGATATTAGTAAATCTTGAATAATAGCCAATGTGCATGATAAGCTCAATCTTTCTATCACAATTGAAAACAAAATGGTAAGTCTGAGCATTGTCAGTTATTAACCAAGTTCAAGTTAATCAATAACATTGCACATACAAATATCTTAAAAGGTTTTTATCTTGACACTTTCAACTTGATAAATAAAGGCTGAAATCATGTTTACTATCGCCAATGTTGCACATAAAGGTCGAACTATTATTGTAATTGAAAATAAAATTAAGGTTAATTTAGATTTTAGTGCAATGGTAATCTCTCTCATAACAATCAGTTAAATTATTTTTGTTACTAGTATCGATTACTCATCAGTACTCTTATAGAAATGTATTTATCATATTATTCAGCAGGGCATAATTCTGTTATACCCTACACGCCAACATTGGTAGTATGCGTCGTTCTTTAAAATCACGCACCATGAATACCCCTGTGAAGGGTATAACAGAATTACTCCTTAAAAAGTACTAGCTATTGATAAAATTGAATAAGTAACCACCATGCAAGTGAAATTCTGTAAAATAAGCAACTTGGATGGATGGAAGTGTTCCCTGATTTATTAAGTGAAAATCTGGAAAATAAGCAACTTGGATGGATGGAAGCGTTCCCTGATTAATCTAACGTTATCGCTCATTTCTCTGTAATTACTGAACCAAATCAAATGTGATCCTCTTCAAATTGTAGCTGACTTTTTTTTTCTCGTTTGAAATGTTCAATTCCAACACTTATTTAGGAAGTTACAATCACCTAAAGTTAGTCTTAACCCTAACCTAAAGTTACTTTATAATTTTTGTTGGGACACCCTGTATTCGCTACCAAAAATAATGATTCCCATACACAACATCTACATTTGCTTTACATTTGTAATATAACTGTCAAAAAGTTAACTCAATCTTTTTTGAGTTGATCAAATAAGTATTTTGACATTTACTATGAAAGCAGAGGTGACATATCAGTAAGGAAGTTCCTAACCAACTTGGGCCAGAATTATAGTTTGTTCAAAATCAAACAGGCAACATAAGTTGCATTGCATTAAGGAAATGCATAGCGTACAAGGGGGTGTGTGTTCCTTGGGCACATGAAATAAGCACCAGCCTAATTTTTGCCAATTTGGTAGTGATCAAACTACGTTTTAGTGTAATGTCTTATATCCTAAACCATTACCTGACCACTCCGGTATGTCCTTCAGAGTGCGCCCAATCTATAGTGCTTGTACACTGGCCGGTGTGTAAGTCCCAGAATTTGAGGTTGCTATCCAACGAGCCACTGATGATCTTATTGGCGTCAAACTGCAGACAGGTAACGGCATCTTGATGTCCTTCAAGGGTACTCAGACACATACCAGAATCTAAACTCCATATCTACAAAGAGAACCATGAACAAGTTATTAATGGGCAGGGCACTGATATGCAGGCGCGTATGCAGGGGGGGGGGGAGGAGTGTTTAGGATGTAAAAACACCCACTTGGTTCTAATAAATAAAATGAGATACAAATACAGTATCGTGCTTACAGGAACTAGAAGAGAATTAGAGAGAAGGAGAGTAGGTCCTACCTATCATTATGTGCATTAAACATCTCCCCCTCATGCAGTGCATTGTGCACACACCCCTCCCCCCCTCTCTTCCTTCAAATTGCAAGCAAGTTACAGCATTTTGCTGTCTCTCAATGATGTTGTGAGAGGTTCCTGAATCTACACAAATGTAACAGCAAACAAAGAACGATCTAATTCAACTAGCCATCATAGATAAGGGCGGATTGGTACTAATATCTTGTTGGCATCCCCATCAGACTCAATCTAAGCTCAATCTACAAAGACAACCCGGGATTGGCATATGCCTCATTATTACACCTCAAAAAACTCACAAAGTAGTCACTGATTTATTGTTCTGTTTGTATAATACAGGCCTTCGGGTTCAGGGTGATAGACACGTAGCCAGAACCTCGGAAAAATGCAAAATTTCCCCTCTGACTATGTACTATAATTTGATGTATGCTACTGTTGATGGTTCAATTCAATAACACAGTCTTCAACAGCCCAACCTGCAAGCAAATGGCTGCCATAAAAACTTTTTAAATATAAGCCAATTTAAACAGGTGAATACTGAGAAATATCAACCTACTAATGTAGTAAATATAAGTTGTCCTTATGATCTTACCTTGATAGTTTTATCTGCTGATCCAGACACTATCTTGTTGCTATCAAACTGAAGGCAAAGAACAGCACCAGTGTGACCTCTGTTGAAATATAAACAATAGCGTATTGGGATGTGTTTGTGATTATAGAATCTATTATTGGATAATACAGGGTGTCTCAAAACAATTTGCAACACTCCATTAGGTGATCGTAACTTCCTTAATAAAAGTTAGAATAGAACATTTGAAACGACAAAGTAAAGACAAATTAGTTGGCTATAATTTGAAGAAAACCGTGTTTGATTCGGTTCAGTAATTGCGAAGAAATGAGCGATTACGTAAAAGTAGTCAAAGAACACTTCCATCCAAGTTTGCCCATATTGAGTGATTCAGACAGCACAAAAAAACAAAACTTCTTTCTCAAAGATAACGTTCATTACATTTGCTCTTGTTCTATTCTTTCTTTTATTCTAAATAATAATATGCCTGTTTTTATAACCTATGCTCACAAAAATTATCAGGAATTTTTAACGTTTAAAAAACCTCCAGATTAGACTTAAGTAGGCTGAACTCCAATTCAACCATCTTAATCACTTTCTTAAGATACTCTATAGTTTAAAGATTAAAAGACTCAATTGTAATCTCTCTCCTTATCAATGACTATGAGTTATATTGTTTTTGACTAATGGGTGTTATGAATGTCACGATCAAAATATTACTCAGTAAGTATGATATTAAATATTCAACAGTGCTGGCTAATTGAAAAGAGAATGAGTCGGTGACCACCGCTGCGCAAATGAAAATCTGTATACTTCACAAATTCACAAACTTGGATGGAAGTGTTCGCCGACTACTTATGTAATCGCTCATTTCCACGTAATTACTGAACCGAAACAAACACGGTTTTCATCATTTTGTCATTTAAATTGTTCTATTCCAACTTTTATTGAGGAGTTACGATCACCTAATGGAGCGATGGATTTCATAATTGTTTACATCTTACGAGGCGCCATTGTTAAATGATTTCTTTTTGTGTCCGTGGTGCACCGAAAGAATGACAACTAGTTTTATTCCAAGTCATTTTTGTTGGCTCCTTTTCGTAACACTCGGCGGCATGGGAACACGACTAGCATCAAAAGTGTCATCATCAACAACTCTGACAAAAACGAAATATAAACTGCCGATACTCGAGGATTTATCGTACTTTTTTTGAGTTATAAATATGAAGATGAAACGCAATCTTTGTAGGTTTGGATTTGATAGTAGGGAATCTTTTTACATCGCACTTTTTGCTACATATTTGTGCAACAGCATCGCAAGTCTTCAAAAGTGTGTCGCATTTCGAGATGCTACGCCGCTTAAATCAACGCTGAACTTGGTTGTATGCACTATGCAGGTTATTCCGGGGCTGAGCTCTACTCCCAGTGCGTGTTAGGGAATTCACGGAGTGTGAGACTTACAGGATGGATACAGGTACATGTTACACGCACGTATAGAATGACCCGTGTCACAGAAATTGCACAGGAGAACTCATGCCTATATCTCAGATTGTTGGTACCGATTATTGATTTTGGATTAGGTGTACACGCAATGCTCTTACCTTAGCGTAACCTTGCATCGTCCTGTCCTGATATCCCAAACTTTCAACGTCCTGTCGTATGATCCACTTACAACTTTCTCATAGTCCACCTGTAAGCAACGCACTGTATCTTGATGTCCTGTCATGGTAACTTTACAAGCAATACTGGACCAGCTGTTCTGCACGGATAAATCCCAAACCTGAAATCACAGACAACAGAATTAACAGTAAGGATCTATTTCAAAAAGTTGAAGTAAAAGCTACACAAATTATTATAAACTATAAATATATTATAGTTTAATCAGTTCCAAATTGGCGAGAAATATTCGGGTATTTCCTCTCTGTGCGCGAAAGTAATCCAAGTGTACGCACAAGATTATGACCACGCAAGCGGTTTTGTCTACACACGTGCATCGCGCATATGATACACAGTGCACCTGTTACCTCTATGCACATCCGCTTCTTTGTAAATTTATTCGCTGCTGTCAGGTGGCCTCCCCAATTTGGAACTGATCAAACTATATACAGGTGAGTAAAAAAAGTGTACGCAAAGTAAAATAATTATCAAAATTTGAAGGCAACCAATGTATGTGGCAATAGATGCATTTATTCACTATCATCAGCAAAAACAAACAATGAAATTTCCCACAGTAGAAATTGGAGAACCAATGCTTGTGCAGGGTGCACAATTTGACATGTATCCATTCTCGCAAACATTCTCGGTGGTATAGTTGCAAGAATCCAATGATTCTCCAAAAGATGAACTGTGACACACACCAATTCAAAAGACAAGAATGCACAGATTTTTGCAAAATCCTTTGCAAGACTCTAAACAGATTCTTGAAACCTTTGACAAATTTCTCACCCATGCTGTGTGGGCAACATAGATTCAAAAGATAGTTTAGACATCTATGATTCAAACGTGGAGTGCATTAAGCCTTTGTGGATGAAATGCAATTCAGATTTGCTTCACATATTTGTGATGCACACTAGAAGGGGGACTTTGCGGCTGTGTGTTTTTCAAGATATAGATAAAAACGCACAGAAAAAGAAAATAGTAATAAGAAGTCATTTTCACTCGCAAAATCTGAATGCCTAGATAAATTTTGATAAATTTTGTGTCATTTTAAAAAGCTTAGAAATGGTCTGAGCACACAAAATAAATACAAAATTGACTTCACCTGCAAAGTCCGCCCTTTTGATTTGCTGCCTCACATTTAGGTTTCCTGCTTTTGGATTGGTTTGTGACCATTGAGTATTTGAATGATAAATAAAATAACTTATATGTAGACGATAAAGAAGTACAACATACCTTAATGGTCCTGTCTGTGGATCCAGATACTAGCCTATTGCCTTCCAGATGTAGACATCGCACTGTGCCAGAATGACCAACTAATGTCTGCACTGACCACGGGGAATTGGTACGGATGTTCCAAACCTGGAGATATCAAAAGGGGATATTTTGTGTTAGCATCTCCTTGAAGGTTGTTATTTTCTACTACTATATATGCTTTCGAGCTGTTGCATTTATTTTTGTATGCAACTCCTCTGTTCAGCGGTATCAGTAGGGGTGGGGAAAATATGTGATCACATTATTTCCCTATCTATATAACATATAGGGATAAGGAAAATCTGTGATCATGTTATTTCCCTATACAGGTATCAGTCTAATGAATTGAATGGCATCTTTTAAAATCTAACAGCTTTCCATTAAAATATTTGCCTACTGCAGCAGTGTTGTATAGAAACGTCCCACTCCTCTAAATTGTAGCAGGTTTAAATAACATTATGTGCAATGCAAGCTTTTTACTCTTTTACATTACTTCTATATATTAATCAACATGAATATAAAATAAATTGAGTCAAAAAATATTTAAAGGACAATAAATAACCCTTCAAAGTGAATTTGTAAAATAAATTACATTAGCTGTTAAATAATATTGTTCCATTTAATGAAAATATGAAGCTAATTTTCAAAGATTCAAATTTCTTAAAAATTAAATATTTTTCATTTTTCAAATAAAAGGTAAATGTGGTTGAAATGGCTCCATAAGTTTGTTTGTTGTTAACACTAGGGATTATATTAGTCTAGTGTGAAGACTTCAATTATACAGATTATACAGCTTTGTATTGATTATGAAGTTATATGCCGTAATAAAGCACTAGAAAGTTGGAAAACTATTTTTTTCTTCCCAGATTGCATTCTAATTACTTTCAAAAATACAAATGTTTACATTGTTTATTATTAGACTCACTTTGATGCTTTTGTCCGATGATCCACTGACTATCCTAGTGTCGTCAAATTGCACGCAAGATATACCCTGTGTATGGCCCTCAAAGGTACGCACTGAACACAGACCTTTCAACCAGTTGTGACGAAGTCTGTAGCGCTCAGCAAAAACATGCTTCCACTGAAGTAAAAACGTTAATGTTTAATTAACAGCATTTATGTGAAATGTTTACATGTCAAGAGGTACATTGCAAAATGCAAAATTGTGCAAAATACAGGGTGAGTCAAAAAAAAGTGTACTCAACTTCAGCGATTTGTTTTAGAAAAAGAATTCGTTTGTTTTCAAAACAATATTCTACGGTATAAAGACAAATCAATTAGCTTTAATATGAATTTTATCTGGTTTAGATTGGTTGAGGGAAACTTATTTTACGCTGTTTTGAATAAAAGTGACCAATTTAACGTCCGAACACGCTTTCCAGATCTTGACCATTATATTTCATAAGATACGACCAATACAAAATTACAATACCGACAGTGAAAGGATCAATTTCTTTGTTATGAAATGATTAAAGTGTGGTAATTGTGTCATAAATAGGCCTTAAAGCTGTCTATTGTTTTAATCTATTAGGAGACAATTTTGAACAAGTGTATTGTCTACTTAATTCTTTTAATAAACAAGATGTGTAATGCTTTACATCATAATCCTAGTAAACATTATTAAGCTCGTTAAGCTTGAAATTAAAAACCGTGTTTTAGGTGAAAAAACAGCTCCTGTACAGAAATAGTCATATTTACTTAACGGTATCATCAAATAGCGTGATTTTTTTTCCAGATGGTAGCAAAGAAATGGCGCAATCATTTAAGGTTTTGTTTGCCTTGATTTTGTGGTCAAAAATATTTTTTTCAATTTTTTCAATTAGGGTACACTTTTTTTTGACTCACCCTGTAGCTCAAAATAGACAATATTTTTTTTTTTTAATCTCCTCACTCCCTATCTCTGTGTACTCACAAGTCACGCATATGTACATTATTCATCATGACTGTTAAATTAAACTGTGAAGTAGATTATCATATATATCTATAATTTAATCAGTTCCAAATTGGGAAGAAATATTCAGTTTTTATCTCTCCATGCGCAAACAAAATCCCAGCGTATACATGCGCGATTCGCGTGTGGTTTTTGTGATACGCACACATCACATATATGATGCACAGAGACACAGTGCGCTTGTTGCCTTGATGTCTGGCCACATCCTGCTGTATTCATTCCCTGCTGTTATGAGGCTCGCCAATTTGGAACTGATCAAACTAAAGTCCAGGATTAAGAACTAGGGTTAAGGATGCCATATATATTGATACGAACACTGTGGGTCCATGCACCACATATACCACAATCTTCTGGTTGCTAAAACATTTAGAAATACCATTTCCAAGCAACTAGAAAGTAGTGCTATCAACACAGGATAGTCACTTCATCAACAGTGTTGAGAAAGCAAACAGCTTTTTCTCGAAACAGGTGGACTAGATATGATAATCCTGCTAAGTATTGTTGAAAAGTTTGTATTTCATTTGATTCTTTCAAAAACACTTTTTTTGAGGATTTAGACACACTTACATGTATAAATGATGACATGTGGTTAATCATTTGTTTTTGCTCTTCCGCCTGCGTCAGACGCCATTTTGATAGTCTGCATAAAGTCCTCCACAAGGTTGGCTCATTGGCTAGCTCATACCAAGCATGACTTACTGAAGCGCATCGACAAAGACTTACTGAAAATAGTCAAAAGTTTTATTTTAATTGTGATATTGAACTTATAGAGCTATATTCCATTTCATGAGCAAGCTGGGTGGATGCATCATACAGGTAACCCCTGAGACCCCTTTTGCTTTTGACAACAAAGTAAAACATATATTTAACAATATCATTTTGTTCGCTCTACTCAACCAAACAGTAGAGCGATCAAGGTGATGTGCATGTAGTCGTGTAAGTGACTTTTGTTTACATTTGCACAAATTGCAAAATCTCAAAAACAATCGGCTGATTCTTGGACATTGCACCTCAAAAAAAAGAAGGTGAACAAATAGTATTTTGTGTAGAGATGATTAGATGACCATGTGGAGGAAACCCTTATGCAAATATTTTGTGCAATAATCCCTGTCGAGGAATTGCAAAAACTATGTATTTTGGGTGTATCCTTGGTGTAATTCATTCATGAGTTAGACTGGTGTTAAGCCTCTATTACTGAATAAAGCTGTCTAATCCTTTAATCCTTTAACAAAGTTTAACACAGATTTTGTGCTAGGCTAATTCTGTGCAGAATTACATGAAGGATAAACCGTATTTTGGCTGTTTTTTGTGACAGTACAACCTGTTATTTGTCGTATGAACAAAGTTCTGCATGTGACGTCATCCCGGGATCCCCTATTGTCAATATTAAGCTCTTAATTCTTAATAGTTAGTGTTTGCTTCAGTGTAATGAAAAGAAGAATGTCAGCCCTATGCCCCTGATGAATAGACTGCTCTCTGACATCACCTTCCTACGTTAGGTAACACAGAGTATGGATAAGATGTGTCTGAAGAATGCAAGCCCAGACCAAGACAGAATGGCTTTAATTTCTATATTAATTGATGAATGAAAGACAATTAGACATGGGAGACTAAAGCTTGGAATAGTCCTGTCCACACTACCTTTAAAAAAAATCAAAACTACCTGAGTTTAGATAAGAAAGAATACGTAGTGAGACCTACCTGGGTCTAGATATGAAGAATTTATAGAGAGAACTATCTGGGTCTAGATATGAAGCATATGTTATGAGACCTACCTGCAGCGTTGGCCATAAGCCTTTTTTTGTGTAGCAAAACATGCTACACAATGATAATTGCTACACAATAATTGTGTAGCAATTCCCAAATTTTGTGTAGCATTTTTGCACAAATATGTAGCAAAAGGTGCACCGCAAAAAGATTCACTACGTGATCTTTGATCACTGACCATCAAAGCCAAACCTACAAAGATTGAGTTTCATCTTCAAATAAACTATAAAAAAGTATGATAAATCCACAAGTATCAGCAGCTTATATTTTATTTTCGTCAAATTTAAAAAGCTCATTGCTTTTACACGTATGCGCAGAACTCATCTGTCGGTTTAAAATTAGAAAAATGGCGGTGATCTGCGCAATATTCTAATAAGATATTGTAATCATGACGTCACTTTTGATGCTAGTCTTGTTCCCATACCGCCGAGTGTTACGAAAAAGAGCCAACAAAAATTACTGGGAATAAGACTAGCTACTTTCTTTTGGTGCACCATATCACAAAAGGAATCATATAACAATGGCGCCTCGTATCGATGTAAATTATGAAATCCACCGTGATGATCATGTCGTGTGGTAAGATGATTTATGAATTTCACCATGAATCTGGCTAGTTTTTTGCAGTAATACAGGAATGGGTCGCATTTTGCGATGCAATACCGGCTAACGCTGAACACTGCGGTCTAGATAAGAAAGAGTACGTAGTGAGACCTACCTGGGTCTAGATAAGAAAGAATATGAAGAAAGACCTACCTGGGTCTAGATAAGAAAGAATACGTAGAGAGAGTTGTGTGGGAAGCCATGATACCAGATCTTGACAGTTATGAGGACAACTCTGGTGTAGAATGGGCTCCATGGTAACTGACAACATATGCATTTGAGGCAAGTCACATTGTTCCTATTTAAAAGAGAGATAAGATACAAATACAATTGATGTTCAATTAATCTTATGTGGTGGTAGTAACATGACATTAGGGGCCGAATTCTCTTACGTAGTTAAAAACAGTTTTAAGCTAAACACGCGTCTAACTCTGACTTTAGACACATCAATTAACTAAAAGCAATTCTTGTACATTTGTTTAACTTATGTGTCTAACTCACTGAAAAGTGTCTAACTTTAAACATGGGTATGGGGTAGTTTAAGGCGCGTTTAACTAAACAAATACACAAACTGTATGCCTTGAATGATTACTCAACCGTGCCCGGTGTACCACCCTGGGGATGAGATGCGCAGAGTTTAAAACCGTGTTTAATTAAAAACGTTGTTTAAAAGATAAACTCACGTTTTAGTTAGACACAGGTTTAGTTTAGACACGGTTTTAAGCTATAACCGTGTTTAGTACAAGAATACGGCCCTAGGTGTTTTTCATATCAAAATAAGTTATAGGTGAAATTTTGGTTAGTGCAAAATAAATGTGAGGAAACCAATGCCATTCTTGAGAAATTGTTATCGACCCCTCAAACAGGTAGTTTATCCGAAATTGTTTGGGCTGTGATTTAGGCACGTTTTCAAATATCACTTGAAGTTACCATTGATGTTATTTCAAAATTGGCAGAGTGATAATGGCCAAGATAGCCAAAAGAAGAGTCCATAGCCAAAGCCGAAACGGTTTCTTCCTAAAGGGCAAGTACTATGAGCTTCTTCAGTTTAGAATAATATTCTATTATATACTATTCATCTTTTTTTTCTGATACAGTATAGATAAGAAAAATACCAGAATGTGTTATACGGATGTGAAACTGTCAGTTACTATGTTAAAACAATTATTAATTTTTAACTACTTGTTTTTCAACATGTTAAATTTAAATACTTATTTCAGTTCAGGTAAATATAAATGGTTTGTGCATATACTCCCTGTCATAGTCCCTTGGGCATAATTCGCGTTATTTTACGCGAGCTTATTCTGTTGTTGTTTGCGGGGCGCAGCGTCAAAATGCTTGACAGGCGCGAACAATGTCACGCGCCGTCAATCAAGGCGTGTGACGATTTCACGATTGACCAATTAGGATGCGTGATTATTTGTGTAAAGGAACCGGTACGCACTTCCGTATTTACGCACTGACTCGCATCTACGTATTGCAATGCGCACCGTACGCACATACGTACGCAATTCGAACGTACGCATGATTTGATGGAATTATGTCCAAGGCATTATGACAGGGAGTATAATAAGCTGGGACAAACATCTCCTATGTAATTAATCAGAGTTTGACTGATTCGTGTGCTCCTTTGTCTCACGTCTATAACAAATACTTACCAATAGTCTTTTCATCATAACATTCTTTTGCTGATCATTAAATTCACCAAACCATTTCTGGATTAGCTGTAAAAAGGAAACAAAACAATTTGAAATATTAGTGATATCATTTTTTACAATAAACCTTCAAAAGGAATGTGATATTTGAATAGAAATACCGAACCCATATTTGAATTTTGTTACTATCTTTTATCTTTAAGGCATAAAAAACCCTGTTCTACGGGCCCAACCGACCCATTTCTTTTTCAAATTTTCAACAACAAAAATTATTTTAGAATTTGTTTGGGAACATCTTAGAAAAAAAATCTTCTTTTAAAAAAAGGAATTTCCCTCAAACTATTTGTAATTAAAAACGGCTGACTGCCCGACCCTACTTGAATGAAAGGTCCATTTGCCCTTAGAACAGAGAGTATTTTCGGTCGCCTAACAGGCAGGTCTTCTGTTTGGTTCTGGGGAAGTATCACTTATGATTTACATTTTTTAACAAAGTGGTACCAAAGTCAAAGACACTTTACCTCTATTCTTTGTTTGAACACAGATCCATCCACGCCTTGGTTCCATAATCCGGGTGAACCATCACCGATGGTCTGATGATTGCACATATGATTCTCAACGATAGTGTGATGATTAGTACACCCCACACTATTCTGGCAGGATTGCGGCGACGGGTATTGACCCTGCTTAACGACGGCATCAAAGTTCTCTGTGAACACATCTCGCTGTTCTTCTAAATTTGGAATTGCACTGTATGACGTACCGTCCAGCTGGAGCTGATCGTACGAGTCTAAGGAAGCACCGGCCGGTAAGCTCAACGACTTGCGCCCGTATTCTATCCGGCGAGGACAGCAGAATTGATGCATCTGTGACATGTCTCCCCTCGGTGTATGCTTCTTTGATTCACAAGGGTGTAGTGTTAGGTGACTCATCGTGATATCACCAGACGGACACCAAGATGCTTTGCTAGCCAGTTGTCCTTGAGTCCTGTCCCGCCTGCCTGTAGCAGGTGAAAGTTTCACCGCCAAGGGAATATCTACACGGTGCATTCGCATACTCATCTGCAGAGGGCATGTCCTGTTACGAGGCCAACTTGCAAAGTTCATGGTCTCATTACTATGACGACAGGAGCAGCAGGCAGGGCAATGACATGGTCCAGACTTCGCTGTCCACCCGCTCCTTTGTTTCGTGGAATCGTTTATCCTATTATTCAAAGATAGATCGTGTTTGGTCGAGTCAGATTCCTCGTCCTCATCTTCTGACACGTGCATGCGATCGCTTTTCTTCTTGGCCTTTTGTGGGATGCGTATGGTGGAATGTATGTTATTCTCCGCCTTCCCAAACATGGCCTTCACCAAACTTGGACGGACACAATTCTGATAGACTACTTCACTGTTTGAATATGAGGCCTTGCCATTCCGATCAGTAGTTCGGAGTGCCTGGTTGGCAAGGTCTCCTTCGCTGGAAGAGCTGCAATCGGACAGAGGTCTGGGAGAGGGTCCAGAACTGGATGAGGGCATGTCATCAACTTCCATCTGGTCAGATAGGAATGCTGCACCTGTATTGGTATAACAATTTTTGAAGGATAACATTTTATTGTTTCATTCATCATAATGTGATGCAGCACATCAAAAAGGGGACTTTGCAGGTGAAGTCAAACCAAAAAAACAAGTATATCATCCGGAATTTTTATTGGTGGGGGTATGGTCTTTCAAGCATCTCTTATGTTTTTCCGTTTTTTAAAATTTGCTGATGTTATTGTCACTGTAAATTTTTCTAAATCCATCAAAATTCATCACACAGGTTTCCAATCATCCGTAAGATTTTAATACTTTATATTACATCTTGAAATAATGAGATGCCCATTCATAATGTAGTAGAGCATGTCATCGTGCGAGTGCAACAATGTCGTAAGTGACATTTTGGCGAAATTTACTTTTTTATATATTTTGAAAGAGTAGGTAATTGCGCTCATTTTAAAATAATTTTTAAGTTCTAAAACAAATTAATTATGTTTTAATTAACAAAAAAGATGTCGTAAGTGCACTTCAATTTTATTTTATATTAATCTGAGTGCAACAACAACGTATCTGCCACTTACGTTAGAATTGCACTCTGCTTTCATAGTATGCTGAGTGCAATTTCATCGTATCTACCACTTACGATGTTCTTGCACTCTGTTTCCTGTCTATTTTAAGTTTTCTTAGTGCAATAATAACGTATCTGCCACATACGTTGTTGTTGCACTCTGATTTCTCGTATTTTCTCAAGTTTTCTCAGTGCAATAATAACGTATTAGTGCAGATAAGTTATCTAAAAATGTCAATATCTTTTCAAATACTTAAGTTTATGACACGATGTTCAATATATATTATCAAAAAAAACAATCTTTATACTTCCATAACATTATATTTTTACTCAAAAACACAATAAGTATGAAAAACAAAAAAATGCTTCTCCTGCAAATACAGCAAAATGCAGATACGTTATTGTTGCACTCGCACGACGATGTGTTCTTAATAGGTTGTATCTGCACCTGGTTTAATACTGCACCATGTCATGAGGAGTGTTCAGGCTCCGATCAATTTTTTTTTTAATTACCCGATTGGGCAAGGCTAGGTCAACTTTTACTTGCCCAATTATGCCCGAATCGCAATATTTTCACTAGAAGCCTATTGCGTCTCAACAATTTCAAACGCGTCTCAACTTTGTGTCTCAACAAATTTGTTGAGACGCAATGTTGAGACGCATTTGAAATTGTTGAGACGCGATAGGCTTCTAGTGTTTTTAAGACTTAGAAAATGGTATTGATGGGTCAGATTTCTTGCCGATTATGCCACTTTTTGCCATCATTATTTCGGCAATTGGTAGTAAACTACACAGTCACGGCAGTCGCCATTTTCCCTTCCTATCATGCAATATCCGCTATCTTTAACTGATCAAAATCATCATTACACATGCATTGTGACCGTGGGAAAGGTCCATTTACAATTTCGTATTCATAGATTTTTTTGGGATTGTTTCAATTTTCCCAAATCCCAAGAAAATGACGTCATGCTAGTAATTCGATACCACATGTTTGAATCAAGATTTCCCGAGATCTTGCGAAATCGTCACTCATCAGTAAAGGCGCGGTTCAAAACATGTGGAATAAGCCTTCGATCGCCGAAATTACAGTCTCTGATAGCGATCGAGGTTCTTGTTGAACTTGTTTTTATGAATGAAAAGCCACGAGCGGCATAAGAAGGAATAGGTACATCTTAGTGTTTCATTATATTTACAAAGGTAAAAACATAGAACTGCCCTGGGCAATCGGATAGGTGATTTGTCAGAGCCTGGGAGTGTTAAAACAAAGAAAAACAAGAATAGGATAATTTTACCTTAGAAAATATATATACAGTTAAGCCCACAATTATTCATACCCCTTGACAAATATGAGTTTTTTTGCCTTTTCTCATATCTATACCAGCTTGAGTGGTGGAACTTTTCCTTCACACTAAAGACAATTAGTTTGCAAGTACAAATCTATATATCTGGGCTCAATATTTTTTGCATAACAATAGAATTGAACAAAAGTTGTGTATTTATGCCTGTCCAAAATTATTCATACCCCATACCAAGTCTCAGGATTGAGGCCACTTTTTGTGATAATACACATGTTTTTGACATTCCAAACATTCTTTATATTATGTGATAGGCTTTTATATTGTTATGTAATTATTCCATGATGTGTGCATACAATGTGGATGCATTATAAATGTGTCCTATTGAATGTACAGTGAGGGATATTATAGGACAACACTCTAGCTCTTTGACAGCATGGCGAAGAAGATCAAATAACTTTTTTGTGCATATTATGAATGCTCACAAAGAGGGGAAAGGCTACAGAGCTATTTCGAAACAATTCCAAGTACAACTAGATCTTGCTCCAGTCTAAGACCAGGCTACCTTGATTTTTCTTTGAGAAAATGATCCCTAGTGACCCCTTCTTGACCTTTGACCTGATTAAAATGATTGACTTATTTTCTTGGCTCATTAATTCAAACAAGATGCAACAAACCCGGTCCCAATCGGAGCATGTATTAACTTTTACCTCTGTAAAGTTCAATGACCCCTAGTGACCCCTTCTTGACCTTTGACCTGGTCAATATGTTTAACTTATTTTCATGGCTCATCAATCCAAACAAGATGCAACAAACCCGGTTCAAATCGAAGCATGTCTTAACTTTTACCCCTGTAAAGTTCAATGACCCCTAGTGACCCCGTATGACATGTCACTTTTAATCGCTGAACACCCTATATGTGCATGGACCCAAGGAATCTTTTGACCAATTCTGATAATCATGGGCCATTTTCTCTTGAATAAATAGCATTTTAAGTGACTGGAGTGAAAATTGACATTTTGACCCCTAGTGACCCCAAATGATTTTTATTTTTAAAAACCGTTCTTTTGTGAATGCGTACGGTCAAAAGAAATATGTGGACCAATTTTGACGATCCTAGGTCATTTCACTAAATTGGAAATGCGTTTTAAGTGAAAATCACCTTTTGACCCCTAGTGACCCCTGTGTGACCTTTGACCCCAAACTTTGAACACCCTATATGAAGGTTAGGTGGGGGGTTCTACTGACCAAGTTTGGTGATTGTAGCATGTAAACTGTAGAAAAAATAGCATTTTTAGATGGGTTTGAGGAAAGAAAGAAAGAAACTAGATCTTGCTCCGGTCTAAGACCAGGCTACCTTGATTTTTCTTTGAGAAAATGATCCCTAGTGACCCCTTCTTGACCTTTGACCTGATTAAAATGATTGACTTATTTTCTTGGCTCATCAATCCAAACAAGATGCAACAAATCCGGTCGAAATCGGATCATGTCTTAAATTTTACCCCTTTAAAGTTCAATGACCCCTTTTGACCCCTTCTTGACCTTTGACCTGGTCAATATAATTGAATTATTTTCTTGGCTCATCAAATCAAACAAGATGCAACAAACCCGGTCAAAATCGAACCATGTCTTTACTTTTACCCCTGTAAAGTTCAATGACCCCTATTGACCCTTCGTGACCTTTGACCTGGTCAATATGATTTATTTATTTTCTTTGCTCATCAATCCAAACAAGATGCAACAAACCCGTCCAAATTGGAGCATGTCTTAACTTTTACCTCTGTAATGTTCAATGACCCCTAGTGACCCCTTTTTGACCTTTGACCTGGTCAATATGATTGACTTATTTTCTTGGCTCATCAATCCAAACAAGATGCAACAAACCCGGTCCAAATCGGAGCATGTCTAAACTTTTACCCCTGTAAAGTTCAATGACCCCTAGTGACCCGGTATGACATGTCACTTTTAATCGCTGAACACCCTATATATGCATGGACCCAAGGAATCTTTTGACCAATTCTGATAATCATGGGTCATTTCCTCTTGAAAAAATAGCATTTTAAGTGACTGGAGTGAAAATTGACATTTTGACCCCTAGTGACCCCAAATGATTTTTAATTTAAAAAACCATTCTTTTGTACATGCGTACGGTCAAAAGGAATATGTGGACCAATTTTGACGATCCTAGGTCATTTCACTAAATTGGAAATGCGTTTTAAGTGAAAATCACCTTTTGACCCCTAGTGACCCCTTCTTGACCTTTGACCTGGTCAATATGATTGACTTATTTTCTTGGCTCATCAAATTAAACAAGATGCAACAAACCCTGTCTAAATCGGAGCATGTCTTAACTTTTACCTTTGTAAAGTTCAATGACCCCTAGTGACCCCGTATGACATGTCACTTTTAATCGCTGAACACCCTATATGTGCATGGACCCAAGGAATCTTTTGACCAATTCTGATAATCATGGGCCATTTTCTCTTGAATAAATAGCATTTTAAGTGACTGGAGTGAAAATTGACATTTTGACCCCTAGTGACCCCAAATGATTTTTATTTTTAAAAACCGTTCTTTTGTCAAAAGAAATATATGGACCAATTTTGACGATCCTAGGTCATTTCACTAAATTGGAAATGCGTTTTAAGTGAAAATCACCTTTTGACCCCTAGTGACCCCTGTGTGACCTTTGACCCCAAACTGTGAACACCATATATGAAGGTTAGGTTGGGGGTTCTACTGACCAAGTCTGGTGATTGTAGCATGTAAACTGTAGAAAAAATAGCATTTTTTAGATGGGTTTGAGGAAAGAAAGAAAGAAAGAAAAAGAAGAAAGAAACGGCAGAGATACAGAACCTCGATTTTTGGAAAAAATCAAGGTAACTAGATCTTGCTCCGGTCTAAGACCAGGCTACCTTGATTTTTTATGAGAAAATGATCCCTAGTGACCCCTTCTTGACCTTTGACCTGATTAAAATATTTGACTTATTTTCTTGGCTCATCAAACCAAACAAGATCCAACAAACCCGGTCCAAATTCCAAATCGGAGCATGTCTTAACTTTAACCCCTCTAAAGTTCAATGACCCCGTATTGACCCTTCTTGACCTTTGACCTGGTCAATATTATTGACTTTTTTCTTGGCTCATCAATCCAAACAAGATGCAACAATCCCGGTCCCAATCGGAGCATGTATTAACTTTTACCTCTGTAAAGTTCAATGACCCCTAGTGACCCCTTCTTGACCTTTGACCTGGTCAATTTGAGTAACTTATTTTCATGGCTCATCGATCCAAACAAGATGCAACAAACCCGGTTCAAATCAGAGCATGTCTTAACTTTTACCCCTGTAAAGTTCAATGACCCCTAGTGACCCCGTATGACATGTCACTTTTAATCGCTGAAGACCCTATATGAACATGGACCCAAGGAATCTTTTAACCAATTATGATGGTCATGAGTCATTTCCTCTGAGACAAGATGCATTTTAAGTGATCGAATTGAAAATTTACATTTTGACCCCTAGTGACCCCAAATGATTTTTAATTTTAAAAACCATTCTTTTGTATATGCGTACGGTCAAAAGGAATATGTGGACCAATTTTGACAATCCTAGGTCATTTCACTAAATTGGAAATGCGTTTTAAGTGAAAATCACCTTTTGACCCCTAGTGACCCCTTCTTGACCTTTGACCTGGTCAATATGATTGACTTATTTTCTTGGCTCATCAAACCAAACAAGATGCAACAAACCCCGTCCAAATCGGTGCATGTCTTAACTTTTACCCCTGTAAAGTTCAATGACCCCTAGTGACCCCGTATAACATGTCACTTTTAATCGCTGAACACCCTATATGTGCATGGACCCAAGGAATCTTTTGACCAATTCTGATAATCATGGGCCATTTCCTCTTGAAAAAATAGCATTTTAAGTGACTGGAGTGAAAATTGACATTTTGACCCCTAGTGACCCCAAATGATTTTTAATTTTAAAAACCGTTCTTTTGTATATGCGTACGGTCAAAAGGAATATGTGGACCAATTTTGACGATCCTAGGTAATTTCACTAAATTGGAAATGCGTTTTAAGTGAAAATCACCTTTTGACCCCTAGTGACCCCTGTGTGACCTTTGACCCCAAACTGTGAACACCCTATATGAAGGTTAGGTGGGGGGTTCTACTGACTAAGTTTGGTGATTGTAGCATGTAAACTGTAGAAAAAATAGCATTTTTAGATGGGTTTGAGGAAAGAAAGAAGAAGAAGAGGAGGAGGAAGAAGAAGAAGAAAGAAACGGCAGAGATACAGAACCTCGATTTTTGGAAAAAATCAAGGTAAGAATCCGCCATGCAAAGCATAATTAGGAAGAACAAGACATTCAAATAACTAAAAAACCATTGAAGGATGCAGTCGGAATCCAGCGGTGCCCCCTTGTTTGGCAAGAAAAGTATGGTAAAAGGCTAACAACAATCCACAGATCACCATCAATGCTCTCCTGAACAACCTTGGCAATTATTGGACCAAATTATCATGGCAGACACTCCAGCATATATTTCACATGAGAGGTCTCCATGGGGCCGACCAAGAAAGACTCTACTCCTTAAAAGAGACACAGAGAAACTTGTCTTGCATCTTAGACAACCCCAACACTGAAGACCAAAAACGTGGATCTTTGTCCAGAAGTGCTCTTGCAAATGCTAGATGAGTTTCTCTTTGTCTCTTCTCAGGAGTAGAGTCTTTCTTGGTCGGAGTCCATGGAGAACTCTTGTGTACTATGTCTGCTGGAGTGTCTGCCTTAATATCTTGGTCCAAGACTCACCAATGTTGTTCAGGAGAGCATTGACGGTGATATGTGGATTGTTGTTGTCCTTTTACCATACTTTTCTTGTCAAACAAGGGGACACTTTGGCTTCCGACCGTGTTCTTCAAGGTTTTTAACTGATTTGAACTGATTTGTTCTTCCTAATTATGCTTTATATGGTGGAATTTGGCACTTGAAATTGCTTCGAAATAGCTTTGTAGCCTTTCCCCTCTTTGTGAGCATTCACAATGTTCTAAAAATGGTCCTCACTGAGTTATTAGATCTCCTTCGTCATGCTGTCAAAGGGCTAGAGTGTTGTCCTATAATATCCCTCACTGTATATTCAATAGGACACATTTTTAATGCATCCACATTGTATGCACACATCATGGAATAATTGCATAACAATATAAAAGCCTATCACACAATATAAAGAATGTTTGGAATGTCAAAAACATGTGTATTATCACAAAAAGTGGCCTCAATCCTGAGATTTTGTATGGGGTATGAATAATTTTGGACAGGCATAAAAACACAATTCTTGTTCAATTCTATTGTTATGCACAAAATGTTGAGCCCAGATATATTGATTTGTACATGCAAACTAATTGTCTTTAGTGTGAAGGAAAAGTTCCACCACTCCAGCTGGTATAGATATGAGAAAAAGGCAAAAAACTCATATTTTTCAAGGGGTATGAATAATTGTGGGCTTAACTGTATGTACACTCGTCCAAAGAAGTTCCTTGCCACTTAGTAAAGTCCAAATATTTCAAATTAATATTTAATAGAATATATATAATTGTATATCAAAATAAGCAGAAAGTAATCCTCTAACAGCTTAACATGGAATTTAGACATGATCACTCATGCATGGCAGATCCCATTCACTTGACAATGGCAAGGTCTGTGGAAGAAGATTCCAAAAATTGGATAATCCCTCCATTCAAATGTTAATGTGAATGATTGAACACAATATGAACCTTACTATTGCTTAATGAATGCGTACATCTTAATTTCATACAGACATGATAGAGAATTATTATCTGCTTATTTTGACATGCAATTGTTTAATTTATATTAAATATTTATGTGAAATATTTGAACTTCAATATTTGAACTTCAATGAGTGGCAAGGAACTTCTTTGGACGAGTGTATTTCAATATCTGCAGCTACCACTAGCCCTGACAGCAACAATTTAGTAGCCCTGCAAGGAAGTATCAAGGAAACAAGTTTTCTACAAGACATCGCACAATACCGACCAATTTAACGCGAAACCTAGTCTTTCTCACTCACCTCCTTTTCCAGTTAGAGCAAGATCAATCTGTTCTTCTGAAGTAGTCCGAGATTTACGACTAAACCAGGACACTCTCTCCCACACCCTGGACTTTGACTTGACTCGTTTTGTTGTCGGCCTGGCTGCACTGGCACCCTCGGAGTCACTCGATGTGGGTTGATATTCACCCGGGTCCATCGTCTAGAGACCAAGCTGTAGTAAATGTGAAGGGAGAAGCAATCATCAGGTCAGAAAATAAAAATCCTTTCCAAAAAACAAATCGGAATTTGTTCAAAATTCTTTAATTTTAGAACCCAAACCATCCAAATGCAAACATGTTCCTGCAAGGAGCTTCCTGATACGTTGCCAGGGCAATATCATAAGTACTGTAAAAGTTGAAATTTTCGTGCAACATTAATTTTCACGCTTTTCGTGCTCAACACGGATACCACGAAAAAAATAACAATACAGGGTGTATCAGAATGAACTATACCGAGGCAATATGATTTTTTACGGTATGAATTCGATCAATATTGTTCAAACCGTTTTCACATATCTTGCGCAAACGCACAGCTTTTATAACAATTTAAGATTTTGAAAATAGGACATTTCTGATGGAAAATACAGACTTTCTGGTAAAGATGGTAGATTTCAATTTCTGTGAAATTACTAACGCTTTGAAATAGTAAATTATTTCTGACATATAATAGGTTTAATTATTTTTACTCCCCACTGTGTTACATTATCTTTTGTCTCATTTCCTGCCCATTGTTCCCCTGTCTATAAATATGTTGTGTATTCTGTCATTTTACCTTCGATAAAGATTCTGTTAGAATCGATACGTCAGGTCCTCTTATATTTATTACTTTTACTTACACAGGCTTTTTTGTGGATAGGCAGTTTGCATTCAGCTTTTACATTATTTTAATTATTATAATTATAATTATTGCAACCTCTTTTTAATGACACTAACATGTTGATATCAATTGATTGTTGTGTGCATACCAAAATTGAATAGACCGGGATTTGTTCTGCTTGAGTGGTTTCAACTTTCCTTTCTTTAAAGGGAGTTTTGAATATTGCTTATGTGGTGTGGGCTACATTGTTTGAAATCTTGGGGGTAGTGGTAGAGAGGATTGATTCACAATGGCTCCTCCGTTTTTCATCGATTTTCGATTAAGTCTTGCCACACGAGAACCAAAAGAGATATATCAATGAAATTAACATAATGTAGGAAACAGGTTCACTTTTATATTGCAGGTGTTTATATTTAAAACAATAATCATAAAATTGTATTTTTTATGTATTTTTGATAAATATCTAATATATTTATAAATTATATATTTTATTTTAAGATTGCGGAGACGTACATGTACCCTACAGTAAATCACATGTCGCCAGTCACAACAATTTTATGCAGATGAATTGTCACACGCCGGCAGATAACAAAGGGGAAACCATGATATTTTGACAAACTGGCATGTAGTTGACTTGAATAAATCGCAGTTTTCCGAAATCACTGCATATTTTGTGAAATATGGTAAGTATTTTGAGATATTAAGAGAGGATTAAGATAGCGGCTTCCTTTGCGTGAAAAATGTTTACGGTTTACCGCCACCAGCTGTTTCCCTTCAACATCTGTCAAACTCCACACATTCATTGTGTCGGGACGCACGGAATAAACCGGATACTTCATGGAAGTATTTTATAGTTTATTTTTTTAATTAATCTCATTAGACCCCAACAGGGTAACAGAAATACAACAAAAACATCTAAAACAATGCAATAGATAAAACAGAATGCATATAAATACATACAAGAACTTAATAAAGAGATTTATTAAATTAATTAGTGGGGTTTATTCATGAAGTATACAGTTTATCGTGGCGAATGCAAAACGATGTTTACCGTACTCACACACACAAAGTTGGCATCCTCACCCCCCAAAAAACGGACATCAGTTGTGCGCAATACGTAAGCTCGACCTCACAGCTCTGATTGGTTAGCGGCATTGGTACAATGGAAATTACCGGAAGCGATGAGAAGTTGTCTGACCTTGTGGCGTATTAAAAACAATGTCGCAGAAGCAAGTTTTTTCTGACCATACCATTTTCTACAAATACAATTTGACGACGATGTAATCCACTGATTTTCATGTTTGAATTTTATCTGTGACATTAAAGTATTAATTTGCTAAGCCCAAGTGGCATTTTCTAAGACGTCAAATGTAGCCAGGACGGTAGGTGCATACCACTAAAAATTGGAATTATATGCCACCATATTACAACATGCGGAGTAACGTATTCAGCCAACCTGGGGCGATTTATGTCGTGCGACTGTTTAGTGTACAGTTTTTTCTTGTATAAAAAAATGTGCTTACATGTATATACAAACGGCTTGAGCTGGCGCAGGATGCATTGTTACTGCAGTGTTAGTGTTATAGTCAGATTTATAATTGAACTAACACATTGAAGCAGCGTTTTGCGTATATTACGTGAAGCGTGCACAAACCATGAGCGTTAAAATTTCGGGCGCGATTATCTTTTTGCTGTGCTGCATGTTACGGTGCAGGCTGCAGCGTACGATTTACCCAGTGTCGCATCGCTAAATGCTCTACACTTTGCAGAATACACTTTGCATTTTACATGTCAATAATGAAATCTGATAAAATAATGAATAATCAAAAAGTTGCCTCATCAATTTGAAGAAAAAAAGTAACAGGAAACGCGTAATTGACTTTCATGAGCCTTAACTTAAAGGGTGGTTTTTTAGAGTGAATTCACACG
Source organism: Ophiura sarsii (assembly GCA_035610835.1). Lineage (NCBI taxonomy): Eukaryota > Metazoa > Echinodermata > Ophiuroidea > Amphilepidida > Ophiuridae > Ophiura > Ophiura sarsii. The sequence goes on along the minus strand of CM069445.1, from coordinate 45,529,815 downwards.
GATAATTACAACTCTTATACATGAGTGCCCCCCCCCCGGAGGTTATTTGGTATTCTCTTTTAATTTCTACTAAAAAGTTAATAACAGATTTTTATGTGTGATGTATTTGTATGGAAATTAAAAAATGATGTAAATTCATTCATTTTGATCTCTCACAAGTCACAATACCTTATATATTATTCTAACTGTCGTTGTACGACTTGCAGCGACTTGTTAGTTGTACGAATAACAGGTCTACAGAGACACTCCCCTTATTTGTACAATAGTTATTATACGAATAACAGCGATACTCCGCTAAGCTAATTCGTACAACAGTAGTCTCAGTTGTACGAATAACAGCGATACTCCGCTAATTCATACAACAGTTGTACGAATAACAGCGATGTTCCGCTATTTCGTACAATAGTTGTACGAATAACAATCAGCGATATTCCGCTAATTCGTAAAATAGTTTACAAATAGACTCTGCCAGATCAAATGCATCTATATTATATTTATAATTAAATCCTTAAAGGGGCATTGAGAGATGTATCGATATACTAAATGAGCAAATAACGTAAAGATAATCATCGACATACATGTAGCCCAAATCCAAAATGTCATAACAATGCCTTTATGCCAAATAAGCAAATAACGGCACTTCCGGGTTGAGATTTGCCGCGAAAGGCCGCATGTAAAACGATAGCATAACTTCCGAATTCAGCACACTAGTTTCGATATGATCATAGCCTAAGGGCGTACATCACTAATTCGGCCCCCATAGACTTAACATGCTTTGCAGGCTGTATTCAAAATCGCTGTAACTTGAGGTTTGATATGTTTTAATACAAGCGGTATTTAATAACATATATCTGAAACTCAACCCGGGGTCATCAGGTAGATTTTTTGCTAGAAGCCGGCACGTCAGCGTGTACTGATTTTGTTACTTATAAGTCGGCTACCCGTGCAAGCAACGTGCGTGTAAATCATGTAAAATTATGTTTCAGTTAAAATCACATATTTTCTTTTTAAAACATTAAATATATGTATACACATTCTTAGGAATACGCAAACACAAATTTGACACAAAAACAATAATGATTAGTTTCATTTGCTACCATTCTTTCCGTCAAATAGGAACTATTATCGTACTCAACTTTGCCGGCGGAAGTGCCACGCATTACCGAATTAGTGGTGTACGCCCCTAAAGGCCCCTTGCAATTAAATGTGAGTTTACTGTTGCCCGCGCGCGTCCAAAAGTCACCCGCGTGATATATTTAATATTTTTTAAATATTTAATTATTTCATTGTTTACAGCTTTTTAACACTTTTCTGACGATAAAATTAGCCGATGAGCCGCATTGCAATACTTCCGGGTTGGAGAAAACATTTCTGGGAAGTAAAAAAATCTGCACGAAACTTGCAACTGTCACTTTGTATTGAAATGTGTGCATTTGAAGCATATTCGTAGGCACGGTAATTGATTACTGCGCAATCGCTTCAGCGCATGACGTCACATCAAAACCGCCGAACTTCTTTGGAATTTCCTAGTGCATTCTGGGTAATATTTCAGGTTTGTTTACGATCGCCATCTTTAAAATTCTCCGAGCTAGCGTAACGAATTTTTTTTTATTACAAACATCGATCGAATATCTCAATATTCAAAATAGGGATGCAAATATGAGTAGACTCCTTTATAAAAGAAACAAAATGCAAAGCCAAGGCAGCAAGTAGGTGGTGGTAGGACATAATTAACAGCATTTGAATTGTATTCGTACCTTGGATAATAGTTAACAACGCCGACAATATTAAATCAGGTGACTTTACCCCAAAATATTACAATATTATTAATATTAAATAGTCACCTCGTCCTGCTTTTCAAAAACGCAACAGTAAACTCACATTTAATTGCAAGGGGCCTAATGATCATCATATTCATATTATAGGCTATAGGAAGGGGCGGACATATGGGAACTTTGAGTTATTTTTAGCAAATTTGCTTGGCAACCAGTGTTTCAGAAACAAAACATTCCATGCACGCACCCCACGGCGCTGAGTGTTACGCACTTGATCCGCAGTAGGCGCAATGTGCGGTTGCCTTAATTGATTAATCTGCGCAAGTTGTTTTTGTTTTCACCGGAGTTTGATTTGTTTTCACCAGCGTGACGTACGTCCGCCCCAACCTATAGATGGTGTGACCGGTGACGTCATGTATTTACAAATGGGACACCCTCTGTTGATTCCCTCCAGGCAGAATATACAGTAAAGTTAATGAAGACAACATGAAATTTCTTTCTAATGAATTGTAAAACTCATTTAAAAGAATTTCTTTTGTGAAATGCGATAGCTTATAGCATTCCTATTCCTAAGCAAGTTTAAAGACAGTTTTGATAACAATTTGCTGTGACACCACAATCTAGTTAGAAAACCTGATCTAGCATATGTAAACTATAGGAACTCTTGCCCGGTGTGTTTTGTCTCAAATCAACAGAGGGCATCCTAAATGTAAACAACGGTCACCTCATCTATATATATATCGAAACTAAGAAAATCATGAAATTTTATGATAAACGGCAAATGTTGGTAAACTGTTTCAGATGGTAGTTAGTATGTATGCCTAAAAGTATTACTTTGATGCAAAAAACCCCTGATTTCCAGGATAATTGAGGGCGCACTCCCATACGTATCTCTCAATGGGAATGCCCCTTTAATATAGTCAACAACAGTGTGTGACAACAACATTGCAAAATTAATTCATGAATTAATTTAGTCATTTTTAGTATGTGTCAACAAACCCAAGAAAACCACACCCATACACACCCTAAATGATATTACACCATCTCCTCGATTAGTATACTAGCATGACGATCCTGCAATCCATTGAAAAGACACAGATTATCGTAATTCTTGGCAAATTAATTAAAATAAGCCAGTGGTTTTGTGCGACACCGCTGCTAGATTTCTCTCTCCATTCTTTCTCAGATGATCCCAGCTCTGTTGTCTCTGTACCACAGCACGGAATGAACAAATGTATTGAGCGGATGTTGCGTGTATTTGCAATACAAACGAGCGAGACACTCAGCTTTAGCGACTCCAAACAAAGTATTGTACTACTATCGAATGTGTCAAAGGTTAATCGATTTGCTGGCTATTTAATTGAACAAGAATTCCGTTTAAAAGCAAGAATTGTTTGTCAAATAAAAATTGAAGCTAGTCCAGCAAATGGCGCAGGCCAGGCGCGAATTTTTCCCGTAATCAACATTTAGATAGGGTGAAACTGATGACACAAACAAGTGTTTTGCACTTGTTCTTTGTAAATTCTTACATCGAAAAAATATCAAACAAGGTTCATCATCATATGCAAAATTCTGCCACCGGTATTCGAACCCGTATTCGAACCAGCTCTCGTTTATGAAACCCCATGAAACCGTGTTCGCTTACCACTTAATCGATATGAATTTTCACGGAATAAAGCTAATCTGTTTAACAATTATACAATAATACAAGCGTAAGTCGAATCTGTAGTCTGTAGGCCTATAGTGTGCAACAAGCTGTGTGAACCGCGCGCACTGCGGCTACGCCCGAGCTACGATGTTATACTTGCACAGGTTAACGAGCCTAATGTTGCTTACGGTTAATTATGCAACTTGATTATTACAATTGGATTGCCTCAAACTAATGTTAAAAATGTTAAAAATGGACCCTTATGTTTACGGGAGACCCATCATAATTGTCCTATTTGACAGATTTACTAATTTTGTTGTTGAAAAACAGATTTTAGACCCATACCTTTACCCAAAATGGCTTTGAAAAGGGATCATTCATTTACCAGAGGGTGAAAATGGGACCATATTTGGCGGCACGTTCACGTACCCCCCCCCCCCCCCCCCCACACCCCGAGACCAGGTCCTAAAAAATTGTTAAAGGGGCATTGAGAGATTGCCGAAAAAAAGAAGAAATTTGCAAAAACTGAATTGTTTCAATAGATAAGGTACCGTACGCAGGAACTCTGAAGTAAAATAATGTATGGGAAAAGGGTTGAATCGTGGGACTTCTAAGTCCATGGTTGAATGATAGCGCTATAGAAATTTGGTTGAAGCAATTTATGTGGTGAGCGGTGCTGATAATTTTGATGTGATCTACATCAAAATGACCATGATCGTGACATTTTCTGTAGTCATATGCCCAAGTATTTAACGTAGGTGCAAACTGATTTCCAGGTTGAGGGCGCACTCCTATACCTATCTCTCCCCCTAGGGGGGGGGGGGGGGGGGGGGGGGCTGGGGTACCGCGCCATTTTGCAATATTTTGCGAAATCGATCGTGGTTATCACGTGATACGTATCGTGGAAAAATAATGTACACTGTTTTAACGAAATGCACTGTGGGATTGTGTTACCAGCCTAAAATCATAGAGGTCGCAAACCCGGTCGCAAACTTGCTTATAATTGAGCCTAGCTATAACAAGCTAAAAGTGACATCTCTGAATGTAGGCCTATTACCAAAGTGTGCAAAGGAGAAATTGTTGGACACACTGGTAAAATGGTTTTACAACAAGTTTTGCTATCATATTATCAAACTGAACTCAAGTTAAATCACTCTATTTATCGAGCAATAATATAATTGTTTACGCATTTTAATTGTTTAGATACAAAGTTAAATAAATCAAGGATACATTTATGATAGATAAATAAATAAAAAGAAAACTATAAACGCATGGGCGGCATTTATAATTGATAAAAATTGACATAACAATAATAACATTAATAACATTAATATACCATCAAGTTTAAAAAATAGAAAAATAATGGAATTATTCGAACCCGTGATTTCCGATTGCCAACGACATGCCCAACTTACGCACGCCACAGAGATTTACGACTGTAATTGTGATAGTTTCATTATTTAACCATGTCCATTTATTTATAACGAACGGATTTTTATTGTGCCATTTTTGCCAAATGTGTGTGTTGCTCTCGCACAAAATGTGTTTGTAATTTGATTATAATTCTTATTTTTAAAAGAACGGTTATTTTTTTTGACATTTTCGAGGGAAAAAAATGGCGTAACTGATACGGTAAATGCCAGCAGTGTGGTGTCCGCGTGGGCAAGCATACAGATGATGCTAAGCAAATCCAGCATATAAAACAAAAAGTGCTCCTAATGGGACTCGAACCCACAACCTCTCGCTCCTCATGGCGACTTTCTTTCCACTACGCTACACGTCTTCCTCGAATTTTGAGATAATTCAAAATGGCTATTTTCTAGCAATGGATAGCCGCCGTTCGGTCTAAAATTGCAGCTTTAGGAGTACTCGATAGCTCGTAAGTAGAATGATTGCTTACAGCTTTTACAGTGGAACCTCGTTTAAACATAAAGCCGCTTATGAGGCCCTCAATTAAAATTAATGTTATCAGGAAATATGTGTTATCAGGTTATTTTTAATGTATTTCTTAATCGACTGGTCTTATAAACAACTTTTGGATAATCAGGAATTTTGTGTTATCAGATTTTATTTCCATGCTGCACTAAGCTATAGACAAAGATTAACCCTAATCTAAATTGTATCCGGATGATGATAAGACGCAACTTCACAAAAAGGACTTTAGCATTTTGACCTGATTTTAAGACATTGATCCTAGTGCGTTGTAGTGATTAGTTCACGTGAGTGCACCAAATGAACCATGCCAAGCCAAGTATACCACTGATGTTCCCGGCCAATGTTTAGAGGCCACAATCACAAACTACATGTATATAGTAGGGACGAAAACTTATAGTACCGACCTTGTGTGATGTATACTCCATTTCGCGGACGCGAATTTGTCGCTGCGACAACTTTTTGGGTAGTATTTTACGACCTTCGCGAAAGAAAATCGTACCTCCGCGAAAGAAAAACCTTTCGCGCGACAAATTCGCTAGAGTTGAAATAATTCAACTCTAGCTACAATTCGCGCGCGACAAACGATTCTGATTGGCTGCTGGACATATTGGTCAAAGAATGATCTCATCCAGAATCACGCTGTTAAAAATCCCCAATTTCATTCAACATGGATGCATTTATGAAGGAGAAACTGATAAACTCGAAGCAGGATTATCCAAAACTGTATGACCTGCAACGAAAAGATAATAAAGATCTGAACAAGAAAAAGAATTCGTGGCAGTCAATATAGTCCCTGATCTAGGAAGTGAAACCAGGAGCCATTTTTAATCAAATGTGGTTCATCATGTTCATAGGTCGTTACATGCCTTTTCGTTGAAAAATAACAGAATCCCAAAAAGTTGGTATATTTAATATTACGTAACTGATAAGCTAAACAAAAAAATTAACATCAACATTACTTAATTTTATGTTGGCCTTTTGCTCCTTTTTATTTCCAAGACCACCACATTTTCTTATTTAATTTTAATGTGTTCAATAGCATCATTACCTGCATGTGAAGTGAAAGTATCACTCAACTCCTTTGAATTATCAAGCCAAAACATTCTTGGATTTAAATCCCTCTACACAAATCCCTAAATTCATCTTAAAACAAATTAAGTAACGGCAACTGTAAAGCACGGTTAAGGCAACGGCAACATTAACGTTGCGAATATTGATTTATCGCGTGGAGTATAAACGGAATTTTTCGCGCGAATGAAGTGGGGACGAATTTGACGCGGCGACAAATTCGCGTCTGCGAAATGGAGTAGGCCTATGTTTCGATATACTCTCTTAATGTAAAAGAGTGAAAATGTCACTCCTTGTTCAGAGTGAAGTCATTGTCACTCGTAAAGAGTGATTTTTCACTCGGTGTCGAGTGACTTTTCACTATGTGTCGAGTGACTTTTCACTCTGTGCGGTTGATGAGTTCAGAGTGAAATTATTGTCACTCGAAAAGAGTGATGTTCACTCTGTGTCGAGTGACTTTCACTCTGTGCGGTTGATGAGTTCAGAGTGAAATTATTGTCACTCGAAAAGAGTGATTTTCACTCTGTGTCGGGTGATTTTTCACTCTGTGTGAGTGATCAGTTGTACAGATTTAAATAATTTGAGAGCCAGAACACAATCAAATAGAAAAATATTCAAAAACTCAAAATATTCTTTATTTAATTTAATTTAAACATTATTGAAGTGATAATTAATGATGATATCAATGTTAATTGTTTCTGCAATAATTTTAGTCCCAAATAATGATTAAATATAAATTACAGTTATGAAACGTGTAAAAACATCATCGATAAAAAACACCATAGAAGTAGATTTAGATACTTTATATATAGAAATATTATGTTGGTATATGATATCGTTTCACTACCGAAAGGAAGTGATAATGTAACATAGGCAAATGTGAGCAATTGTTAGGTCGAGAAAAGGTAGGTATAGTTTGGATAATGACTCTTTGTTTGTTATTCAAATTTTCTATTGAATTGCAAGTTATTCATGAACACAACTCACTCTCTAGGAGTGACTGTGCTTCACTGAACGGAAGAGTAAATGTCCACTCTTTTAGAGTGACTGTGCTTCACTGAACGGAAGAGTAAATGTCCACTCTTTTAGAGTGAGAATCACTCTTTTCCCACTATTTCTGGGAGTGGATTTCACTCTTTTATAGAGTAAAAAGTCACTCTTTTCCGACTCTTTTAAGAGTGAAATATTTTCACTCTTTTAGAAGAGTGACTTTCACTCTTCAAGGAGTGATCACTAGATCCACTCTAACAAAAAGTGAACATTCACTCTAAAAGAGTGAAATTTCATTCACTCTTTAACATTAAGAGTGAAAGTCACTCATTAATCAATGTATTTTTATATGTAAAATTGTTGTAATTCAGCTACTTTGTATTTGCTGCAAGAACAGTTTTTAATAAACCTTTTATGAATGAATGAATGAATGAATGAAAAAGAGAGTAGGCAGGCCTAATTGTTAAGGGACCGTTTATTATCTATGGTGGAGGGGGGTTGGGTAAACTAGGGGGGGGGGGGGTCATGTAACATTCATATGTTGAAATAGAGGGGGGGGGGGGTTATGTAACTTTTTATTCTTGAACAGGGGGGTTGTGTAAATTTGTTTAAACTATAAAGATGGTGGTGATTGGAATGATTTTAGAGGCTATTTGCGCATATTTTCTTAAAACCTATCGACTTCAAAAACTTTTACTGAGAGACTACTTCTGGACAGCAAATCGACGATATGGTGAAAAAACATCTATATAATCATCAACGGTCGAGACATTAGAGCCACAGGGTGTATAATGTTACAAAATCCATGCAATTTCATGATTTAAAAATGTGATTAATTGCATGCTTTTCACCTCATCTCTGCTTTGCACTTTAATGCTCACAAAAGTAGAACGTTTCACTAGATTATACGTTTCTGCTGAGAATGTTTTAACTTGTTCGGGTTATAAAGACTCACAAAACCACCCAACATGTATAAATATGAAGAAAGAAATCAGAACTCGCTACGCTCGCCATTACTAATTTCACACAATAAAAAGAAGGGCATCATAAAATTATTGGCCGTTCAAATAGGGCACAAACAAAATTTGCCAACGTATCCATGAACAAAATTCCAAAGGTAAAGACAGCCCCTTAAGTATGTGACAAGTTGATTTTTTTCGGGGAGGGGGGGGGGGGAGGTTGTGTAAAAAGCTACTGGTTAGCAGGGGGGTCATGTAATTTTCAGTTTCAGTTGTAGTGGGGGTTAGGTAATTTTAACATACGAGTCTCGAATTTGTCCCCCCCCTCCACCATAAATAATGAACGGTCCCTAAAGGCCGTGTGAAAGGAGCCATGGTCCCCCTGGAGCCATAGTCCGACCTACATAGACATACACGGAATGAAGCGTGAAACTAATGTTGCATGTAGAGATGAGTGCTCAAGAGTACCAACCATGTAACTTTACTGTACAGGGCAGACTATGACTCCAGCATGTCCAGAGGACTATAACTTCTGCTACAGTACAAAACAGCATTGGTTTCAGTTAAATTTTATGAGTAGGCCTAAGAATGCTGATGCAAAATAGTATAAGTAGGTCTATCCCGTATCACATACAAGTCATTTATAAATACGTATGAGCCTACACGTACATGTTTTGTAATGCGGTCTAAGTAACATCTCTTTTACTAAACACTTTCCACGCGGCAGTCGTCAGCTGTAGTGTAGCCGAGACGAGAGTGATGTAGATTTTTCAATGTGGTGAACTTTGCACTAATCATAAAAAAATCTTCATACTTCTGACTTGAGCTGTTCAGTATTTGACCTTATTACATTAACGTGAAATAAACTTGAACGTATAAACTATCTATTCCACTAGTTGGAAATGAAAAGTTTGCTGGTAACCGACCGTAGGCCTACTATCTAGGAAAATGTAGAAGTCCACAGATCATTATCGGCGCACTAATTGCTCTGAGCATGCTCAGTTTGAATTCACCCAGTCTGTTGACGTAAATGCGCCAATTATGAATAACGTCTATAGCCGCGTGGAAAGTGTTAAGATTGCGCGCGAACAATGGACCCGGTATAGGCTATTGCTATTGTCACGGACAGACGACGGTGGCTACGAACGGCCGTTAATTTTGAATTTCCGTTAGTTTCAATGTAACAATGGATTTTGATTATATGACCCCATAAAATTCATCATAGGTTAGGAGAAAATTTTTCCAATCCAAAACCGTTCGGGATGGCTAATCATCCCAATTGTAAATGCTATTTTTTAAATTTAAACCGTTGTTAAGCGGTCGTCCCATTCACTTGATCAGGTAACCTCGTTCGCATATTTTAACTTGAATACTCGTGAATACGCCTATGTCCAGCGTCGTCTGGTCACGGATAGATTTCATGTTTGGCGCCCTCACTCGGTTGATCGAGTTCAGCACACGCTGGCCATTGGCAATTGATTCAGTTATCAATGGAGTGTCGATCAAGATTGACGGAGATATTGTCAAGTGATTGAAACTAAATAAAAGCAACTGTTGTGTTTTAATAAATACGGATTGAAGCGAGTGCTTTACCTTTGAGGACTATAGTTACCCCAGTGACGGATTAGAAGGTAGCATAAACATCACACTATTACAGAAAAGTTGTAAGCTCAAAGAGCAAGAACAAGCACGAAAGTTCCTCTGTTTTGGTGATTGTTATTAAATAATCTCAACTTAAAATAATAAAAAACTGTGCGTTTTTATTTTATTATTTGACCTTTTCAAATTGTCAAACGTATAGTGTTCTCGAGACCAGAACCCTATTACGATTCAATCTGAAGAAAAAAAATCAGAATCTTTCAAAGATGTCCTGTATGAATTAGGACATAAAGATTAGACCCGTGTTCTAAATCGCAAAGATAAACTTGACTCTGAACCCTTCATTAGAGATTACGGTCTGATTTACCTTATAAAGGGTGGTAGGTATTCCAAAAATAGTTTAACAATTTGAAAAAGCTACTGACTTGGTAGTGAAACGTAAAAACTAAAAGCGAGTACAATCCTTAAATTTTAATTTGATGTTCACGTAACAAATAGCTCTCCAACTGTCCAGAGACTAACTTCACGAAGAGCGCACTACAGTACTACGTAAGTCAGATCATAGATCTTTAATAAAGGGGATGATTATCTCTAATGATAATATGTTGTGTGGAGTTGATGCCTTCGCTTATACCTTTATGACTAGCATGTTTGAAAAGCCCGGTAGACAGCATGGGTATTGATAGTATATTGCGACAACTACATTATCTAATAACAGGATACATAAAATTAGTTTGATGAAAAAAAGCAACGGTGAGAGTTAAAATACTTCTAATATTTTTTCAAAAATATTAATTTAATACAGACATTCACCGATAGATGTAACGCTATTTGGGAAGTTTATAGACACTTATTTCACGTCTTTTGAAATCGATACCTAACCAGTTAACACGTCTGGGAGCGACAGTGATGTATGTATGTTGAGAAGTTATTTTACGACAGGGTAAAAGGCTATACATATCGTCAGCCTGCTTCGATAATTGCCTAACTCATTTTTTCTAGTTCTTAGAAAACAACAAAAGTATGAAAAGTGAGTTAGGCAATATCGAAGCAGGCTGACGATTATGTTGAATAGCAACATGAATAGTGCAGCTGAATTCCAACAGGAGCAGTAACTGTTGGATAGAATTAGGTTGGGATATACATGCTGACTTATAGGCAGAATTGCAATTGTGCATTTATCAACATTTTTGATTGGTCAATGACTTAGGTATTATAACCATGATAACAGCATGTGCATAATGTAATGAAGTCATGATTTATGCAAAAAACTCAATTTCGCTGAAAAGTGAGTTGGGCAATTATCGAAGCAGGCTGACGATACGCTTTTTGTGTTGAGCGACCTTGGTCCGAAAAACCGCACATAGATTCAAAAGAAAATACCCACTCGTCCATCCCTGTCTTGATAATCTATGGTCAGATTAAGCGAACCAGCCCTTATTACGTAACTATTGGCATAGATAGGGCTAATTTCACATCCTATAGCATGTTTGTAATGATTTTGCATTTAGATGAACTGTCAATATCAGAAATTGTATCATTTTGTGTCATTTAATATCACAGAGTGCATACTGCACATGTAAGCTCATGTCCATCTATATACGGACCACATGGTATACCACCACCTGCGTGAGTATTACAATATCCTTCAACGGGAAACAGCAAGCTTCCCTGCTGAAACGTGTCTTTCGAACCAACCGAGGATTCCGCATTAATGTCCACGCAAATGTAACTTGTTCTGTCGAATCCCTTCTTTGCCGCCATAATATAGCCGAAATATTCACGAGTCCAGTTGCCGGTGTCGGGACAATTTTTGGACCCAGGCACGATGAGAACTGTTGTACGGCGAGGGGCGAGACAGGCAGCGCAGGGTGCGTCGTGTCCGTGAAGACTGGCCAGCGGAGCAAAGTCTTCACCGTTAGTTCTGTATTCAGCGCCAAAAATGTAGGACCGGCTTCCCTGTTTACCGGGCTTGGGAGATAGATAATCTGGCTTCGTGGTCATGCACAAATGGTTGCTTCCTCCACCATTTATTATGCTGGATCCAGATGCCGTGACACCTGTGATATCGAAAGAATGGTCGGTGTTAATCCTTACCATCAGTACTCAACGCGTGTTCATGCCACTTATAGATTTAAAAAACAATATTCACATGGGAGATTGTATTATGCCATATTATTGGTTTTGTTAATGTTAATGAGTTTCAGGTAACTCAATTAGCTGACAACTTATTGGTTTTGTCATAATTTCTTTTTGTACGTGCAGTGTTGAGTTCGACCTGATTTCAGGACGTTGTGCTATTCCAGAACAAATTGCACCTCCCATAGAGGAATTCGGAATTCCAAACTTTGTTTCAATAGTCGAAGCCTGGAATTCCAGATTTCTTTGTCTCACAATAAGTCAGCCACCCTATAGAGGAACTCGGAAGAATTTCAGACTTTTTCAAAGCCTGAAATTCATCAAATTTCCCGGAATTCTAAACACATTTTCATTAACGTTCCCGGAATTCCAAACAAATTTTCAATATAACTGTTCCTTTATCAGTCTATACCCAAATTCCCATATTAACGCCTGGAATTCCAGATTTATTTTAAAATACATTTTTTCCTCTTATAGTCCGACTACTAGAGTGACTTTTAATAAGTAGGGATAATGGACTTTTAATTAACCATATACACTTTATGGAGGCTGATAATCGGCCCGTTGTAATAACCTTGCATGCAAACTTCAAATTAGCACTATAATCATGCCTCCTCAAATTAATAGCCCGAAACTGTGACCCTCTGAACCTTACTGGTAGCAGAGACAGATTTCTAATAATAGTGTTCGCATCTCGCTACGCTCGTAGCTTGGTACTAGAGCTAACCCCAAATATATGGGTCTCCGGCCCCCTTTAGGGACGCACCATTAGATACTCAGGAGGGGGGGGGGGCATGGAAGTTTAAAAAAACAAAACTTTGCCCACTATCCAAAAGATGACTCACCCAAAAAGCCCAATTCGATGTAAAGAAAAACAGTAAAACCTAAAAAAAACACCACTTTGCCGCCTTTGCCTAAAAAAACAAAAAACTTGCCGCCAAAGAAAGAAGAAAAAAATTGTCGCCTACTTCGGTGGCGAAAAAAAAAATTCCGCCCGACCCCAACTTCCATGCCCCCTCTGAAAATCAAATGGTGCGTCCCTAATACCGGGATACGGTATATTCACTGTACCTTACCTGGATATATAAGCTGGGCTGTTTCTGGACAAGTTGACAACCCCCATCTGATGTATACCACATTCGTATTACAAGAGCCGGGTTGGGATGATGTGTCACAAAACTGAAAATATAAGAAAACATCAGTTGAAAATACTCCTTTGTAAATGTTGTAGGCCTAATACTTAATAATAATAATAATAATAACACACACTTATAGAGCGCTTTACTTTAGTGAGATATAAAAACTCAAAGCGCTGTACAACATATAAATACAAGATTAAAGCAAAAATACAACAATGATCATAAAACTACAGAGATAAACATACACAGAGTCAAATGCATATTTAAACAAGAGATATGAATGTGTATGGCATCATGCATTATGAAATGAAAGATCATGAACAAATACATAATAATTAGATTTCCAAGTTAAATAAGTAGGTCTTAAGTCGCGACTTGAACTCCTGAACTGAACCTGCCTGGCGTATGTCCATTGGGAGAGTGTTCCATAATTTAGGGCCCGCGATGGAGAAAGCTCTATCACCGAAAGACTTCATTTTGCTTTTTGGAACAACAAGAAACTCACGGGAGCCAGAGCGAAGGTTAGCCGTGGGAATATAAGGTTTCAGCAATTCAGACACATAACTTGGACCAGCATTGTTAAGTGATTTATACACACAATGAGCAGGAGCTTGAACACGATTCTTTTCTTAATAGGAAGCCAGTGGAGATTTCTGATGACGTGACTTATATATGGTCACGTTTCTTTGTTACATCAAGTCAGGTTTCTAGTTTCCAGGTGAGACATAATGCGGGAGTAGGAGACTATTTGACCCCAGACTCTACTTAATGCTATTTTACTCGATAACATAACCTGAATTTCTTGACTTGATTCTACTAAATTATGGACTTGATGTGAAGTAACTTACCTTATTCCATACTTTAGAGCAAAGTTAATATTCATGCTCTTCAGTTTCGTGATTCGGTCGGTCACAACCCTTTTAGAAGTTTTCCATGCAATGGGTTAGCAGACAACTTATCGGGAATACTAAAATTTATTAGAGAGAAGAAGATATCTATTTGATAGCACAATTGATGCTGTGAACTGGCTATGCATCAACTCTATTGAATGTAGAATAGGCCGAGTGCGAATCCCTTTTGTTGTCGTCAGTTCCGCCTGGATACGTGTATTAATTGATTGCATTGTATAGCCATGCGATTCTACATAATCCAAGATTCCCTAAACCAGGTATAGATGGTGTGACCGGTGACGTCATGTATTTACAAATGGGACACCCTCTCTTGATTCTCTCCGGGCAGAATATACAGTAAAGTTAATGAAGACAACATGAAATTTCTTTCTAATGAATTGTAAAACTCATTTATTTTTAATTCTTTTTGTGAAATTAAAACCTGATCTGGCCTATGTAAACTATAGGAATCTTGCCCGGTTAGTTTTGTCTCAAATCAACAGAGGGCGTCATAAATGTAAACAACGGTCACCTCATCTATAGGGAAGGTATGTGACCACCTCTATGTCTTAGCACATTTTTAATTAAGGTTTACTATTTTGATATTCACTCAAACTTTACCTTGTAATTTTTATCCTTAAAAGTAGACGTCAAATTGCTAATAATGGAATCATATGTAGGCGCTTTACTCTCGCTCAGACGAAGGTTTGTTGAAACCAGGTGAAGATGCACCCTGAGGGCTATCACAGTGGATACAAGACCAACCAATACCAGAGAAGCCACCAGTACAACGACTATAACCACCGTTTGACGTTGGACTGTCAAGGTCCATAACAATGGTTTCGGACGACTGCAGTCTTCCGGTCTACTGGCAAATCCAATGGAAACTGACGCTTCTTTACCTTCCATTGCGTTGGGGTATAATCGTACGGTGTCCTCGCTCGACATTGTGTTGCCTTATCAGTGACTGTCCTGATAACCACGAAAGAATCACCTTCCAACAAGTCGCCAACGCTCTTCAAAGGTACGCTACCAAAATATGAATACGTTGAACTATTGACCAACCAGCACCTGAATTATATGAGACATATAACTAAAGGCGAATGCTTTTGGAAATGTGTTCGTGTTTGCTCATCGTCAGTCATCGTGCCCCAACCCCCTAATCGGTCAGTTGTCGTAAAGCTATGTCCATTACAGTCGAAAAACTTGACGACGCTTCCTGTTATGTCATCACGGATATTGGAAGTGTGTTAATCATCATAATTCAATGGGTAAAATGCAAAATAGTGAAATTGAAGTTGCGTTGAGTCACTCCCATTATGTAATGGCCATAAAACGTAAACAGACATGTCACTTTCGCGTGGAGGTAATGTAGTTTTAGGTCATTCGTAAGGATTTCTTACGTGTCTGAATCCATGTGTGTCTGTACATCATTTGTAGGGGGTTGCGCTTGGGAACATGCAGTATATATCTGTTAATGTAGGTGTGTATTATCCAAATAATGACATAATATAATATTAAGGGTGGTGTATTCTCGTGTAGCAGTTAAGTGACACGGATTAAAACAGCACGTTTCACCTTGATGTGTGCATTGAACAATGACTTTGTTATTTTTCCCAAAAAATAAAAGTAATCGACTGAAAAATAAGCAAACCGTGCCAAAAGTTTTTTAAACTGACTGCGTTTTCGCCATTCCAATGGGATTTACACACAGTAAAAATGGTTTTGCTAAAATAGTCATTATCATCAAACATCTTGTCAAAGTGTTCCTGAAAAAACACCACTTTAACTCTGGAAAAAGCAGTTAATCATCTGATACCAAGGTGTGAAATGAAAAGGCAAATCTGAATATCAGCATCACCAGTCAACCTTCAATTGAAGTGGACTCGCATGTAAGAGCCGAAGTGAAATCCCTACGCCGTAACAGGGAATGGTTAGGCGACCTGTTCGCAACATGTTAGACAGTGCACACACATGTCTTCAGCAAAATGTTAGCTATGTCGAAGGAAGGCTTCGTTATACTCAACATACAGAAATAACTGTATTAGCCGAAGAAACACTGACCTCAGACCGTATCATTTGTGAACCTGTCAAATACCCGGGGTCAAATTGTTTCCTTCACAAATGTGAAACGACTTTTTAGTGCAATTATCAAGAAACAAAGTGTCTTCAGAACATTTTATTTGTGTAATATTTTAGTATGTGAAGTATTATCATCTGAACCATTTATTTCTACAGTACTTTAACCACATTTGGCTCATTTAACATGCCATGAATCTGTAATACATTCCAGGCACAACAACGCCTTGCTTGTTAACTCTCATTCCATTTCATCAAGCTATATATAATATTCATGTTTTAACTGATGGGTAAATCCCATTGGACTGGCGAAAACCAACTCGGTCAGCTTTCAAAACTTGTCACAGTTTGCTTATTGTTCAGTCGATTACTTTCATTTTTGGGAAGATAAACTAGATTAATTACTTTTTATACTAACAACATCAATTTCATGGTTTCAATAATATGTGCGCAATTTTCTTTGATTCACCCTGTATTAAATCTAACGTTGACTGACCCTGGGCGTGTTTTCAACCTCACAGCGGCGCTGTTCATTTTGGATAAGAATACAGTATTAACCCAGGACTACTGGACTAGTTTATTGCAGGTCAAAGAACTACCAATGCTTTTTACTAGCTTAGACATCTGAGAATCTGGGTTAACATTTATAGAGGCGCGTGAATATTAGTGCTATTCCTAGCATCCTTGATGAACAATAATCCCGGAAATTATTGTTGACACAATAAACTTCTTATCTTAATTCCACTTTTTTGGAGGACACGAACTCGTGGATGGTGCCCTAGATTGAAGGAGAATTCTCATTCATATAAAAGAACAATGGCGTTTAATAACTATAGCTGAATACTGATAACTGGCATAAGGGATTTCAATATTTGATTAAAATATATATATATTATATATATATCACAATCTCTTTAAGAAGTTAATTTCTCAAGAGGAATTTTGAAAGAAAGCATACATACACATATATACACCCTAACATCTGCAAGAATGTATTGACAAATATAGCTATACATTTGTTGTGACAATATTTTGTGATGATCTACATGATTGATGTTTTGATATTAAATAGAAACACTTAGCTACTTGTGTTTATACTCATGAGTACAGAAGCCTCTCAACTTAGACTGCGGACTTTTCTACCACCGAGCACACTTAGAAGCAGAAGCCTCTCAACTTAGACTGCGGACTTTTCTACCACTGAGCACACTTTGAAGCAATGAAAGTCATCTACTCGTTGTAAAGTCGTTGTTTTGTTTCTTCTACTAGTAATATTTGTCTTCAATTTTTTCCCCGTCCATCATCCAGTCCCTTATTTTCTCTTGGAAATCTATATTCGGTATCTCCTTGCGACACTTTCCCTTTTAATTATTATTTTTTTATTAAAGCTAAACCTCTAACACTTGGCGGAGATTCCGGGTAACTCATACTTACTTCGAGCCCTACGTTTCTCGGTCTAAATCATATTGGAGCTGATCAAACTGTAATACACTTTGAGATGATCAAAATATAATACACTTTGAGAACGCCTGATACTTATTCTGATACAACTGTTTGCTACATCGAACTTGCATCATACTTTATTTATAGGCCAACAACAAGTCCAAACATGGAGTAAAAATGGAAAGCCACATACCAAAACAAAGGACTATTTACAGTCAGGGGTGTACATAGTACCCGCCCGCACGCCCGTGGCGGGTTAATTTTGCGTCGGGCGGGTAACTTTTGAAAAACACACGCCCGGCTGGCCAGTAAGAAATTTGATGTTGGTAAATATTTTGGGGCCCACAGAAAATAAACATCCTGCTATCCCTGCTAGTGCTACACAAATGTGTTATCTTTCGTAATAATTCCTGTCGATTAAATATGTAACACCTACATATTATTGCCAAAGTGTATTGAAAACAAGTATTACGTAAACATTATTCAAGAATAGAGAAATAACTGCATTCAGAAAAATTTGTCTTAAAATCAAATCGATGATGGTACGTACAGGTTAATTTGTATTGTCCAACGAATGTTCAAACAGTACAATTTGGCCCTTCTGCTCGGAAATAAAGATATAATTTTGCTGGACCTTGTGTTTTCTCAATGTATCAAAAACAAAGCCTTTGGCACGATATTAATACCACGATTGAGTTGTAATTAAAACTTGAGGCAATTCAGACAAATAAAAGTGACACTAATTGAAGAGTATTAGCTTTTCGAAATTCTAAGATTACTTGTTGGGCTGGTAAGTTTACAGTCGGGCTGGTAACTTTTACTTGCTACCTGCCCGACTGGCCGGTTGGAAAAAAAATGAAGGTACACCCGTGTTTACAGTGCCCACTGAACCGCCCGTGTAAACGAACAAATCAACAAATCAACAAACCATATAAAGTGTGGATTTCCGAACCCCTCTATATAAAGGGAGAGTTTATGTAGGATAGATATTGTCTGGATTTCCAGTGATCGCTGGAACAGAAAAAGTCTGGATTTCGGAGTGCGGAGGCGAACCGGGGATGTGCACACATTTTCTGGAATAGCCCCGATGTAAGATCCCGTCTTCTTACAGTATCTGAAAATCCTATGTATCTGGTAGGCTTGAATTGATTGATCCATAAATACTAATCCCCCATTGGCACTTTTAGCATCCACCCTCATACGATAGTCTCATATCCATTTACATATTTAATATTAGAGAGTACATACTGCACAGGTAACCTCATACCCATCTACATAAGGAGCACACGGTAAACCGCCACCAGCGTTTGTATTACAATAAGCTTCAACGGGGAAAAGCAAACCGCCCTGTTGATGCAAATCACGCGAACCAATCGTAGATTCCGCATTAGCATCCACACAGATGTAACTGGACCGCTTGTAATCCTTTCTTGCCGACATGAGATATCCGAAGTACTCACGCGTCCAATTGCCACCTGTTGTGGGGCATGTTGTGGTTCCGGGTACCATAAGAACATTGCTGCGACCCGGTGCGAGGCATGCAGCGCACGGTGCATCGTGTCCGTGAAGATTAGCCATAGGCGTGAAGTCTGCACCATTTCTGTATTCCACGCCAAAAATGTAGGAACGACCTCCTTGTCTGCCACCCCTTGGAGAGATAAAATCCGGCTCTAGAGTCATACACAGATGGTTAGAACCTCCACCAACTATGTTGCTTGACGCAGAGGCGGTGACACCTGGATTGTGAATCATAAACCAAAGTATCGATTATCTAGTTATTTTATAAAAATTAAAATAATTGTAACACCCAATCTTAAAGGAGCATTGAGAGATACGTATGGGAGTGCGCCCTCAATTATCCTGGAAATCAGTTT
The DNA here is from genome assembly GCA_035610835.1 of Ophiura sarsii. Classification (NCBI taxonomy): domain Eukaryota; kingdom Metazoa; phylum Echinodermata; class Ophiuroidea; order Amphilepidida; family Ophiuridae; genus Ophiura; species Ophiura sarsii. Next base: position 45,510,277 of record CM069445.1, on the reverse strand, counting down.
TTTGCATCAAAGTAATACTTAAGCATACTAACTATACCATCTGAAACAGTTTACCAACATTGGCCGTTTATCATAACAATTTCATGATTTTCTTAGTTTCGATATGATCATATCGAAACTAAGGTGCTGAATTCGGAAGTTATGCTAAGTTTTACTCACGGACTTTCAACTTCGCGGCAAATCTCAACCCGGAAGTGCCGTTATTTGCTTAGGTTTGGCATGAAGGCGATGTCGGAATTGTATGATATTTTGGATTTGGGCTATGTTGATGATTATCTATACGTTATTTGCTCATTTAGTATATCGATACATCTCTCAATGCCCCTTTAAGTAATATTGACACCCGAATGTGCAAATGAGGATTGTTAGTAACCCGATACTGCATATTTGAAATTCAGAATCCATCAGTTCATTGTACTTGTTTTAATACAACAAAATAAAACGCCCATATGAAATATTACCTTGAATGATATATAATAGAAAAGGACAAATTATAATAAACATCTTTCATGAATCTCTAGTTTTTCAATTTCCAATTTTCTCTGAGTACCTACCGAACATTGCTATGTAGGATGAGGAGTTGTCAGCGTTCGCGTTAAGTGGTTGCCCGGTTGCCCGGGACACCCAAAATTAGCACCGGGCAACCAACATGTACTTATTTGGTTGCCCGGTGGGCAACCAATTTTTTTACAAGAAGTGAAACACTTAACACATGCATTTAAATATTTTACAGAACGGGCAACCAAAAAATCTGCCGGGCAACCATAATTTCCTGCTTGGTTGCCCGGCGGGCAACCAGATTTTTTTCCTTAATTCGGACGCTGGGAGTTGTATGTTTGGAATGGAAAGGATCATTTGGAAATCTTATTCCCGTCCGTCACTGTATGACTGGTGAACCACCCGGAAAGCAAAGAAAATCTTGCCCCCACCACACTCCTATCCCCTCATACACACCACCCGCCCAGAAATAACAGGATTCGCTTCTGAACCCCCCTTACCTTGGTAAATAAGCTGAGATGTTTTCGGACAGGATGATGCACCCCATCGGTGATACACCACACTCGGGTCCTTGAAAGTCTGAAAGTAGGTCATGGATAAAGAAATTCAACGTGAAAATTACTAGTGCACGTTCACAAGAACAAAAGTGCAAATTTGCTAATGAAGTTTAAAATACACTTAGTATACAAATACTACATGGTAGAGGGGAAGCAGAGCAAATTATTTTCCCGAGGTAGGCCTACTGGCTACGGGCCTATTACCCCGAACCCGAAGGGTGACGGGTGATAGGCCCGTCGCCAGTGCCGAGGGGAAATAGTGTGTCCTATTGCCCAGATCATACCATGTAGTATTTGTTTTATTACTCTGGGGAGGAGGTTGTAGGGAAATAGTCAAAACTATTTCCCTAGGGATATAGTACTTGTGATAGGAATTGCCTAATGATCGAATTGGCATGATTAGTTCATGAATATTTATGAGGTGTAATAATCTTGCATATGGGTAAACGAGGGAATACTCTTATCTGACTGAGCCGACAATTATCATTGGATAATCCTTCACCTCTGTATTGAGATAAATTTAGCCGTTTACGCTAGCAAAGCTTCTATATTCGATCGATCATTTTAGTCTGCTATCGTACAGAGATTTTGCTCCTGTCACGGCTTACAATGCTTTACAAATGAATGATCTATTGTCATCGATAATAATTATTCGATCGCTCGATCGCCCAAAGATCGATCGTCCTCTCAGTGTGAAAAGCACGAAGAACCCTGCGTGTCGTGCTAGTCTCACAACTATTGTATCGATATAGATACGTTCCACACATGTTTACCAAATTCATACCTTGCCATTCTCAAACACTGCAGTCAAATTCTTGATAATAGTTTCATAAGCAAACAACTGGTCATCATTCTGTAAGAGATCCGCTTGGGTAAACTGAAGGTGAATTCTTAGTGCAATTACTCCGCCCAGTAATCCACATAACGAAACAAGTACAAGTACAAGGCAAAACACAACGATCTGACGTTGGAATGTCCAGGATGATGGTTTTCGCCAATTATCTTCTCTTAGTCTTGCGTAGCCAGATGATACAGACGCCTCCTTGGCCTCCATTTTGTTCTTCCGTGAGTAAAGCTTGGTCTGGTCTGATATTGTCTAGCGAGTTGCAGTGCACTGATAAAACCATTCCATAAGTGCCCCAGATAGTGGTATCCCGCTCCGAATACGGGCGTTCTGAAAGTAGGTGAATAGTTATCGAACCATCCTTGGGGAAATATCCACTTTATCAAGTAGAGTACTAAGGATTTCCTTTCTTTTGTGTCGTGTCTGAAGAATTAAAAGATATATAATGGCAGGAAGTTTGTCAAACTGTGTCATGCCAAGTCCAAATCTTTTGCGATGGTACTACATGCTACAGACAAAAATTATTCTCAAAAAGTTTGACAGAGGAAAAAGTCCCGGTGTTTTGGTAGATTTCATATGTGAGGGGGTAATAAGGATTACGCGTATTTTGGGTTATTTTTTGGGAATACGAGTATAGGTCAGTAATCCTTGAGATTTCAATATGTTGTTATAAATTCCCAGTGTAATGAAAAGCCGGAACAAATTGATATATTAACCTTCATCTTATTTTCAAGTTATTAGGACAAAACACTTATTTAACTTAGATGTCATTCACCATGATTAAAGGGGCATTGAGAGATTACAGAGAAAAAATAAGAAGAAAAAATGGTAACATATTAATTGTTTCAATAGATAAGGTCGTAGGAAACTGAAGTGTAATAATTTATGGGAAAATGGTTGAATGATCCGCTAGATATAAATTTGGTTGAAGCAATTTATGTGGCGAGTGGTGCTGATAATTTCAATGTGATCTACATCGAAATTACCAAATCGTGACATTTTGACAGCGAATTATGGTAAACGGTTTCAGATGGTAGTTAGTATACGGTATGCCCATGTATAATAGTATATGTCCAAGTGGCAAATTGGCTGTAGTAGCGTTGCTGCAATCTTTCTTTCTATTTTATCATTCCTTCTTATTCCTATCCTTTTTCTAACCTGCATGCTTCTTCTATGCATCTTCATGCTTTGCTTTTACTATAAAGGTTGTATATAGATCCAAAAGGCGTTTCATCAGCCCTCTTGTCTTTATACGCTTCCCTGCAGTTACCCATATCCACGTCCTATAGAATACTAAGATGCATTACAAATGTAGTGCATGTACGTCAGTCGCGTACCACCTGGATAGCCGAGCTTCGCGGCTAGTGCTAACAGATGGAGCTGAGCTCTGGTGGGGGGGGGGGGGGGGGGGGGGGGGGGGGGAGCAAACTGGCCAGTAGGCTTTGGGCTATTGGAGTAACTATGGGTTAAATAGCTTCCCAACTATGGGTTAAATAGTTTCCCAACAATGGATTAAATAGTGCCCCCGGACCAAAGCTAATCAGGGCTAATCACCCGTATTACCTTGCCAGACCGGGCTGAAATAATTCTGGTACCAATTCGATAACGAAAACCACAATGAGAAAACCAAGTACTATAAACTCGAAGGTAGCTGGGCGGCTGTCAACAAATGACTCTATGACGGGCCAGCGGGAAATCGGCACAACATCACGAACTGGTCCTGAGAAGCGTGTTCTATCCCTCTATCTGCCCTCAAACCTCTTGCTGTATGTACATACAACGTGCGAACTCTATACCAACAAGGGAAGGTATACCAACTATTTGTAGGCTGTGCAGATGCATGTATAGACATCATTGGCATACAGGAACATCGCTTGATTACTTCTAACAACACCGATGAGTTATGGTCTGATGACAGAAAATGGGTCCTAATATATAGCTCGGCTACAAATCAGCGTCAGGGACAGGGGTAGCACTGGCTCAAAAATGTGAGGAGTCCCATTTGCATTTTTCAGGACCCTTTAAGGACTGCAAAAACTAAATTTAAGGGGTCCGCCAGAAATATAAGGGGTCCTGAAGTTTGAGCCTTTGAAAATGGTCAACAAATTGTTTAGAGACAAACAGTCGCTAACACAGATACGCACACTAGCGTAAGATCATGTAACTCATATACCTATGTCGTGTCCATGTGAATCAGTAGAAGATACTTATATATAGAATGTTTTGGAAATCGCTTGAAACTTTTGCGGAAGCAATTCGGAAGCGATTTAGTGTGTTTAACAACTTTTAAATATACAGGATTTGCATTGTGTTTATCTTTTACGGACATTAATAAATTTAAAATGTAGGCACAGGATGGAGATTGACAATTTTCAGAATGTCTTAAGGTTTCCACGTCCATACATCGTCAGATTTAAGGGGTCCCTTTATTTTCGATTGGGACCCGTTAGTGAAGTTCAATATGTAAACTTACGCGTCCTTTATCGTCCAACAAAAAAATAAGGGGTCCTAGGACGCGAGGACGCGCAAGAACGCGAGCCCTGGTCAGGGAGGTGTTGGCATTTTAGTGTCAAAACATAGACACAGATGCCTACAAAGTGTTAATTCCATTAGCAACAGAATTATCACTGCCACATTCCATGTAATCCGAAACTATTACTTCCATTTATGCTCCAACTGAAAGTGCCACTCCTGATGACAAAAATGAGTTCTACAATAACTTGGAGAACCAGTTTGAGCAGGTGAAAACCCACAACATCCACTTGATTTTGGGATACTTTAATGCCCGAGATTGATTAGACAGCCACTCATCACACCCTGAGGTTATTGGACGTCACTGTTTCTATGACATAACAAACAACAATAGAGAGAGATTTTTGAGTACGTGCGAAGAGTATAAACTCCGCCCAGCGCAGTCAAAATTCCCTCAACCCAGACGCCGTCTTTGGACATCAGCTGGACCACATCCTAATTAACAGCAAGTGGACAAACTCCCTAGGGAACTGCAGAGCATACAATACAACTCGGGGGAACTAGACTCAGATCACCGGGTTGTCAGCATCAAGCTCGTGTGTAGCCTAAAATCTACCACCAAAGGAAAACTCTGCACAAGACCAAGTTTTGACTGGAAAAGCGAAAAAAAGAGCTATTCCAGATTGAGCTGTCAAACAGATTCGAAATCCTCAAGTGCAACGACACATCCACACCAATAACTGAGAGATACGAACAGTTTGAGAAAGCAATTTCAGAAGCAGCCGAGAAAGTTGTTGGAAAACACAAACCTCATGGCATGCCAACCTGGATTACCAACAAGACCATTCACATAAAGTCTGAGAGGGACGTGGCCAAAAGACGTTACCTTGTCTCAAAGTCACGGCAATCCAGAGACAGATGAACGAAACTTAACATCTGTTTGAATGAGTCTTATCGATTTCAATGACAGAAAAGTGGCACTAGGTATAGGAATCATTGATTTGTGTGTGATAACTGTGTGCTATCTGAATGTGACAGATGAATGGGTCTTTAGTGATAACCGCAATGTGCGGGACAAAGGGTGTATCTGGCTGTGAAGAATACAAGTCTTAGCTGATAAGCTGTGAGTTTTTCAGTGCGTAAATCCATAGACGGGTAAAACATTGATTTTTACCGTCTATGGTAAATCACACACAACTCAATGATTTCCTATACCTAGTGCCACTTTTCTGTTGCATCCGCGGTCATTGAAATCGACATAACTTTAAAAGTATCCATTCGATTTTGTTGAATGAGGTATCAAACTGCGGAGAAGAAATTTGCTCATTTAATGTATATCTCAGATTTTTGGTACCGATTATATATTTTGAATTAGTCAACCTCAAAGGACCTGAGCAGGGACTTTATGTGCTAGGTGTATTTCAGCTCACTGTCACTGCTAAACAATGACAGTGGTCAAATCCCATCTGATCTACCATCACCTGCTGTTCAGGACCTGCCCATCCAAATTAATCCTCCCACACTTGAGGAAACACAGAAAGCCATTCATCAAATGAATCCCAAGAAGGCTGCAGGTCTTGACTGTGAAATCACATCAGAAGCACTCCAAGATGGCGGTGACATATTAGTACAAGGTGTCCATGGGTTCTGCATGGAAGTTTACACCACCCTGAAACCACCCTGAAACCACCCAACGAGTGGACCACCAGTGCTATTGTTCCTCTACCAAAGAAAGGGGACCTATCTTTTATGACTAATTATAGAGGAATATCTCTTCTGTCAATTGCAGCTAAAGTATACAACAAAATCCTGCTCAACAGAATTAGAGATCATGTCGACCCCATCTTGAGGAATAACCAGGCTGGCTTTCGCCCTGGCAGAAGATGTGCTCAGCAAATCCACATCCTAAGGAGGATCATGGAAGGGTTTAAAGACCAGCAGCTACCTCTCACAGTCACATTCATAGACTTCAAGAAAGGCTTCGACTCCATAAACAGGAAAGTAATTATGTTTGCAGTTCTGCGACATTACGGAATCCCAAAAGCTTTAGTCGACGCTATTAGGTGTACTGTACAACAACTCGAGCAGTGTGCTGTGATGGTCCTTCCGCTGCCTCCATTGGATGGAGTGCTACAGGGTGACGTTCTGGCTCCATTCTTATTTGTGATATTAGTAGACTTCCTATTGAAGAAGGCTACATCTGATCTTGACTCAGGAATTGTGACACATCTACGTTGTTCGAGGCGTCATCCTGCCGTTGTTCTCAACAACTTAGACTTTGCTGATGACATTGCCTTACTCGAGACAACAATTCCACGAGCCTAGACCCAGCTGACAGAAACTGCTGCAGTAGCAAAAGACCTTGGGTTCTTCATTAGCGTATCTAAAACGGAGTACATGACTGCCAACTGTAATCCTCACCCAACACTTCAAGTCTATGGGGATACCATCAACCATGTGACAGATTTCAGGTATCTTGGCTCTATGATGGCATCGGGTGCAAGTGATCTTAAAAGACGCAAGGCATTAGCATGGTGCGCATTCTGGAAGTTAAAACGCCTCTGGAGGAACCCTCAAATAGGTATCACAACAAAGATGAAATGATTCAATACCACCTGTGTGACTATCTTATGGTATGGATGTGAAATCCTGGGTGATATCCCAAGATATGGAATGCAAAATAAATGCCTTCGTTACCTCTTGCTACAGGATAATGCTAACATCAAACGCATGGATCATGTCCCAAACACCACAATTTATGACTTGACCAAGACAGAGCCTCTTATCCACCATGTAACGCGCCGCCAGCTGAGATTCCTTGGCCATATACTCCGTCTCCCTGATGAAGAGCCTGCTAAAAAGTATGCACCTCCGCACCATCACATGGCCGAAGGAGACCTGGTCGTCCTTGCACAACATCTGACGTATATACAACGCACAATGAAGGCATGATTCAAGCTCGACAGATTGTCACTCTTGCTCAAGACCGTCGTGCATTGAAGAAACTTGTGGTCGCCTGCTCTGCAGCCGAAGGATGATGAATGATATGCCGAAATATAACGTAGGTGCAAAAACCCTGATTTCCAGGAAGGTTGAGGGCGCACTCCTATACGTATCTCTCAATGCCCCTTTAACATAACCTATAAAACTGGTCAATGACTTGTTTTGGTGACGTGTCGACACTGCGGACCAAGTAATAAGCTGGGAAGTACCAACCTTTTCTGGCTTATATAATTTTATGACTTCATGGGTATCAAACAAAGAAATTGCAATAACTGCTCTAACTTTGACCAGGTTTCAAAACAAATTTAGAGACCAAACGACATTTTTCACAGTCTCCTAATTAATTGAAGGTATCGGTTAATATATACCTCGGTGCAGTGTCGTCATGGCGTATTCGACTGAGAGTAGCTTAATTGTTATCATGGTTGGGAATCCAACGTACTATTACATGCGAAACGAAGACAAATGGCGGTACTTGTATGTAAAATGCTTCAGGTTGACTAGGTAATGTGCACATGCCAACGTCACCTGATCACTGCTCAGATTAGATGGACACATAGGCGGCGGAAGTGGAGGGACGCCCTAAAATTTGCCAAGCTCCCCATAGATCCCGTGTAATAAATGTCTCCACCCCGGCCTCCTAAATGATCCCCGATTGGATGGACCATGGAAGTACTCGTATGGACAGAGCGTAATTCCGATATGATAACAACAACAAATCGCTGCTGTAAAACTTTGTGTCTCGTAGCCGGCAGACGACGCTAGACACGGGCGTATTTACGAATATTCATGTCAAAATAATGCGAACGAGGTTACGTGATCAAGTGAATAGGACGAACGCTTAACAACGGTTTAAATTCAAAAAATGATACTATACTGACATTGTGGATGGTTACCCATCCACAGTGGTTTTAGGATGAAATAATTTAGTTCCAACGTGTGATGAATTTTATGGGGTCATATAATCAACATCCATTGTTACATTGAAACGAACGGAAATTCAAAATTAACGGCCGTTCGTGTCCACACCGACGTCTGGTAGCCGGTTCAAATTTCAAAAATGTAAATATGAAATGTGATGAAAAAATTCGTAAAATTACTATTAAACTGAGTTGAATGATTACATGGTCAATATTATTTATACTATGCATTTGCCTTGGGTTTTTTTTAAATGGAAAACCACAATGCGGTCAAATGGTTCTATGAAAAGAAATGCGTGTGCGCTACTTATAGCAAATGTTTTTGTAGCTTCTACATCTACTATGGAGTCCATATATTATTGATAACGTGTCCATTGCAGTTGCACTGATTGTATAATGTATGAAGGGGTTTAAAGCGTGGAAAAAGGTTTCAGATCAAAGGACATGTATCCGGCCGACAGCCGAGACTTTATAAATACAATATAGTGTTGATCGATAATAGATAATGATATTGTACTTAGTACTCTACATCTACGGCCGTTCGTGTCCACACCGACGTCTGGTAGCCGGTTCAAATTTCAAAAAATGTAAATATGAAATGTGATGAAAAAATTCGTAAAATTACTATTGAACTGAGTTGAATGATTACATGGTCAATATTATTTATACTATGCATTTGCCTTGTTTTTTTAAAAATGGAAGACCACAATGCGGTCAAATGGTTCTATGAAAAGAAATGCGTGTGCGCTACTTGTAACAAACGTTTTTGTAGCTTCTACATCTACTATGGAGTTCATATATTATTGATAACGTGTCCATTGCAGTTGCACTGATTGTATAATGTATGAAGGGGTTTAAAGCGTGGAAAAAGGTTTCAGATCAAAGGACATGTATCCGGCCGACAGCCGAGACTTTATAAATACAATATAGTGTTGATCGATAATAGATAATGATGTTATACTTAGTACTCTACATCTAAATGCTTTTCTGAAATATTTTGTATTAAAGCGTCGAAACTGATTAGATTTGCAATGTTAACATTAACCAATCAAGTACACGTTGGTCGCGAATCTTCGTATGGGCGGTTTGTACAGCTGTCGCACTGAAAATAAAGACACTACATTTCATTAGTGGTACGGCGTGGCAAAAGGTACCCAGGGCTTTTTTATGTTTTATTTTTTGTTTTTCATTCACCCTGACCAAATTTGTCAGTTCGTTTGGCCAATTGTAGCACATGACCTCTCCTAGAGATATTACCATGGCCTTTTTGTGAATTTCCTATAGTTTGATCAGTTCCAAAGTGGCGAAGCCTTTTTACAGCAGCGAATGAATACAGAAGGTCGCGGGCGCGCTGAAGGCAACAAGCGCACTGTGCATCATATTCGTGACGTATGCGTGCGGTTCAAATCGCGTGCGTGTGGCAATAATCGCGCACGTACGCTTGGATTACTTTTGCGCGCGGAGAGATAAAAACCAAATATTTCTCGCCAATTTTGAACTGATTAAACTATAAAACAATTCTTTGTAACCTTCCTTCATGTTAATCACTCGCTGACTTTGAATATAACTTACTAGCACTAGTTCCGTAGTGATACGATCTGCGAAACCAGCGTAACAGCGAACGCCAGCGAGCCAGTACTCACATAAACATTCAGTTTCCCCACACACTGCGATAGTACTCACCAATATATCATTTTCAATTCTGGAAGACCACGACACAGGCCCCCAAGCTGACCTGGATGGAGATTGGTTAGTTTTACGACTTAGCTGTCACTTCACCGTCAGGTCATTATTGTAAAATCAGATCCTAAGATCAGATCAAGAGGAAATATCCCCATCAATTTCATATCCTGAAGACAAAGGAACCCCCTTCTTATCTTATTTACTCAAGTAAAAATCTCAACGCAAGACAATTTTAATTTTCCTTGTGTAATTATTGATAGCTTTAAATTTACATGTATTGTGGCTCGTACAGCATTATATAACTCGGAACATTGCAAGCACATACCCTCGGCCTCTGTGTGCTAATTAATACCATTTTCAGCTCGCTGGGTGACTAGACACAGTACGAAACCAGTGCTATGTGTACATGTTCTATGCAAACCACACTTTTATTTTTAAATATATTTTTCCATTCTGTACAATCATTGAGAAACATAGCGTTTTGTATTTAATCAAGATGGCATTTCTAATTTAATTGTATTTGCATTGGAAATAAATGGTATGCTTTTGACATCTCTGATTAAAATAAATGTCTGCAGGACGTTAGACGACCAAACAAATGGCTATTGACATAAACCATCCTCGTTCGGACAGAAAATATACCAACATTTCCTGTTTGAATTAAATTGTCGACTGTTTGGAGCAGCAGTGCCATTTTAAATTGATTACTTCAAGTGTATCTAGATCGATAGTGATGTTATTACACAGTTACCTAGTAACGCCTCTAGATTTAATAAGTTAGTAAGGCACGAGAAAAAAACCACTTGTTTGACGGGCAAACGAACCTCCCTCCCATTGAATGAATCGGTTGTTGGGGGGAAAAATCTTCAAATGTCGTAATCATTTTAGCGAATTTTCAAAACATTTTCAATTGTTAAGATTTTCGACATTTTCAGAAAAAACTTAGCATCTTTAAAAACTTTCAATACATTGTTTAACACTTTATAAACAAAATAAGTGTTCGAGAAAAAAGTGTCGGTCGGGCCCGTAGAACACGGTTTTTTCGTGGCTGATAGAGAAATAGCTCGGACAGACTGACAAGTTATTTTCTGGGTGATGACGGTGAATTTTCTCTCTTTTCTAAGCAACATTTTGATACTCCGCCGTGACACAGTTCTGCAGTATCGTGAGAATGTCTGCGGAATTGTGTGATACATTAAACCATGGATAGTTCTTCCAATGTTACATCAGTACCGGAAGCTGACTGCGAAATTGATTTTACGCGCTACTTTCGTAGCTGTAACAGCTGCACTATCTATCGTCAGTAATGCCATCTGCATATTTGTGTTACCACGTGTGAAAGCAATTCCAGAGAACAATCGATTGCTCCTGCTGTCGCTTTCAGTCTCAGACATTGGTATTGGCGTCGGGGCTTTCATCTACATTGTACCAGCAGCATCTGGACAATGGGTGTTCAGCGATGTTTTTTGCGACTGTGTCAGTTTCGCGATGAGTTTATTCGGTGCTGTGTCTATCGTATCTCTCATTTGTATCACTGTTGATAAGTACATTGCGATTATGAAGCCATTACGTTATATGCAGTTAGTGACTCGGAAAAGAGTCCTTGGCGTTATCATAGGCACTTGGATTTTGTGTGCAGTTAATATTGCCACAGTGTATTCCCCTTTGTTAATTGGACCCGATGTGTCTTATCAAATCAGTGCTGCGGCTTGCGGACCCGATATTACAGGGTCCGATTTGCTATCAGTTTTACTCACAATTCTGATCGGAGTTACCACTGTTCTGCTACCATTGACATCCATCAGTTTGATTTACTTGCGATTATATCAAGTTACGCGTCGGCAGATACGTGAATTGCAAGCAAGACTAGCCTTAACCCAGGATGATTACAAGAAGAAGAGACAGCTTAGCGGAGAAGGGAAAGCAATCCGGATGTTTGCTACCATCACAATCACATATGCCTTAGTATGGACACCATATTTTGTAGCTATCCTGTATACTAACGTCACAATGAGAGTTGTTCCTTGGTTACACTTCATGGGATTCTGGCTAATTATCTCAGGAAGTTGGTGCGATGCTGCTATTTTAGCGGCAATGAATTCTGCATTCAGGAAAACGGCAAGACAATTATTTCACAATTTTCTTAGACGAGTTGGTGTCGTTTTCAGGAACAAACAGACTGCACCCATTGATGACATCTCTGGAGCTGATAAATCTTTGCAAGTAACCGAGCTCGCTGTTATTGATGCATGATTGCATTCTAGGTAATCTTCTTCCCCTTCCAGAAATAAATATATTAGAAGAGATACCATAAATTGAATCATCTTAAATACGGTATTATTGCTTTAGTGGAGAATCTAAGTTGAACTTCATGGCAATGTTAACTCTAAATATCTGAATATCTAACCCAAGACCGTACAATGAAAGCATTACTTAGTCATTTGACAAAAACAAATTTGTCATGCAGACTGTCTTATATGACAAATTAAATATTTGTCTTTCCAACTAAATAATTTGTCATGCAGCATGAAATGACAAATTATAATTTGTAATGAAAAGGTGTCTTATTCGACAAATTAAAAAAATAATTTGTAAAGCAACAAAATTAATTTGTATTGCAACAACATTATTTGTATTGCCACAAAATGTATTTGTCATGCTAGCAGTGTAATTTGTCATGTGACAAACAGTAATTTGTCGTGCTAGCAGTGTGACAAAAAATTATTTTTCATGCTAACAGTGTAATTTGTCATGTGACAAACATTAATTTATCATGAATGATAGCAGTGTAATTTGTCATGTGACAAACATTAATTTGTCACATTTTTACATCGTATATTAAGGTATTGTAACTGATTATTGTAATTTTTCTTGTATGTAAAATGGAGTGCATGAAAGAGGAATCATTCAGGGTGCCCGGCCGAGATGTTTTATGTTACATGGCTGTATGTTTGCTGCGCTGTACCTAGTCTGCTGAGATAGTCTGCCAGGATATACAGCTGTAACAACAACTTCAAGCATCCCAGTTAGCTTATACATTGCAGTCTACTCTCTTAATGTAAAAGAGTGAAAATGTCAATCGTTGTTCAGAGTGAAGTCATTGTCACTCCTAAAGAGTTTTTTTCACTCGGTGTCGAGTGACTTTTCACTCTGTGCGGTTGATGAGTTCAGAGTGAAATTATTGTCACTCGTAAAGAGTGATTTTTCACTCTGTGTCGAGTGACTTTTCACTCTGTGCGGTTGATGAGTTCAGAGTGAAACTATTGTCACTCGAAAAGCGTGATTTTCACTCTGTGTCGAGTGACTTTTCACTCTGCGCGAGTGATCAGTTGTACCAGATTTCATTTGAGAGCCGGAACACAATCAAATAGAAAAATATTCAAAAACCTCAAAATATTCTTTATTTTATTAAATTTAAACATTATTCAAGTGATAATTAATAATGATACCAATGGCAATTGTTTCTGCAATAATTTTAAACTCCAAATAATGATGCGTAAAACATCGAAAATGTATGATATCGTTTCACTACCGAAAGGAAGGGATAATGTAACATAGGCAAATGACAGCAGTTGTTTGGTCGAGAAAAGGTAAGTATAGTTTGGATAATGACTCTTTGTTTGTTATTCAAATTTTCTATTGAATTGCAAGTTATTCAAGTTCCATTATTGTTCACTCTCAATGAGGGTGAAGTTCACTCTAAATGAGTGAAATTCCCTCCTTAAATATTCACTCTTTTTTCACTCCAATGGAGTGAAAATGGTTCCACTCTTTCAAGGAGTGACTTTCACTCTATTAGAGTGATCACGTAGGCAATCCTTTGAAGAGTGAATATTCACTCCATTAGAGTGGAATTTCACTCTTTTACATTTAGAGAGTATCTCAGCAGACAAGGTAAACAGCACACCACAACATACAACCATGTAACATCATCTCGACCGGACGCCCGGAATGATTCATCTTTCATGCACTATTTTTACATACCTCAAGAAAAATTACAATAATCAGTTACAATGCCTTAAAATACTATGTAAATAATGTGACTTCTGCCTGCTGGCCGCCGGCTCACAATTACAATGGCGGCCGCGAGGAAAGAAACGCGAATCCTGCAAGACATCGCAGGAAACCCCGCAAACCGTGGTTGTATTGCAAACTTCGTTTATTGCATTTTAATTTGTACTGCTCAAATTAAGTTGTCATGAAATTTGTAATGCAAGTAATACCTCGGCACTTTTTAGTCTAACTGCCTATGTGTATTTGTCAAGTAAAGCAATGGTAGGGTTGTTAAATCAATCGAATTAGTTTTGCATTTTTTAAAATTTGTATCGCAATTCCAATGATTCGTATCATATCTTGTTTGATTCGTAGGCCACAGTAACAGAATCGTAACGTGAGAAGTTTCCTGCATTACAATTTTTATTTATCCGTTTGACGAATTTTCTTCAACAAACGACGAAATAATATTTTCAGTGTACATGAGCTTTATTTTCATATGATACATGATGATGATTCCAGATAAATGTCTCAAATGATTTATTCAAACCTTATCATTAACCGTTCGCAGAACGGACTCTCACCATTGGTTGTGGTCGAGGACTTCCTAATCCTACCTCTTCCTCGGCATCCTCTACCTCCTTTATTACCACTGCTCCCAGCAGGCATGTTGTATTAATAGATGTTGGTCGTACGAATTCCGGAATGCAAATGAAGCGGCGAGCTTGAGCGCTCAGCTTAGAAAGGGCGGTTTGATGACGTAATCAAGACGGTTCGGCCGGTACCCAGGCGTTCCGACCGGTGAGGACCCTGTACGGGGCGAGTCAAAAAGAAGTTAATCGAGAATGAATATTTGTTTAAAAATAGACCAAACAAATTTGACAAACCAACTAGGCACGTATTCATAGAGCAACCTATTCCGCTCATATGACAAAAGGAATCATTGAAATCGATCAATTATATCAGGAGCTATGCCTTAATAAAAAACCGGGTTTTTTAGCTGTCCACGGAACGCTTAATTCTCTTGAAATCTGTCCACTCTAAGTTGGCAGCAAAATGATTGCTGATGTTTGTCCTCTAAGGTGTCTTAATTGTTTTAAGTGGGCCTTCAATGTTTAATAATTTTCTTATTGTTGTCACTGATTTTTTATTTTATGCACACCATTCTCACCTGTGTTTGAAACTCCCGGGCTTTAATCTCATTTGAATATAAATGCTCGTGTGTACATTTTGCTGCCCACTTAGAGTGGATAGATTTCAAGAAGATTAAGCGTTTCGTGGACAGCTAAAAAAAAAAGGGGTCTCTTGTATTAAAACAGGCATAGCTCCTAATATAATTGATCGATTTCAATGATTCCCTTTGTCATATAAGCGAAATAAGTTGCTCTTTGAAAACGTGCATCATTGGTTTGTCAAATTTGTTCGGTATATCTTTAAACAAATATTCATTCTCGATCAACTTCTTTTTGACTCACCCTGTATGGAGGTGGTATGCTCACGGTAAGAATGGTAAGCTAGAACTGTATAAGGCCAGTGAACTAGACACGGTATATACGGTATGGACCAGGTGACCACAAAAAAAATAATCAATGCGCCTGTTGACATTTTATACTAATTGTTTGGACTGTTGTTTTTCTATTAGACGGTAAGGTGGCCGACTATTACGACCGCCCTGCGAACGGGCGCGAAACGGTTGCGCCGTCTTACCGTCCTCAAACCGGGCTCTCACCGTTCTCCGCCGCTTTTACTCACCTGGCAGGAGTTTTGATAACGGTCACAATTTTTCCCGGCGCGGATGTCCGGCATTGACCCGGCAACGTGTTCAACGGACGGGAAACGGCCCACCGTGTGTCCTCACCGTATGCCGCCGGCAGCACCAATTTTGTTCACCGTGTTTTTTTCTTCTTTTCTACAAGACGGTAAGGAGCCGTCCAGCTCACACGGATGCGTGTGAAGGGCCCATTACAAATGTGGCTATGGAACAATATGAAAGCGTAACGTGAGCCTTGTGTATCTCCTAAAGTAACGTAGCACATTTGTTAATTTGATACTCAGTGGTTGCATACGATATTAAAACAATTATACGGTGTACCATGACCGCCAAATAATGTTTTAACAGTTTCAAACAAATAAAATAATAAACATATAACAAGAAATACCTCCCCCCCCCAAAAAAAAGCACACACCAAAAAATAAAACCAACACCACCCCTCCCCCCCCCCCCCCAAAAAAAAACACACCCATTTTTAATTTTGTTTGGCGGTCATGGTACACCGTACAATTAGGAATCAACTTTTAAGTAAAAAACAGATCATAAATACATATTTATCTTTTCATTTGTCAAAACAAGGATATGTCACGAATATTTTTGAGAACTCCGGGATATCCCCTCGTACAACGCAAAGCCTTATAATGTAGAATATGGAACAATAACAAAAATTATGAAGAATGAAAAGTAACGTGTATGAGCCTTGTGTAGCATCTTACAATTATGTTGTATCCATATCCGTTTCATTTCAATTTTGATTTCCGGGTCCTAAAACGGAAGAAAAACACATTTTGAATTTATAACTTATATTGATTACATTTCGTAATTCCCTCGTGGCAGCGGTTTTAATTAGTTTAAATTATTATTGATATGATAACCTTGTTACCTATTTACTCTAATTCCGCTGCTGGTTGGCTGAACCCTTTTGGCACGGTTATCCATTTCCCCTAAATTGTACGTAACAATGTTTTACGAAAGAGTGACAGATTAATTGCATTCATGAAATTATATTAATAACAGTTGTTATTGCCTCAACCAAAATATCTCGTTCTCGAAGCCGACAGGTAAACCCCTAATCACTGTTAGTGAGCTGTTAGCATGGTTAGTCTGGTGGGAAATGGACACTACATGTAGATATATAGAACACTTTGAATCAGATTGGCAAATGTTATCAAATTCGTCTCTTGTTAGTGACACAGACGGTCATTTCAGGTCCGTGAAGTCAGCTTTACGCCTCACGCTTGTATGTTTAACATCGATGTTATCCATCTCTAGTAATGACCTCTGCCTTCTTGTATTACCTCGTATCAAAGCCATCCCAGAAAACAACAGATTGTTTCTGCTGTCGCTTTCCGTTGCAGATATTGGCATTGGCGTAGGGGCACTCATTTACATCGTACCAGCAGCATATGAGCAATGGCTGTTTAGCGATGTTTTCTGCGATTGTATGAGTAAGTTTCGTTATGAGTGGCTTCGGCGCTGTTTTCATTGAATCCCTGGTATGCATCATGGTTGATAAATACATTGCCATGATGACATGAATGAAGCTACTGCGCTACCTGCAAATCGTAACTCGGACAAGAGTACTTGTTATTATCATATCAAATAAATGAAGTCAAAAGTGGACAAATGCCGTGATAATATACAGACTGTAACAAAAAAGTTATACAATCGCAATTTTATTTTTAATTCAATGTTAAAATCATGCAATGTCAAAATCTCTTACACTCTGTGTTAAGTTCCGTTTTGGCTACCGGAATCATTTTATTTGGCCTTTTTAACTACTTGCGTTTAAAAGTTATGACCAATCTACTAAGTCGTCTAGAAATCGGGTTTTTTTTATTTATTTTTAATTTTTTTTATTGTCATCGCAGCCAACTGGCTGAATTGTAACAACATTACAAATCATCAAATACATTAATAAACAATGCAACATCCAGGCAGCAGCTAAATCAGCGCCAAGTTGCGACATAAACCAACATGAACAAACATACATAACCCCTATATATAGTAACCCCCAATAGGCAATGTAGACTAAGTGCCTTGCCCAAGGACACAAACACATTGGCACCAGCGGGGCTAGAACTCACGACCTTATGATTATGAGACCGGCAACTACTCCACTGGACCACACGTGCTCTACAAGCTTGGGTTGGGCCACAATAATATCATACAATCTTGCTTGTATAAATTAAATGGTTAGGGTATCATGCAAGGAACATTAGAGAGAACAATATAATTATTTTTTCAAATAGTTTGATTTCATTTGAATAAATAAATTCATAAAATAAATAAATATTATTTGTGAAGACCTCACCTTCTTTGTAACACTTTTAACCACTTGAAAAGAACCATTGTTGTCTAACAAGAGCGCTCTACTGCTATGTTCCTGGTTCGATTCCATTCATATTCATCCCAGTGATTTTACCATTGATTAAACCAAAGTGGCCCAGACTACTTTAGACAATTGATCATATCACTGCTTACCGACCATCGATTGTCATGAAACAAAGCTTATTCGAAAGCTAAGAAAATTCCCCTTGCAGGCCATTAAAATTCGAAACAGAAATTATACGGGAGATATTTTTAATATTTTATTCAAAACTGTATAACTTTTTTTGTTACAGCCTGTATAATTTATTGTACAAATTTTCGGCCATCGGCCTTCATCGGGTACGGTAGATTGGTATTATTATAAGTACTTGGATTAGCTGCGCAAGAGGTATTGTGGTCCTCTAGTTCCCCTATTTTAAAACAGTCATGCCCCTCTGTATCCTATCACGTTAGTCCCGCTGCATGTGGACCTGATATTACCGATTCAGATTTTGCCTCAGTTATGCTTACAGTAATAGTCGGAATCATAACTGTTCTGTTGCCGTTGACATCTATTAGCTTAATCTACATGGGTCTGTATCAAGTTACGGCAGATATGTAAATTGCAAGCAAGACTCGCCTTAAGGGGGGGGTTGAGTCAGATTTGGCCTATGTTAGAAAACGATTTTACACAACTTTCCCGAATAACAACCGATAAGTGTTGTATACCATATTGTAGCCCTGGATGTCTAGTTTTGAAAAACGCTTTCGGTTCCGCTCTGGTTGCCATGGTAACCGAGCAAGGGCTCTGATTGGCTGAACATGGGAACAGTCATAACTCAAAAACCAAATAACCCACTGGGATCATATTGGGGGGATAGATGCATTAGAACAATACGCACAAAATCATGTCTCCGGATTTTTTGATTGGTTGCCATGGTAACCAGGCCGCAGCCAATCAGGGTATTTTACACCGTAGTTTAAAAACGAAAAGGAAATTTAAAAAAAACTCTTCATGATTTTGTTGGTATTGCTCTTCTTAACATCTGTGCAAATTTTCATTACAATCATACATTGCGTTTTTGAGTTATGACTGTTCCCGTTTTCCAGATACGCGCTATCGCTGTTTTGAGATATAGGCCGTTGAAGTTTCGAAACACATGAGGGCGCTTTTGCATATCAGTCTAACATTTAATCAATTTTCTTTTGCTATTTTTAGTTGGAAATTGAATTATCATAACTTTTAATGAAAGATTCATAAAAATTGAGAGATGCGTTCTCTTTTAATTAATTATTTAGTTAATTTCCTTATATATAGCAGGGTGAAAAACAATGAAATACATAAGAAATTTGTCGTTACAAAATTTCTAACCCCATATTTGTTTTACATAAATCCTAAAACACATTTTAGCCCAAAGTGAATGCAACATAATTGTTTTAAACTATTTATTTATAATTGTTTTAAAAATGCCTTATATATCACTGGGTGAGTGTTTTTGTGTATAAAAGTATAGAAAACGCCGTTTTTTGACCAAATTTTGAACTATTCACGTAAGTACAATCGGTCATATCTAGAAAACTACATACCCGATTGCTATCAAACAAAAACCATCCGAAAGAAGAAATTCCACATATTCCGCTCGCTGCATTATCTCACTTTTGCCAGTGTGTACAATTTGACAAATTTTCCTGACTCAACCCCCCCCTTAACCCAGGATAATTACAAGAAGAAGAAACAGCTTAGCGGAGAAAGGAAAGCAATCAGGATATTTGCTACCATCACGATTACATATGCCATAGTATGGACACCATGTTTTATAGCCATCCTGTATACTAACGTCGCAACGATTTAGGTTGTTCCATGGTTAGAATTCATGGGATTCTGGCTAATCATCTCAAGAAGTTGATACGATGCCGCTATTTTAGCGGCAATGAACTCGGCATTCGGGAAAACTACAAGTCAATTATTTCGCAATAATTTTCTTACACGAGTTGGTATTGTTTTCAGGAACAAACAGACGGCACCCATTGATGACGTCTCTATAACTGATACATCTTTGAAAGTAACCAATCTCGCTGTATTGATGCATAAACTCAAACTTCTCAGTGATTCTACTTTGCTTTTCGGAAAATGTAGAGCTAGCTACTCCTTTGAAATAAATGTCTTTTAGGAGAGATACAATACATTTGAAATCATGTCAAATCATTATCCTATTGTTTTATCATGTTCATAGGTGAATCCAAGTTATAGCAAGATTAACCTTGATATCTACTTTAGAGAGTGCAAACTACCATCTACAAAAGAACTGGATATCTTGGGCGTCACCATTGACAGCAAGCTTACCTGGTCAAAGCACATCTCAGGCATTGCAACTAAAGCTGGTCAAAAGCTTGGCGCTCTACGCAAAGTTGCAAATAAACTGGAGGCTAAAGGTAGATCTACTGTCCACAAGTCTTAGACCAGGGACATTTTCGAGAGCGCCCTCGCTTGATGGCTAGTTTATCTAGTCTCATTTTATTTTTGATTGACAGTTCAAATCTGTTGTTCCTCTCAAGCGATTGACCTGGACAAAAATCACACGAATCGGTTACGTACCCGAGTCATCGCGTACCCATCGTTTAAGCCCCATGATGCAACGATAGGCTGTGGATGTTAATCGACAAGACGAAGTGTGTACGAACGAAAAAGCCCTAATTGTTTTAAATAGTGTTGTTATTCGTGTCATTTAAATCAAAATTAAATTCTTTTAGTGCATATAAACAGCTTTTCGGCGAAAACCGTGTGTTAAAAACGCTTAGAATAAGAAATATAAAGCTGATTTAGATAGTATTGGCATGATCAACTATATAATGGTTTGTTCTTACTTAGTTTACATCGAATAGATTTAGCTTAGCGGTAAAGTATCGGATTTGTAATTCAGAGGTTACGGGTTCGAATCCTATCACGGCATGTCGTTTTGTCTATGTTACTTTTATTTAGTATTTATCGAGATTGTTTATCCTGAGACAAATAGAGGCCCAGGTATCCAGGTCTGACACGGCATATTGCTATTCACTATCGAAGTAATTATATAACTCCCCGGTACTGGGTCATGCACCTTTATTAATACTAGCACATCCCATTGGCTTTATGTGGCGATCATTTTGATCGGTGTTAAGGACATGAAAGCGTGATCCAGTTGATATGGTAATAATTGGTTTACATTACACGTAACACTTCGATAGTGAATAATGGATGGTCAATCGATTATCACCATTCAGTTTAATTTGTAGTACGACCTGATTATTAGAGCGGGCTATTTTGAATCCAGTGTTATCCACGCGTTTATTATTATTTATTTTCTAAATAACCTGAACACGCTTTAGTATGGGCTGGTTACGACATTCAGACTGCATGTATGACAGATTAAATTACTTTCATCTATGAGCATGCTAAACTTATGGCATTTTAGAAGACGTAGGCCTATGCCGAATAAAACCTAATAGTTTTGAACACATATAAACAATGTATTATGATAATTAATGTTAATAGTTTGTGTATAGTTTTGATACGAATTGAAACACAGTGAGATATTGTTATTCTTAAAAAGATAAGTTTATCAGCTCACATTTTCGTAACACAGAATTATTTCAAACATACGGAGATTTTCATATCATATGAAAGCTCGTATTTTTCTCATCATCATACTGAAATTTGACGGCCTAATTCGGTATAATGACAGAGAAATCGACGAAATAGCGTTGAATTACCGCGAATGGTGGTTACACTCAATGGATACAGTTCACAGCATCTTGTGCGTCTAAAATAAGAACCATAATAGCTATGCATCTCAAATTTTGGGACACGACGTTTTTAGTGATGACCTTTCATGTAGAATAGAAAACTTCAAGTTGAAAATCGGAACATCTACCTTTAACCATCGAAATATTTATTAATAATTAATTAATGTAAATGAATAAATGAATATATTAATAAGTTACTTAATTAAATCACTAGTTAAATAAATGAATAAGTAGTTTATATATTATACATCAATGAAATGTTTAATTAACCGAAAATCAAATGAACACATAAATAATAAATAAACCCATCAATATGCAAGAAAGTTAAAAAAGAGAACAAATGATCAATATGATTAAATAGTAAACACATAGTCATTTTTTTTGTAATAGAAGTAAATAGATAGTTAAATAACTAAATAACTAAATATAAACCCGAAATAATAAAGAAAGGAAGAAGTTTGTTACACGGATCTATCAAGATTCGAACCTACAGTATGCTGATTGAGAGTCTCAAGCTCTACCGACTGAGCTATTTCGAACCTTGTGATGTCATCAGCTTTTTACACCCAAATATAATTTATCAATCAACTCCCAGGATATTTTTAACACTTGGTTGGGATGATTTTTATGCTTTACATGAATAATGAATTATTTATAGAATTATAAATTCTAGAGCAAATATTTCGTTTGTACACATTTTGTTGAATGCAATTCAAATTTCCGCGTTCAATCAAGTGCACGAAAACATGTTATCACAAAGCAAGACGTTATGCAATTCAAATGTTATTCGGTAAACCCATCAAAAACGTTAATTCCTGCTTGATAGATACTTCACTAAATTACAACCCAGTCAGTAGGGAGGTCACGCTGCATGTCATATTTTGTTATACGCAAGAAAACAATGGAGTATCAGTGACTGCAATATTTGCTAGATATAGCTTCGGAAAATGGTCTATTTGGGCATCTCAAAAACTGAGAAACGTGCTAAAAACCAGGTAGAATTTTAGAGGAGGGTCAATAACATCTGCAGATTGGTAAAATGTATAGTATTAAACACGTTTTGTGACCAAATTTATGTCGTAAAATGTTGGAAAATTCACGTTTTGAAAATCTGTGGTCTTCGAAATTACAGGAATCCTAACTCATTCTAAACCTCACCAAATCATGAAATGAACCCTCGTCTACAAAAAATTCCGTGTACGTATTGCTCTATCTGCTTGGAGATAGCGAAGACCACGGAAACTTCATAGCTTCATACAATAGAATAAAACCCGCCATTAGGCGCCATAGACATTACATGGCGAACATCGTACAGATTTGGGTAAGGGTATGGTGTATAAGTCCCAAGTATGCAAATGAGGATAATGAGATTTATTCCGTTGTTGAGTACTGGGTAGATGTGTGGTAGAGCATGACATTGTATTCAGTGAGCTCATTTGCATACTTGGGACTACTACACCATACCGCTACCCAGATTTGCACTGCAGTCCTCTGTGTAGGGAGTTTTGACAATAGCAAGGTCGTTCGACTATTGTGTTTGTGCATGTTTGTGACTACTGACCCCGTTTAACAATCTTCATAGCTTTCATATAGGGCTTGGGTGACCTAACTATTGACTGAACCCCTAAATCGATAGCACGGTCAGACATCAATGACTTATCTCAATACTAGTATTCATATCATTATCTCAATCAATAGTAGAGATTGACCCGTGGCCTTGCATTGCATTGCACCATAGGTGATTTTGATGGGCACTGCAGACTCAGGTATAAAGTGAATGAAAAGAAATCAATCATAGGTCATTCATCGTTATTACAGTCCATTCAGGTTATTCATGGAATTACCGCGCGATATTTGAAAGGGATATAACCTCGCTGGACTATTTGTTTACTTAGAGTTTCGGTGAACACAGTTTAGTAGTTCGAAATGTCAAGAAATTAGACGTTGTATTACACGGGTTGTTTTCAAATGAGAATAAAATATTACTTTAATATATAAGAAAGTTCGGAACGCCAAAAATAAATATGCTGTGAGCGTAAATCATCGAGAAAATATGCTTTGAATTTTACCCGTACTTGATTCATACATAACTTATCAGTCTGATGAGTCCATGATTCATAGATTTTAAAACATCTCACCACCATGGTATAAGCTATCCGGAGTTGCCCATTTGTTCTTTTATCTTACAATCCTATAGATAGTGATATCTGATGGGCTATTTCTCTAATATCTCCACATTTTGGAACATATGATCCATTCAAATATAGCGTTTTCATCGACAATAGACTACATCTTCTGGTATTATAACTAAATATTACAATGAGGCAGACGAAGCAATGCCCTATAGCGTCACTAGGCGGCGTTGATATTGCAGCTTATATTCAGGAGGCGTGGCCACAGTCATTTTCCGGTTCGCGATTCCAGTCAAAGAGGGCGCTAGTCATTTTTTCCATTTTTTCCCTTGTGTAACACTTGTGTGGAGGGCCATGAGGTAAATAAATAATGTGGTTTCTGATCAAAAGAGAAAACATGGTATGGTGAATCTAAACTTCGCGTACATGGTGTCAGATGTGGGATTAGACACTGTTAGTGGTAGTTCCCGCCTGAGCTCTGATTATTTACGAGATTTAAATGAAATACGCTGTGCTACGGGAGATGGTTAGGCCTTGGGGTTGAGATAAGCCACGGGACGGGGGAATGTGTAATGAAGTAATGTGGTATGGGAGGTAGGGGGGTTGATGAAGAAATGCGATATAACCCCTTCGATGGCCATGAGGTATTGAAATAATGTGGTTTCTGATCATTAAGAAAAATACATGGTATGGTGAATCGGGTAATGGTGTCAGACGTGGGATTTGACACTGTAGTAGCTCCCGCCAGAGTCCTGATTATTTACGAGATTTAAATGATGCTAAATTTCGCCGTAACAGAGAGGGCCACGCCGTAATGAAAGTGGTTTTTTAACAGTATAAACCATGAGATATAGCTTGGGAAAATGACGGGAAGCATTAATTTCAGGTCAGAATATAGGCCTGCATTACATTTACTAATATGTATTGGATATGGGGTAATAATGGGAAACATTCAATTTGAGGTCAGAAATATAGGCCAATGTATTCTTATCAATTTTGTGATCAATTTTCCAACACTTATGTGTTGGTTCATTGTGTAGGTGTTCTATCTGTAGGCTCTGCTTACTAGCGGGAACCCGTCCCGCTAGTTATTATAATTATTGTTAGAGTGCGCATGCGTAGATTGATTTTCGACGAACTCTGTGACGGCAATACGATAGCCTCCTTAACGGTGATTATCTCATGTTTAAAATAGCGAAAAGTATTTATTGTAAAATGTATAAGTACTGATCATGCTGATTATCACAATTTCCGGTTTACAAACCCCACACGTTCATCATGCAATCGATTTGTTTTTCAATGTGCAGTTTAATTATTCTAATTGGAGAGTTAACCAACCAAACAATGTCCCGCCAAAAGAGGAATGTGTAGAAATGTACGCGGACGGGACCTGGAATGATAACAAGTGTCACAATATATTTACATACGTCTGTGAAAAACCGGTTACAGGTCAGTTTCAGTTTGATGTAACAACTTTTAACAATATTTCCAGTAATGTGTAAACAGGCCTGCATATTATTATATTTTATTATATTTGAATGCGTGGTGTAAACGTGATATTAAAGTGTCGCCTATATGAGTTTATACAATATATGGACAGATTTTTATCGGAATTTGCCTATAGTTATAGCAAACTATTGATTAAAATAGTTAATTAAGATTAACCTATTGTGTATACTTTTTAGGGGGAATACAAGAGATAGAGCTTCATACTAAAGGTAGGTATTATCGCGTCTGTGTTTAATATTCATTCTTTATATTGGGCATTGAGCAAATCTGTAATGTGGCATCGTATCATTTATTACATTAAAATATTTTGTACTAAATGGGCTTCTAACTCTTAAAATATATATCCTACCTAAAAATATTAAATTATAAAGTTGTTGACAAATTTGTCTTCTTTAATATGAAATATTGCAGGATCGGGTGATTATTGAGGAAGTGGCACTCAAAAATGTAAGGAGAAGTCCGATTTTCATTTTCACATTTTTATTTTCTACACGCGGACCAAATTTACGGGTATCTTATTGATTACCGATAGTGCAATTGGGGATGCATGCGCAGGTTGGACAGTCGGCTGCATTGTTCCGATGGATCAATACGCCACACACACGCTACCTGTCATTCTCTCCCCCGTGTTGAAATGTAAAATGTGAATTTGAAATTGTGACTTTACCTTACATTTTGGATTGTCGCTACTTAAATATTCAACCGATCCTAGCGTGCAATATCTCATATTAAAGAAGACAAACTTCTCAACAACTTTATGATTTAATATTTCTAGGTAGGATATATATATATTTTTAGTGTTAAAAGTACATTTATTACCTGTATAGTTACTTTTTTGATGCCTGTATAGAGACTATGTGGGTAACTGGATCAGATCATGAAATGAAAGTGAAATGCTAACCTTGTCCTGTCATAATTCTTCATAAAACTGTCATTTTGTGGTCATATAGCTGTTGCTACTGTACGCTTAATTCGGTCAAAGTATACGTTTCTAATATTTATATAATTTTAATTTTAAATGGTATGATCGATATGGGAGCGCGGTTTCGTATTATTTTGTTGTTTTTGGATTTGACATGTGTCTAAAAATCGGATTGCTCTGCATGGTTAATAAAATCATGTTTAATTTAGTGCACACAATTGAACGACAATCGATACTGAAGTTTTAAAATGCACTTATTTTAATTCATGCTCTAAACCAATGTCCAATTCCACATGCGATTGTGTTTACTTTTCTCAATCTAGATATTTTTGATCAACAATGACCACTAAAATCGGGGCTTTTTTATTTTATATTTGTTCAAGATAACTAAATAACATTTCATACGCTATTTGTTTTGTCAACTGTGCTTGAGTCAATCTAAATATAAGCTGTTTGAACACGAGAAAACAAGATCAAAGTTGTGCCAGTTTTTGAAAGAAATCATCCATGTGTAAAATTGATATTATGTTCGCTTTGAAGCATTTCTTCAAAAATATAGCACACATTTTACGGTCAGTTTTAATCAAGCATATTTGTTGATAGGATAAAGCAAATGAGATCCAACAAACGTAAACAGCATTTGAGAGATAATTTACTCAGCTTGAAGCTCATGTCAACATCAATTAGTAAATACTCATTATTAAATGAGCAAAATGACTCTTTTCACGAGCATCTGTTTCTCCTAAAATAGTGGCACCCGTGCTTGATCAAGCATATCATTGGATTGGGAAAAGCAATTACAATAAAAACAACGGCATTTGAAAGCCAACTGAATTATCTGCGTGCTTATGCAAACAGTAATACCATATACCGAATGTTTGCTGAAAGTAATGACATTTGAACCATTTTGTATGGGACTCTCTGTATTATTGAAGATTTTCAAAACTAATTGGATATAGAAAATAAATATTGTTATACCATACAGCATTTGAAAGAATATTTCCAACAATGTCACTTTAATATCTACCCACAGGAGAAACAGACAAGTTGCAATACTCAATCAAAGGTAAGCATGTATGTAACGCATTATGTTCCCATCCCTTAACACTTTTGGACCGGTGATTTTGACATTTCGTCTAATATGTTTCAACCGCTGACTATGTGGCCCATTTGCAGGGTTATGAAGCTTAATTTATGCCCTTGGGGCATAATTATGTCCTTTGCAGTTTTTTAATTGGACAACATAGTGTAAAATAGACACATCCTTAGATGATTTATTACCGGCGCAATGTCAAATCACCAGTCCAAAAGTGTTAAGGGAGTGGGAACATAATTTGATTTTACACATTAGTATAAGATACTTAATTTTGCAAATAGATCTGGCAAACACCAGATTTCCCTAATTTCCCTACTCATCCGAGATATGTCAGTACAGATGAACAATTAGAAAGACCTTTGTTCAATTCCTTTTATTAACCATCTGTATAGTGTTCACTGGAGCAAGCTTTTAAGCTTCTGTTGGTCCATGCCACATGTACAGCCAGCTATTTATCTCCTTTATGACCTGGGCTGGACAACACATCAGGTATAACATTTAGCGTAAATTACCCGCCAGCTACTAGCCTAGTAGCTTACCCCGATTTGGTGCTCTCCAAATTTTGGGTTACGCCTCAGCTACTAGCGAGGTAGCGCTATTCTTCAGCTACTCGTCATTGGTGCACTCGGCCGTAAATGGTATAAAATGGCAAACATTTCACTGTCAAAATCCGTTCGTTTTAAATAAATGGATCAATGGTTAAATAATAAAAATATCACAATTCTAGCGTCAAATTTCTGTGGCGTGCTACTGTGATCCTGGCTTTTGTAAATGTAAATCACGGGTTCGATTCCCGTAATTCCCATTTTTGTTCTGATTTTAATTACTTTAGTGACTTTAATGAAATAATTTATGTCAATTTCTATGAACTACGTATGGTATTGACATTAATCAATCGATTTATTAAATGTGTAGGCCTATGTATTTTTATTTACTTTATTTATAATATTCATTCAATAGGCATATTTATTTATGAATTTGTTATTTATTTGATTTCATGTTATTTGATTAATTAAATAATTATTGGCCACAAAAGGACACAAAGGAGTACTTTAAAACAAAGCAGCTGTTTTGATTATATGATACACATACTTAGGATTGAAATTGTCATGGTTGTACAACAATCAGGAGGCACTATTTGTAATTAAATATTTGGTAATTTATGCTCTGTTGCACTGTAGTATATTCAGTGTTTCCGACCGTTATAATCTTCTTATAATGTATTTTACTTCGTTATATATTTGTATTGACTATCTGATTTTGGTTTATTTTAGTATGTCAATAGTTGATTAATAGTATATTGTAGCATATGTCCTGTTGTAGTTTTAAAGATTTTCTATAGTTTTAAAGATTTTTCTGTGAAGTGCCTTGAGGCCGTTGACATCGTAAGGTGCTTAATAAGTCCCATGTATTATCATTATTATTACTATACAGAAAATGTAAATCCATACTACAGATAGCTTCTTATTATCCTAGCAACTATGCTGTCTATTCCGGTGTCATTTTCAAATGCGAGGCTTTGTGATGCTATGTTGAGACTGTAGTTAAAGAGTCTTGTTTATTAACATGTGCTTTATAATAATCGCAATTTGTCAATATGTTTTGGTATTTGATAAAACGACTAGACAAACTAGAGCGGTTCTCGGGTGTAGCAGTTTTCGTATGTGGCGGTTTTCGTATGTGGCGGTTTTCGTATGTGGCGGTTTTCGTATGTGGCGGTTTTCGTATGTGGCGGTTTTCGTATGTGGCGGTTTTCGTATGTGGCGGTTTTCGTATGTGGCGGTTTTCGTATGTGGCGGTTCTCCTATGGGGCGGTTTTCCTATGGGGCGGTTTTCCTATTTGGTGATTATGGTGGTTGGCATTGATTATAGTTTGGATATGTGTAGGCATGTTTTGGATCCAACCGGAACCATGAGTCGCCGATATACATGTAGGTGCTGTTAGTGGTTGTTGAAGTTCAGAGAGATACGTAAGGTGAATAGGTTGTAGAGGTTTGTTAAAGTAGCCATTTGTAAATGAAGGGATGTCTAGGTCTAGACGACATTGTCTGTAGGAGGTAAGTGTGACTGATCTATTACCACCGTCCTAAGAAACCATTATTGATGTGAATAATTACATTCATTTGCTGAGTATTGTGATTATGTTTAGTGAAACATGGTGGGAAACAGTTGCCTAATATAATCTTGCATATTGTTATGTAACCCGCATCGGCAAAGTCATTTAATAATTTAGTAGTAAAAAATAGGTTAGACAGATTTCAATTGCCATTGAAAGAAGTGGAGTATGTTTTTGGGGTGTAGAGGTTGAATTTATTGATTCCCTTGTATTTTATCATTATACAGGGTTAGTCAAAAAGAAGCGGCGGTAATAAAGATGGGTTTATAAAGATCATGTCCTCACTATTACCATCTTTGCCTGTTTGATTGAAAGACCCCTGTTGGCAGATGTCCAAGGTATTCTATATCTTCGAAATTAGTCTGACTAAAAGTGAAATATATCAGATCTGCTAGCTGTTCCACTCTATTCAAAGTTGCATATGTTGTCTTTTATTGGAATAGCTTTAGTGTAGTTGTTTGTTGTCTGCACGGTGCTATTAGCAAATGGGGGAAAATTATGTTGTAAGAGTGCTATTTACACAAGCAAAGAATGAAAAGAACTATGCAATAATTAAGGCATTCCAAGTGGTATTGACGAAGAAGTAGCTTAAGGTTAGCATTACGTATATGGATACACAATTGCTAATAATACCCTAACATTCCTGGAATATGTGATGGTGTTTAAAATTGCTGTCCTGGTGGTGAGCGTTGGCAAGTTAGTTGTGAGGTTAGGGAATCATGAATAGAGGGAGCTCCCAGGAAAAGATCATATAATAAGCCTTTAATATAGGTTTTCCCGGCGAATTTCGCACTTTGTTAAGTTCAATTTGTATATGAGTATTCAATTTCGCGAGAAATCTTAGCATCTTGCTATCGACGTGTTATAATCTTTTTCGCAAAACAAGCAGTCAATTTCATTTAAAAGAATTCAAATTGATACATGCAAAATCAATTAAATTTATTGCAGATTCAAATCTGTTTAGGGCCTATACGCTGCCATGTTAACGAATGCGCGGCCGATTTAGTAAAAGCATCAATCTATTTGGAAGTATAGTGGACTTGATATTGTGACTTCGAGCTAAGTCAAATTGTCCTTTACACAAATTGGCATTTAAATTCGCAAAATCAGCATTCAATTGGAATAAAGCATGTTACACGTTTGCTTGTTTTACAATATAATTGCCATGAATTTAATGGTTAGATAATTTTGAACCGTTTTATGTTTTACAAGACTTCTTCAATTCAAGGCACAGGGCCCGATATCATTGGGAGTAGTTTCACAGATCACTCAATGTATCTTGTGTATGATAAGTTCCCTACCTTCACAGAAAGAAAAAAGTGAGTCATCATCGAAAAATGAGTCATTTTGTCCGTGTAGTGACACACTATGGCTCAAAATGAGTCATTTTGTCCATGTAGCGACTCACTTTTTACGATGATGACTCACTTTTTTCTTTCTGTGTTCGAACCTAGATTTTGTTCCGATTTCCACTGAAGGTCAGAATATATTTTTCTATTCAGTCAAAAGGAGTTTTTTGGATGATTCTTCTCATAAAAATATATTATCGACCTGATTACAAAGAAAAACATATAAGTAGGATCAGGACTACACAAAGAAAACATATTTGCGCACTAATTATAGTGTGTAACGAACATTTTATACCCTTTTAATTGATTTAAAATAAAGAATAATAAATAAATCATTGAAGGTAACCAACGACAGAACAACAGACGAGAAATAACGTTGTTTATTTCAAATAATCTGAACACTTTCCACGTGGAAGTCGTCTGCAGACGACAGTTCTTAAACTTCACAAAATGTTAAAAAAATGTCAAGATTATTTAATTTAATGCCGTCACCATATTTGGAATCATTATGAGAAGTGCATTCAAATACGTACACACTTGCCTAGTATTGGTTCAGTAATTCTTAAGATCAACTTTAAAAGTTGGGAAAGGTTTCTCAAAAATATGTTTAGTGTATAATAATATGGTAAAACTAATTGCCGCGTGGTAAGCAGGTAAGTGTTATTTAAACATCTTTTTGGTTGGCGGGCCAAGCCCGCCAACCTTATAGCATAGGATTGCATATTCTTGCACATTTAGGTCTTTCTACATATACGTGGAGGCTGCCATTTTGTTTTTAGTATATGGAAAATTGTCTAAATTATTTTGTAGTAAATTACATGTACCTATGCAGTTTATTTTAACAGTCCTGCAGTCTGTGATGGAGTCAAAGCTATATTTGTTTAGCCTTGATGATTCAATCAGAGAGATGTTATTAGACTCCCAACAGAGAGACATAGCTTATCTTGTTTGACTAAAGAGAAATCTCCCAACTGTCCTGGGGTTGTTTAATGAGTTGTGGATGTCATATATACCTAGATTGTTCTTCAGATGGTACCCCTCTCCATGCACACACATCAACTTTATTGGTTTCCTGCAGGTACCTGTACTATTTTTAGACTGTTGTGTTTTGATTTGGGGTGTGTTTTTTTTGTTTGAAAGATACATACACCATATCCCTGGTATTTTGGTATGCAACAGAATGAACAGATGCTTCAGAAAATGGTTACAAAACATGATTATTTCTCTTGGATCGCCCCCATTCCATTTCAATGGAATTTTTTATACAATAAACAAATAAATTCTACTTCAACCATAGTTTTACTAACGAATATTGGCCATATTAAATTGCATATAATTCTAATCAAATTAATTGAATATATATGACATATTTAAAACTTAAATTGAATGTAAAATGTATTCATTTCTATATTTCTATTTACTTACTTACTTTTTATATAATTAATTATCTACATAATTATTAATTTATTTATTTAATCATTTTTTATTTATTAATGTTTTCTCATGTTTATTTGTTTTAATAATTTCTTTATTTTATAAGTAATTTTTAAAATTTTAATTTTTAATATGCGTGTATTTATGTATTGATTCATTAGTTTATTGATTCATTTATTTTCGATTTAAAATTTAATTTTCGATTTATATTATTATTTATTAACAAAATTATTCAACTATTTATTTAAAAGTATTTAAAAAAATTTTTTACTCATTTATTTATTTCTACATTTATTTATGTATTGATCAAATAAATTGAATACATATGACATATATTTAAAACTTAAATTGAATGTTAAAACCGTGTATATCACTAAACTATGGCTGTAATTTATATTGCTTTCTAGTAATGCCATGCAAGAATCTTGCACAATTATCATCTATGCGCTTGCTTCTTCTGCCACATAATTTTAGCAACTAAAAGCCGTATTTACAAATGTTGCTATTTTTGCTCTTTCTATTTGCCTTATATCGCAATTTCCTTTTGACCGCCAACTTTTCATTTTAATGGAATTTTTATTTGCACTTCTATGAGTGAAATCCCCATCCCGTACGCGATCACATCGGGCCGTGTATCTTCAGTAGTTGATAGTCCGATCCATGATAGTATAAATAGGCGTTAATCATTAGTGATGCTCATGATTGAAAATATACTGAAGGTTTGGCATCGATGGCCTGTATTTTTGTACGTAGTTATTAATAAAATAAAAACACGGTTTGAAGCTAAACACCTGTCTAACTTGGACATAATGTTTACCTAAACGCAATTGCTGTTGGTAAAATGATTCACAATGTTTGATTTTTTTTTTTAAATCTTATATTTATTTGAGATCCATGTCATTCTTTACCTACCCATGACATAATGTTCTTTGCATTTTTGAATTCCTCATGAAATTACTAACAAGCCCCTCTAGGATTGCCATGGGTTACTGTCTATATTGGTTAAATAACATACAGGCTAATGAAAGTTTAAATATTTTTTTAGAGTTTACGTTATATTGAATTCACTATGCCCCCTACACTGATTTAAACTGCATTTTTGAATTGCCAATGTTGAGAGCTTTCCAAAAATGTATAGACCCTATACTTTTGCTATCAAAGGTTAAAAAAAATTCCGTTAGAGTAATTTATATAAATTGGGGTTAATATTTGCGTTTACTGTGTAGCGAATAGGGGAAAAGCCGATCATGCGACTTATCCATCCATAATGAATAGTTGTTACATAAGGTTGACAAGTCTGTTAAAACACAGACATAATAAAGACTATTAAATAACTTAAGAAGAGACCAAAATCATGTTTGTAGCTCATACAGAGGTTGATTCAAGGAAAGGCACCGCTTGGCACACACTTTTTCCCCATATAGTTTATGTGTACCTCCCCCCTTTATGCTTTGCTTTGCTTTATCCTGGCTTTTTTTAATATGTTTTTGCTATTGACATGAATTTGCCTTTCATTCTTTTTTAGCTGGGCTAGTACATGAACATATGACCGTAGACATCTGCGCGCGTAGCGCGCCAAAACATAGCTATTTTTACTTTGATTTATGAACGTTCCAGAGTATTTCGAATTAGAAACCACATGTGCATATTGGTAAAGATTTTGGAAACTAATACACTTTTTTGACCCCCCCCCCTCTGTTGGGGTTTTCAAAAACGTTTGTGACCCCCCCCCCCCCCCTTTGCAGAGTATCAACACTTGCCCCCCCCCCCCCCCCCCCCCCGCCCACCAGAGTATTTATGAACGCTCCCTTACCAAGATGTCAGCCTTTTAAATATTTTAATCATAAAATGTTATGGCAACAATTAAGGGAAAAAAAGAAAATTATAGAAGTCCTGAAAATGGTGCCCATGGGGACCATTAAAACTGCTTTATTTACTTACTTGGACTTAATGATATTTGGATCATTCCACGTGATGTCATAAACAACCTTGGGAGAAGTTGTCTTCATTTCAATAATTTGGATCTACCTTTCATTTCAACACAATCAAAATATAAAGTTATTCCAAATTCATAATAAAACACCCATAAAACATCGGTGACAGTGAGCACTGTAATCTCAAAATTGGGATCAATTTGGCTTGATAGTGTCCTAATTATCCAGGAATCAATGCACTATTAAATCAAAAGGTTAAATCAAACTTGAATACAAATACAGAAAAGAATCTGACAACAACTTGCAATTCCATGTCTTATCTCTAACACCAAACTCAAACATAGTTCACTATAATAATCAATAGCAGGTTCATTGACCTATACATGTACCTAGGTGGTCAAATCCACCATATATGGGATTCAACAATGGATTGTCAAGCAATCTCAAGTGGCCAATTTGCACCCATTATCAGGTATCGTCATGTCACAAGCATGATGAACTTAACGCAAACACACGCTGTATCGGGCCTAATACCTAACTTACTCAACTTCGGTGTAAGAGACTAAGAGCTTTGCAGCGGACCACGCACACAGTGGGCAGCAGCGCGGACTGTTGCACTCTTTCCAATTTACCAACCGGAGCTGCCCAATACGCCATTTTATTCACAAAACACGCTAACAATCCACAATTAGAGTCCATTGAACCATCGATTACACTACTTTCCCGAATGATTTAAATTTCGTCCAAAGAACGGGGCACTTAATATAACCCTATTTTACCTATCTACGGCATTTTCCATTCTAACAAGTACTTAAAACTCCATATTTTGGGCCACGCATACGTTTTGGTGTGTTCAGAAATAGAAACAAAATGGTTCGTCACGCAGTTTCTCCTCAAAAACATGCTACAAATTCACAATTAAACCATCGATTACACCACTTTCATGGACGAATTGAATCTCGACCAAACCACGGTACCATTTAGACAACTCTATTCTATCTAAATATATCATTTTCTATTCTAACAAGCATGGCTAATTCCATATTTTGCGCCATGCCGCGACGTCGGGGTCGGGGTGGGTTGTCTATGGAAATAGAAACAAAATGGCTCGTCGCGCAATTTCTCCTCAAAAACATCGTATAAAATCACACTTGAACCATCGATTACACTACTTTCCTGGCTGATTTCAATTTCGTCCAAACTTCAGGAAACTTCGCTATCTCTATTCTACCTATCTATTGCATTCATTTTTCCAACAAGCGCTGCAAACTCCATATTTTGGGCCACGCACAAGTTTTGGTGATTTTTGAAACCGATTAGAAAGTTCTTACCGTGCAACTTCTATGTAAAATTTAGCGTTGCTGCATTGCGCGTCATTGGGCTACCAAATTTGGCTGGAGCAACTACTCTAAAAATGACAAAACGAAACTATATAGTCAGCCTTCGGCGACTCAAAGAAGGCAATGAAGAAGTAACTGCAATTTTCTGCTATGAGGATGCTGAATAGAAACGAGAATATTAGTGGTTATTGTAAAGTGCAGGATAAAAGATAGAAAATATTTAAATGTTGAGTAAATGTTAATACGAGTTTAATGATAGATTATAGAAACGATATACATTATATGATATAACAGATAGTTGACGATGCTAGACATGCGCGTGTAGTCCACGGGGCGGCTTTAGGGCAAGAGGAGAAAGGGAGAGATAGAGAAGAGAGAGAGAGAGAGAGAGAGAGAGAGAGAGAGGGAAAAGGGGAGAGATAGTGGGAGGGGAGGAAGGGGAGAGCTTTTATTAGTGTATTTAGTGTCTCTCACTATATCCGTCTCTGATCCGTGTCAGTGTTTTATAACAAATGTAAATATTGATATCGAGAAGGGGTTTTCTAGGCCATTCAGACAGGCTTAAACCCAACAGCTCCTCCCCTGAACCCCGCCAACGGCATTCCCCCTACCCCCAGTGACGTATCCAGGGCAGCAGGCTATGCCCCCATCCATTTACAAAGGAGTAAAAAAAGAAAAAAGAAGAAAGGAGGAAGAGAGGAAGAAAGGAAGAAAGAAGGAATAGGAAAAGTAGAAGGAGGAGGGGAGGAGGAGGAAGGGTAAGGAGCAATACTTTTCATGTGGGTGACGACGTCACCCCGCCCCCCCCCCCCCCCCCGACTCCATTAAAATATAGATAAATGAAAACATTACAGGTGACTCGATTTTAACTTCGTCAAACTGGACCTTTTTAGCGTTAAAATGCAAATCTCTGGTGCTTCGCGCGAATAAGTGTCAATGTAAAGTTATTCAGGCATAATAAAATTGCTTCAGGAACGTTTTTTGGACCATTTTAGTTTTAAAAATGTTTGAGCGCTTCGCGCGCATTAGTTTGAATGTAAAGTTATTCAAGCTTAACAAGATTGCTTCAGAGAAGTTTTTTCTGGACCATTTTAGGAACATTACCTATACAAATCAAAACCTGCCCCAGATGCCACAATGCCCCAGCTTATAGTATACTATACTACATATGTTAGTATACCATTAGGAATAGGAACATTACCTATATAAACGCCTATCTGAGAAATCACAAAACCTGCCCCAGATGTCTCAATGTCCCAGCTTAAAAAGTAATACTATTATAGTATACCTTCCTTTAAATTATATTGTTCAATGGCTGGTCTAACCAGAAACGGTTGTCAGTAATAATATTATACTACATGTTAGTACACCATTAGGAATAGGAACAATACCTATATAAACGCCTATCTGATAAATCGCAAAACCTGCTCCAGATGCCACAATGCCCCAGTAAAAGTAATACTATTTATAGTATACTATACATAGGGCCTATACTATACATTATATAAGTTAGTGGGCCATTTGGAATAGAACACTACCTACATAAACGGCTATGTGAGAAATCACAAAACCTGCCCCAGATGCCACAACGCCCCAGCCCAAAAAATAATACTATTATAGTATACTATACATATACTATATACAGGGTGTCCCACAATGCCCTCAGTTCGAAAAATAAAACTTTAATAGTATACGATACATATACTATAGATGGTATTATACAATTTGGAATAGGAACACTGTCTATTTTTAAATAGACAGTGTCAAATTAAACGCCTATCTGAGCAATCCCAAAACCTGCCCCAGATGCCACAATGCCTGCCAGCTCAAGAAGTAATAATATGTAATAATACTGCGCCAATAAAGTATCTAAACACTTATAAATGGTCAGATTTATCGGAACCTGAAATAATATGCAAACAAATAATTAATTAATTCAATTTACAGTTATCTTCTGCGCATTTTGACATCTCTTTTTTGCGCTACGATGTTGTTTGGCGGATTTATGGGCACTTGAGTGGCTTAAGGTCGAATTCAAAAGTTGCAAAAGCTCCTATTCACCCCAATTCCAGAAGGGAACTCACACAAGCATCACACACAGACAAAACCAAGACAATTTGTTCTGTTTACTTAACCATGACAATTAATGATTGATTAATTATTGATGTATGCCCCCCATCTCTGACCCTTTTGTTTTGTTATTGACAATTAATGCTGATGTTTATCGCAATCGATTAATCCAACACGCGACAAACAAATCATTTATAAAAGGCGGGCAAAAATAACGCTGATCTTATTCGTCACAGTACAACGCTCTTGCTTGAATAGGGGCTTTTGCAACTTTTGAATTCGACCTTAAGCCACTCTGAGAAATCCCAAAACCTTCCCCAGATGCCACAATATCATCCCAGCTCAAAAAGTAATACTATTATAATATACTATACATATATATATACTATTTATGTTAGTAATACTATTGTAGTATACTATACATATTTAATAGATGTTAGTATGCCATTTGGAATAGGAACACTACTTAGGGGCGATATCCAAACTCTACAGTGATTTTAAAGCATTTTTCTAGCGATTTTACAACGATATTCCAACGGTATTTCGTTCTATTGTTAAGAGCATCGGAAAAAGATCGGTGATTAACTAGAAACCTCTCTACTTATCTGGCGTTAACAATATAACTATTGTAGTACTCTCGATGGCTGCATTAGTGAAGCAGACAGATCAAAGGCGCAAGGAAGGTTGTGTTATATTCTTTAAGAAATACTATAATATAGTCAAAATCACTGTAGAGTTTGGATATCGCCCCTTATATGAATCTTTATTTTCGTGAGTTCTAACATGAATGATAAACCGATAAAAATATGTACATGGATGTTTTCTATTACGTGTGTAAGTTTTGGGTGGTTGTTGGTGGTTGTGATCGCACTAATTAGCATTATAAATATATGCTTCACGGAAATATCCCATATTTTTGGGGGGAAAATACGGAATATTTACGGATTCTGTAATTTTGCGAAAATTTCTAACAGTGCAGACTAACATGTCGTTGTATCGAATGTAGGAGCCTGCGAAATGTCACTGGGTATGCAGAGTCACCTGCTCCCTGATAATCAGATAACGGGTTCCAGTTATTGGGACAATCCGAGGCAGCCCCATTTTGCTCGACTTCACAATGATAGCTACTGGATGCCGCATGTAGAAGACAACGATCCGTGGTTACAGGTTTCTTTTGGAGAGCAGATGGTGATTTCTGGGATGATTATCGAAGGAATTCTGGACTTGGAGGCTGGATGGATATATATGGATAGATTCTTCATAACATACAGCAACGATGGTGTTGATTGGAAGCCATATATCTACTTTGACGAGGAGGTAATGTCAAGGAATTCAATGGTAGACGCGGATTGTGTTCAAAAAATATGGAAACCATTTTTTCTTTTCATAATATTGATTAAAAGCAAACAATATATTATTGATATACATATGGAAACTAGAATACCGTTTGAACTAGGTGTGCACATTACTTCTAGGTAGAGTTGAACATTTGCAGATAACAATTGGATGTGCTTCTTTCGTACTAGTGGCCCTAAACTATCATCAATATATTATTTGCGAGTGTAGTGAATGCCTTACGCCTTTTCTTTTTTGGACCCTGCGCAGATTCCACACTGAACAGGTGTCTCACATTTAGTTTAGGTCCCTAGGTGAACATCTTAAAATATGACACTCCTACTTACAAAACTATCCGGGTAGACAATTTGCAGAATGAATCAAAACGTTTCTGAGAGTGTAATAGCTTGACATTGCGATTTGGAGCACCGGATATTTTACAAACACGTGCGTCTAATAAATTGCATTACCTATTTCATCATTTTTCAACACAGACTGATCAGTGCAGTGCAATACAGCCTACCAATGAAGCGATTGTCAACAAAACGGAAGCAAAAGCCACCGAATTCAGCAACCCATACCCATGCCGTCGACTGCTGATTTTTCACCATCAATTTAAAGCGACATTCGTTCGTCTGCATCCAGTAGTCACAGGAACCTCGTTAAGGGATCGATTGAATATTGGGGCGAGAATTGAGATACTTGGTTGCGTGGATAATGGTAAGACAATTCCCAACAATCCAGCCATAATTCCTTCAATCAATTGGGGGCACGGTAGTGATTTTGGTTAATACCCCTGTCACACATACGGCTATCAGGCCTTGCGCTCGCGTTGCGCTGAAAAAAGTAGCAAAACGCCATGCAAAACGCAGTAAGGTCTCTAAGAATCAATTGGGGACGCAGTGGACACCATCTAGAGCGGGGTAGGGTCCCCATGATTGCCCTTGAGCGCCATACCAAGCGCGGCGCTTGTTGTTTACGCTCTGCTGTGATCAAGCTAGCGCTTGTATTGCGCTTATAAGTCGCTGTCTGCGTTACTAGTACCTTCTCAAAACGTTTTCATAACGTTCTCTGCGTCGACGCGGAGAGTACAGAGCGAATGCACGAAGGGTATTAGATTAACAAACAATAGAAATACTAATACTGTATTATCATGATTCGATAATTAGCAATATTAACCTTTGTAGGCTTGCAAATAGTATACTATCAACTCGAATGTATTGCTACGACTTTAGCTTTGGAATACTGCTATTTTAGTCAAATGTCGTTGTTACAACTTTTATTGTTTATAGTCTTTTCAAGGGATATCTGTAATTTAGAATATTTAACATTGATTGTTATTTAAATCCTATTAGAGAGCATTATCCTAGCTTAGCGTAATCCGATAATGCCACTTTTGTATAGCCATGGAAATAGTAGCGTGTCTCGTTGGCGGAAGTTTTGAACAGGTGTATCAATAACATTGTTGATTAATCTGAATACATTAAAATGATATAGTGATAGTATCATGATGTGTTTGTCCCTGCTCATATCGGTTCAATAAGAAAACCATATTGAATTATATGGATCATAACAAAAATGTAATGGTTGTGGCAGAGTATGTTTGGCTTTATAGAATTTGATTATCTCCTGACAGCAAAGATTCGTTCACACTAGACATTATTTACCGTGTGGTGCGGTACGTTATCGCAATGGAATTAAAAAAGAAATGTTTAACTGCCATTGCGGCAGTATGTGACGCATTGCGTTGACGCTGACGTTCTCCTATTTGACCACACGGCGCTGACTGCCATCGCATGCGGTGACCTGCGTTGACCCGGCGCGACCTGCGATGAGCTACCGTACATTGCGGTGGACGTAAGGCTACCGCATCGTATCGCACGGCAAACATCGCCTATTGTAGTGTGAACGAACCTTTACTGCAGTCGCAGAGGACATGACAAGTAGTTTGTATGCGTCCTTGCTACGTCTACGGGACACACACTTTGCGCTGCCACGGCGATACTACTGAGTCATTACAGCAGTCTGAACAGAACGCTGAACCTCCACGCTTGTTTTGTGCATGCACAAAACAAGCGCGGTGACTGGCGCTCAAGGACGACTTTTGGTCATTTTGATTACAATGCACCGTCCATTTTTATCCAAATAGATGAGAAACCCCAAATTATGAACCTCAGAATTTTTTTATTTTAAATGTGACCTTTTTTAAAACAGATTGCGACTACTCTATCGGGATTGCTAAAGGAGGAATTGAACCGGTAATAATGCAATCGTCAAGTACCCTTAACAAATTATACACAGCTCAACTCGCTCGACCAAGAATCATTTCAGATATTGGTAAAGCTGGAAGCGGATGGAAACCAATATCGAGTGATACGACCCCCTGGATTGAAGCTAGATTGGACAGAGTATACACAGTGCGGGCAATTGTAACGCAGGGTTGCGGAAATCAACAGGCGTGGGTAGAAGAGTATCGACTTCGATACAATAATGACCGATCAGAATCAGAGTGGTATGGTGGGTCTTCACAAGCAGGATCTAAGGTTCGTGATTGGTAGCCATAAGATGGAAGAAGAGGTCCACGATAGAAGCAAACATTTATTTTTATTTTGTTGTCTTTTAACGGACAATAACTAGATTTGTAGCAATAGCAACCATTACCAGAACTCATTTATCCTATTCGCACGCTTGCTCTTCAGTGCGCGTATGCTTCAACCATTACGCTACAAGGCAATGCCGGCTTAGCAGCGCTATAAATTGTTGCCCTAAAAACCGGCAACAAATTTAAATATTCGCCTTCCATCAAAGCTGGTTGCTATAAATGACATAATTCTCGTGTGCAACCAACCGACTGTATTGCAATGCCCATTGAGTAGTTTAAACGCTTGAGCATGGATGTAATTTGCAACATAATGCAGTTAGCAAGAAGTACTGCTCGAATTTAAATATAAAACCAGGTAATTCTCTCGTAGTAATTGATAACAATAGGTTTACTAGACCGAATTAATAGCGCTCCTAAGCGGGCAATTTATGTCATGGTTGTAGTGACGATGTCACATTCATAATATTACATATAGTTTGTGTCATCCCACACCTAGTTTACTCACTCTTCTTAAATATCAAATCATACTGTAAAGCAACTAACTATTTCGATTTTGATTTATAGGTGTTTATTGGAAATATGGACAGTGAAAGCCTAGTCCGTAACTTAATCTCCCCTGAATTTATAGCCACTTCTGTGCGGATATATCCAGTCAAAATCGATAACAGGGCGATATGTTTGCGAGTAGAACTTATCGGCTGCGAATCAGGTTAGTTTCGTGGGAGGGGGCTAATACAAGTTTGTCGTAAGAGCATTTGTATCTGTACCTATGGAATTTTACATTAAAAGATGTTATTAAATCAGTCAGGTATACGGAGAAAACGAAACCGAGTAAGATTACTGGACACGTGACTCTTGTTGATCTGGTTCGGTGAACAAGACGAAGAAAGATTACGGGATGTGAACCCTTCACTGTACAACAGTATAGGAATATTATAAGGGGAACACAATTAATGGAAAGAAACGGGATTTACATTCGAGACGGCCTATAAACTGGTTGACTCGGAAATACATCATATTGACGGATTTTTACGGACGGAAATAAAATTTCGCTGCCGGAAATCGAAGCTACATTGATTTTAAGACCCTATTTCAGACCCATTTCAGCGATGTTTAGTGGAAGGGAGAGCGATATATGATCGAATTAATTACGTCAACTCTATCGATCAAACATCTAACGTCCATCAATAGCATGAATAGATGAATAGAGAACTACTGGTTTACAACCTTTTTGGCCAATATTATCGCTGCAATTTGAATCAGAACCCTTTTCATCGCTACACTTAGGCGGCTACCGGCCAACAGTGCACAGCCTATCAGCACTACTTAGATTGTGACTCCTAACAGCTCCCCAAATATCGATTGGGTTGACGAGGCAATTGAGACTAAGAGTGTGTTTCTGCTGGGGCACTGCAAAAAGTAAACGCTAATAAACGCTAAGTT
Source organism: Ophiura sarsii (assembly GCA_035610835.1). NCBI lineage: Eukaryota > Metazoa > Echinodermata > Ophiuroidea > Amphilepidida > Ophiuridae > Ophiura > Ophiura sarsii. The sequence continues at coordinate 45,467,161 of CM069445.1, read as the reverse complement.
TGCCCAGTAGAAACAGGCAGAACCCGGCAATAATCGGTATTTTTGGTAATCCCAAAAACCTTCACAAACCAGGTTTGGAACCGGCAATAATCGGCAATAAACCTAATAGAAACAAAAAGGCGATTAATCTTAGCGGTTTGCGCCGTGAACCGTGTTACGCTGGGTTATACACATTGTGAAGCAATCCGTTTTCATTGTTTGGTATTACAAAAGGTCAAATGTCGTGGCCCATCGACTAGGATCGATAAACATAGCGGTAACTTTTCGCGAGCAGAAACAGGGGGTATTTAAAAACGGACCGATTGCAACTTAGCGTTTATAAGCGTTTACTTTTTGCAGTGCCCACGCAGAAACACGCTCTAAGTATCTTGCCCATGGACACAAACAAGTTGGCCATAGCGGGGCTATAACTCACAACCTTATGATCATGAACCCTGCTCTGTTCCACTGGACCACACATGCTCATATATACATGTACTGAAAGATGTCGCTCAAATCTCTGTATTGATGGTCCAATCCTAACGATCCCCTGTTTCTGAAAATGTACAATGTTATGTTTCCCGTATATCATTTATGTCTCTTTGTTTTCAGATATTAAAAGATGTGAGATTGATCATAGGGCTTCATGCGACTTCACACGAGAATGTTCCTACGAAACTGGTCAGCTATCCTCTCTAGGATACCCGGAAGCCTACCCACAACGTAGCACATGTACATGGAGAGTTATCACTGACCCTGGGTCTTACATTACAATGACCTTCATCGATTTTGACATCAAATCACTAGGATTTTGCGATTCCAGTTCGTTGTACGTGTATAACGGAGCTTCGGTAAATGACGAGCTTTTCATTGGTCAATACTGTAATGACAGACGTCCACCTACCATGATTACAAGTGATTTCAATCAGATATTCTTAAGACTTCTCTCTGGAGCGGAAGAGTCTGGAACTGGTTTCTTGTTAGAGTATGTTCAAAAGACTCGATTGAACATCGACATGGGATCACCTGGTAAAGTATAGTAGAAAAAGTACACAAATATTGCAGACCTGGGAGTGTCACACTAAATCACATGGCTGGATTCAGGCCTGTCAGTATAAATATTTATAATACTTAACAACTTTACGGAATCAACCATGCGTCATTCACCGGGAATCATTGTGCATTGCAGTACATTTAATTTATTCTAATTAATAATTAACGCGGGATTTTTGAAACCGATGTAAACTCGCATGAATGAAATGGGATTTGTAGCTTCTTATAGTTTTGTGAACATCCGGTAAACTACGTCATATGCAGGGGCCTCTGTAAGAGTGTGAATGTGTGTGAGTGGAATTAAACTTTACTTAATCAAACAGGAATACCATTTACCTGTGCCATACAAAACAATGTGGGAAAGAGGACACATTTGGATTGTCGATAAATCGAGTATATCATTTCAGTATTGATGTTACCACCAGTTATGTTATTCATGAATTCTACAACAGTCATATATAATAGCTAATCTAATACAATTCTACCGAATAACCGAGTATTTGTTATTAATGTACACCGTAATACAGAGCGGTGTAAAACATTTTAAGGAAGCACTGCACAACTTGTACGTAAGACAGACACGATAGTCGCCAAAGTATTTAGTTTGCAATACAGACACGATACGTACAAGCAACATTGAAAATTGAACTGAGACAAATGCAAACATTTCTATGGAAATAATTAGTATTTATGTTTAGTTCAACTTTCATTGGTCCTTGTGTGTATGGTGATACAAAATATTACTTTTAGCGACTATCGTATAAGTCTTGCGTACAAGTCACCTATGAGCCATGCGGACTAGTTTTGCAGTGTGGCCTAAATAGTTTATGACACGATTAGAAGGCACTGGATGGCGAAGAGTTAAACAGGTAGTGATAGGTAATCCTTTACGCTGACTTTGATCCGATAATACATCCACACGACAGACACAATTATTTATTCCATTATTGCAGATCAAATATGCCCAAGCAACTGGACTGATTTCAAGAGCAACTGTTACCATGTCATTGAAAAAGCTGAGTACATTAGTTGGATTGAAGCCGAGGACAGATGCCGCTTAGAAGACGCACATCTCGTTAGTATTCGCGACGAAGAAGACATGGACTTTGTTCATTCGATGATTATACGGAGTCTAAAAACTGGTGATACACCACCGTTAAATGTATATATAGGTAGGTTTATATTTCATCTCTTTCATATAGCATAATTTGGTATTTGAAATACTAAAAAGTGTTGCGAGTATCAACGATTATATTGATTTAAAATAAATCTGTTGCAGGTTTAAAGTTACAACCGGACGAATGGATTCACAGATGGGTAGACGGAAGACCACTCGGTTACACGGATTGGCACGCTAGGAGCAAGTACGTATGATAATGTCTCATTGTAATCAATTACAACACCATATTCTCCCAGTAAGGGGTACATTGTCACAGAAGAACAGTAGTGTTTTTCGTTTGGATAATTTTGGCCACTTCACTAAATTTACTAACGTTTTGCTTGTTTGTGCATTTCATGATGTTGCAATATTCGTTATAATCTAGAATAAAGCCTAATAATAATAATAATATACTTAATGATACAACACTCGTGGGCCATCAACATATCCAATTATGTCAGTTCGATCAATTGATAATGACGTTATACGATTATATTACATTTTCGGCCAAATCACAGGCACGATAGATGGGTAGAACGTCAACCGGATGGTGGCAAATTAGAACTGTGTGTTCGGATCGTTATGAAAACGTTCCACTCGACGGATCATTGGCATGATGTACCCTGCGCATCTAGCAAAGAAGCAACACAGTACATATGTATGAAGCAAACTCAAGGTAAACAATTTAATTGGTTAGGAATTCATAGGGATGATTCTTAGGCACTAGAATATAGCCCTTTATGTTCAACATTGTTATACAATTTCATCTCATTTATGAAAAACAGTTCATCACCATATCACAGACAGTTTTCGATTTTCATTATCTATGGAGACAGGTGTATTGTTTGAAGTCAAAAGCAAACCAGGTCTTTGTGGAAACAAGCGGTCGAACCATGCAAGTACAAGACCTGGAAGCTGATCCATCAAGTCTATTTACATAACACCTTCTTAACGGCGATTCTCTTTCTTAAGATATAATGATCCCCGCCGATTGGAATCAATGGATTTATTCATTATGGCAGATGTATACACAATAGCACTCCATTCCGAATCCCGTCTTTAATCTACGATTAAGTTTGCCGTGGTGTTGCTAATTTATTTGATGGTTGAATAAATAAAATTAATAAAATTAATAAAATTAATTTTAAAATCTGCCGGAATTGCCCGAATGTGCAATTTAATGTGCAATGTTGTCAACTAAATTGAGGATTTCCCTAATCGCATGATGATTTTGAGCTTAGATTCTGTCAACATTATCTACAGTATTTCTGATTTCACACCCACTTGAGTAAAAAATGAATCTGACTTTAACCAGAGGGCTGACCAGCTCCAGGTCTAGTACTTTCATGGTTAAACTAAAAATCCCAAATCAAAGTTATCACTTGGCAACAGTCCTGATGCTAAATTAAGTCTATGTTGTTGATAAGATACTACGAACTTTTATATTTTGCAGATGAAACAATAGAAACAGAGTCAATTCAGGATATCCCAACCAAAGGTAGGTATCTGTGGAAAATTGTACTTTAGGTCCCAGATACTTGTATACCAGTATCGTTGAATTCTGACACATAACATTTGCCAGTATCGCTCGATACTGGTACATGTGCTACCAATAGTAATTTGTCCCAGTATTGACCGAATCTGGTACATAAGTATGTTCCAGTATCAAACGATACTTAAACATTTCATACAGTGCCCAGTATCGGACAATACTGGAACACTGAATGTGTATTTCGAACGATACTGGGTGTTCCAGTATCGGACGATACTAATACTACAGTCCAGCATCTGGGACCTAATAATAATAATAATAATTTTAAAAATCATTAATTAAGCGCTTAAAATAGAAGCGCTTTACATAGCATAGCACCCAAATACATTACACATCAACAAGTATAAGCGCACAAAAAATCTTAAAACTATATATAAAAAGATACGACATTATATAGATCAGGCAGTTCACTCAAGTTCATACCAAATGCAATATGCAAAATATTCAAACAAAAGTTTAAAAAGTACAAACCACCGGGGTTTTCGATAATAAACAATTGTACACCATAAGACATAGGCTCGTCAACGCGAACACCATATATGGCTTTATTGCACGCAGAAACAAAGCACGTGATACAGGGGAGAGGTTGCTAGCACTTCAACCTTTTCAAGTACACTTTTTCCGGTATCTTTTAATAAGCCTGATGACCAATAATCCATTTATGATATATATACAGGGTGTATCAAAAAACATTTTTTGCCGAGTACTGTAACCTTAGGCTGAGTTCACATAGGAGTATACTATTCGGGTATACGGGGCACGTTTTGCAGGGCACGCGGATAGCTTAAATCGAACAATGTAATTTCATACTACCGGGTCACATAAGAGGGTACTATTCGAAAAGGCCGTATACCTGCGTATAGAAATAGTATAGTATAGTATGGTGGGAATCGTGCACGTTCGATTTTCGTGCATCGTATACCGGCCTGTTTGGATGAAGCAGCTGCAATTCGTGTGTACAGGCGTTCTGAATTTCCCTTATCACGATTTATAAACAATTTATTGCGTAGAATAGGGTAAGTTAGAAATATAGGACTCCTTTGTACTCATTTTATTGCAATTTAATAGACCGAGTAGGGCGCGCGTACTACCCTATGTGACTGGCCGTGCCCGTATAGCGTATAGCGAATACCGAATAGCGTATAGGGTATACCGTATACCGTATACTCCTATATGAACTCAGCCTTACAGAACTCGACAAAAAGTGTTGCGGTTTTTTTATACACCCTGTATAGAGTATTCTTAAACAGCTAATAAAGTTTAAGCAATCTCATTGGTTCTCAGAGAAATCGGCGACATCTAGATGAGACAACTTAACACGGGGAGGTGGGGCTTACGTTTTAACAGTGCGCCCGACCTTCACAATGCGTGGTTTGTTCCAAAACGCGCCCTACTGCAGTGCGTCTTTAGCGCTTTTCCTGCGTTTATGCCGGCGCCACGACGCTTACGCATGGTTTACTCAATTGTTTTCGGGGGCGTTGTTTAAGCGCTGTGCTTTTTAACGAGCGCTATATAAGTGCCTATAATAATAATAATAATAATAATAATAATAATAATAATAATAATGTGATTGGATGGAATGTTCGTGGGTTATTCGATCCTAGCAGGGGTAAAAGTTGTCAAATGTGGACAATAAAATGTACTTATTTCTTTGATAAATGTCTAAAGTATGATTGTTTAAGAATAAGAATAAAGGTATTGTTTTTAGACCGTACCAGTGTTATATTGTCTGACATAAATGCGGACGATAGTATTATTTTAAGTAAAACAAACGGTCTAAAAGCAATAGCTTCATTCTCTAATTATAATGCCAACAAAATACATATTTTCTTCCGCGAGAGCACCCGAACCATACTTTGCCATTTCTGTTGCGAACAAAACCACAAACCATCACCGTTACAAAAAAGCCTCCCCCAAACAAACAAACAAACAAACAACAACAACAACAAACAAACAAACAAACAAACAAACAAAAACATATCAGTTCTTAAATTTCCTTAGCAAACAAAGATTTGGGAAATAAACATACGTTTATCTTTTTTTCAGACTCATGCCCAAGTAACTTAACCATGTGCATGAATAGCGAGTGTATCCATCATGTGTACGCCTGTGAAGAAGATGCCGGGTGTTTACCTCACGAAGAATGTTTAGGTAAGAAGAAATCCAATATATTTACAACCACTCAACTACATCTAGTCAATGCTATTTAAACCTAAAACATTTGGAAATGATTCCTGATTCAATTACCTTTATATGGGTATTACCTTCCTGGGAGGAAATCATGTCTAACATCTCTTTACTGCACAATTCGTTGGTGGTATTACATAGTGACGTATGGTCGGTGGTATTACATAGTGACGAATGGTAAACGTTGTTAATTTTGTGATGTACAGCATAGTGTTTTAAATTAATTAATTAAATATCGTACCAATGCCAAAAATGTATAGTTAATTGGATATCAAAAAAGCTAATACAATTAGTCTTGTTTTAACATAGTGACGTACACACCATAAGTCACTATGTAATACCACTGATGAATTGCTAGAGCTCACTTCTGCAATGATTATAGCCAGATATAAGTGAAATATTGCCAAATTTACTACTGTTTATATACCTATTTTAAAAAAAATTACAAAATATTCAGATGTATTCTTTATGTTTTTTCAAACTCTTACTTCATGTTCATTCTTTTGATTTATTTATGTATTTTGTTTACATAGCCACACCAGATTCAACACACTTGTCAACAGTTTTACAAGGGAATTGCAGACAATGGGAATACCAATGTCTAAGGAGTGGTGAATGCATCTCAAGTTCATTCCTATGTGACTTTAAGACACAGTGTGAAGATGGATCGGATGAAGAAGATTGCGGTAGGTTATGTTTAAAATGAAAAGTTATAGTTCCTATCCCAGATTAATGTAAAATATATGTAAATTACAAATAAAAAGTATTAAAAAAGATAATATTGAATTCATTCAAATTATAATTCAGAATTATAGACGAGGTCAATATTGTTGACTCTTACGATGTACATTATATGCATTTTACAGATATTCAGAAAACAAACTTTAACAATAAGACCCTATTTATATAAAAAAAATTCTCTAGATTACCCTGAATGCAGTATGGACGAATACAGATGCTCAAATGGTGAATGTATCGATTCATCGTCAGTGTGTGATTTGATTATCGATTGCGCTTCCGGATCAGACGAATCAAAGTGCGGTATGTATATGGTTACGCGTTATGAACTCGCCTCCCAATAGGGTGGTGCTGTTACACCTTTTAGTTTCATGCTGTCATATTCCTTAAATATTTTTAAAACCACAAAAGCTATCTCAACAAATTTGGTATCATTTTAAAGCCCCAATAACGGGCTATCTGCCTGCAAAATAGCATTGGTATAGCTAATACAGAATGGGAGATACAGCTGTGTGAAGTTTGGGGACCAGGGGTGGTGCCGGAAGGGGTGCCGCCGGAAGGTGCCGCCTGTACAAACTCAATGGGGATAATCCCATGCTTTATTCTTTTTACAAGAACTAGTCATCCCCTTATGTTACAAACACCATTTTGGTCCCATTTTAAAGGATATTTAGTAGTCTTTAAGTATGTGGTTCAACAGACTTGTCAACTATTTGTAACAACTAATTAATTATGGATAAGGCCATGCCCAGTGGGCACGGTCGGTGAAAATTACGTTGTATAGACGTTGTATTAAGGTCGAACGTCGGGCAACCCAATTCCAACGTAAGAGCAACGTTATAATACTGACGTCCATACATCTATTCATGTTGACGTCGCACAAACGTTGCCTTATAATCGGCCGTACGACGGTCATCGCGCGACTTTAATACAACGTTGTGGCAACTAGTAATCTATGACGTCGGTGCACCTATTAAAGGGGCACTAAGAGATGTGTTGGAGGCCGCGCCCTCAATTATGATAACAACTGGGATTGGTATATTTTTATAATAGTATTACATGTATGAACTTACACCTATAAGGATTAAGAAAAATCAGCCCTCTTTGTACAAGAAAACGTCGATTCAAAAATGCTTGTAGAGCCGCAACGAGCATTTTACGTCCGACAGTATCCCCCTGCAGTACGCGTGATACATAACGCGAACCATATTTGCATAAGTTTTGCTGTGTTTTTGTTAGTAGAAACAACAATAATGGCAATTTTTAATGTTCATCTTGAATTCTGAAGTAAATTTTTAAACATTAAAAATTTTCAACACCACTTAATGTCCCTTTAATGTTGACGTCGCACACACGTTGATGTACACCGGCCATACGACGGTCACCGCGCGAGCTAATTTGCATATTTTACTTGGCCTTATATTAGCCGAGTAAATTGCGCCAATCGCTCATTAGCATAATTGCAATGGTACAACAATTAGCACCGGTGCTCGTGTTGACCCTTTCAATTATGCTAATGAGCTAATTTGCACCTTTTATTTATTTAAACCTATTTATTTATTTGTAAAGTCGATGCATTAATTTAACACCATTGAATGTATATTGATATATGCATATTTTCTCACTGGTTACAGGAAAGGGAAGTAATTGCTCACTGTGTAAATGCAAATACATTGAGCAAGAACATAAACATCAAAGAGCCACGACCCTGCAGCCCACCCCACCCCACACCACCATTCCCTGGTTACTAAGCGATAATTCACAAAGTACATGTACATTTTAGGGGAAAATCAACACATTTTCTATCAATTTTTTATGTTGATTCCATTTTTTTAAGTCTGCACAACGTTGAATATAGACGTCACACCAACGTTGTATTTTGGCGTTGAAAAACTTTCATATTCACCTTCCAGGCAACCATCATCCAACGTTAGATATTGACGTTGACACAACATTGTACCAACCAATTTGTGCCCAATGGGTGACCATCAGCTTTCTTCCTATTCGCTATACACAGTCAACATGAATAATCAGCCTCAATTTACCGGATTTATAAAAATGATTATAACAGAAAAATAGTTTTCAACCTATGAAAGCAAAAGTATACATTTTTGGAAAGCTTGTAACTAGAGGAATTTTAGAAATGCAGTTTAGATCAGGGAAGGGTACATCCTTAACAAATATTTCTGAAAATTCTAAAAATATATAAAATAAAAATTGGAGATATTCACTAGCCGGTATAATTACCTTACCGACGTAGTAACCTTTGACAATTATATATCATCTGATGGGTAATTTAATGAGAAATTTAAATATGTAAGGTAAATAATGATAGGGGTAGGTATTAAAAATATATGGATCTCAAATTAAAAATTAAAAAACTCTCATATTTTTCCGAACATTGTGAATCATACCATATTAGTCCTTGGTCGTACTATAATTTCAATGACATAATAATGGTTTCCTCATGCAATTTCCCTTCAGAAAACGTATACTTTTAATACCTCAGCTGGGGGTATACAAGCAAATATAATGTGTAAAGTTAATGTCGCGAAAGCCAAAATCCGTGTGTAACGCGAAAGGAGGCGAGCTTATGACACATGACCATACAGAGATTCGATTAAGATGCCATTATGTTTAATCGAGAATGAACACTGCATCTGCATGGTTTACTTCACAAGGAAACATTTTCCTCACTTCGAGATCAGTTAATTGACGCCGTAACGAGCATTTTCATCCCATTCATTCATTCATTTATCATTATTATTATTATGAGATGACTATTATGTTTTCCGACTCATTCCTCTTGATCGCGTCACATATTGTTTTCGTCGGCATGATTCTGAGCGGCTCATTTTTGGTGGGTTTTGTCCGTATGTGTTGTGTAATAACGAACCAGTTACTGCTTTATAACGTGGTTTCATTGTGCGTCATATATTTGGAAAAGTAAGGGTGTTGGTTTAGGGGAAAGTGGGATATAATGTGTATTGATTCCAACCTACTGCATTTTTAGTAAACCCATTAAAACAGAAGGTTGTTGCTAAGGTATTTTGGGCTCGTTACTATGACACGTTTCTGACCCACATTAAATCTCACGCTAAGCCATGGCGGTATTGAAATGTAGGCCGTATGTTACGCTCCTATGGCTATAATTATTATATGCCGTTTGATATAGCGTAATGTGTTCCAGGAGTATAATTGGTGGCCAGATTGTTGTACTTACTCCATGTTTCTGATTCACATTAGGTCTCACGCTAATAATCTCGAATCTATCTGATACTGCGTACACGTTCACCCACGGGTGCCGCCATTTTCACCATTACCATGCTTAAGTGGACGCCCTCTATGATTTTTTTTTATTTGAGCGTGGTATACATATTTAAATTTGCATCCAAATTTTGTCCGTTTTCTTTATCCTAAAGTGCTTTGCGTCAATGGAACAAATATGCCGCAAATGTAAACTACTGCGCAATCGCGTAAATCAGTTGCAGACAATAATTCACAATGGCGATGATTTTCTTGTATACAATAGACTAAAAGTTCGGACTAAAATTGTAGCTTTACAAGTAAGCTTCGACATATGATCGTCAGCCAAAATATTTCCCTTAGAGTTATATCTACATTTCTGTATACGTGACTATTTCCTATCTTTCAAGGTAATTCAGTTACAAGCATTTATACGTCCTGAAAATGGGCAAATAATACGATCATGTTTTTAGTACACAACAATCTCTTACACAGCCGCTAGAGTAACACTATTACATGTTTACGAATGTTCATCGTGAACTCCAGTTTTAGCATGTGTTAGAGATTGCCTAAAGGTGACGCATGCTGGGATTTCATTTTCAGGCCCGATTGGCTACAGATTCAAGTAAGGACAGCGTAAGAATGAGCTATGGTTTGGTATGGTTTCCAGTTTTCAATACGATTTATTCCGTTAAGATATAGTACCGGGTTCCAAAAGTGTCGGCATTTAATTATTTCCTTTCATCCTTCCGCGGTCCTTACCGAGGTTCATTGGCTATACGGCGCATAAAGGAACAAGGTTTGGTGTTTCCTAACTAGCGGTATCCATACTTTTACGTCCCATGTACGGTGATGCATCCCTAAAAAATTCCCTACGCAAAAATAAGTTAATCGCGAAGTACATGGAATGATATTGTGGTTTGTGTTTGTTGCTTTCCCCAGATTTATTATGGTATGTCATTAATGCTTTTCCTTTCATTCGTTTTCACTGGCATTATTTTGGTGTTTGGAGTCATTTCTACACTTATTAATTTTCATGTATTCCATTTTCAAAGAGATACTTTTATTTACAACATTTGATGATCATGTCTACCTAGCGTCTAACTCACTTGGCGTGAGTTCATTGATTGATACAAATAGTTTCGTAAAAGTTGAGTTGAGATATTTTATTTGATATTTGACCATAAAATATGTCCCGATTCGATTTTTTGGATATGATTTCACATTTTGAGCTACATATAAAGTCTGTATAGCTAGACGGTCAAACCACAACACATTTGACGGAGAAAAAAATTGCCAGCAATATAGTCTAAAAAATGACGGACACCATAAAATGTGTCCCGATTTGATTTTTTTGGAAATGATTTCTCATTTTGATCTACATATAAAGTCTGTGTAGCTAGCCGGTCAAACCACAACATATTTGACGGAGAAAAAAAATGACCGGCAATTTATACTAAAAAATGACGTATACCATAAAATGTGTCCCAATTTGATTTTTTGTATTTGATTTCACATTTTGAGCTACGTACAAATTCTGTGTAGCTAGCTGGTCAAACCGCATTGACGGAGAAAAATATTGTCAGCAATTTAGCCTAAAAAATGATGGACACCATAAAATGTGCCCCGATTTGATTTTTGGATATGAATTCACATTTTGACCTACGTATAAAGTCTGTGTATCTAGCCGGTGAAACCGCAACACATTTGACGGAGAAAAAAATTGCCGGCAATTTAGCCTAAAAATGATGGACACCATAAAATGTGTCCCGATTTTATTTTTTGGATTGTTTCACATTTTGAGCTACATATAAAGTCTGCGTAGCTAGCCGGTCAAACCGCAACACATTTGACAGAGAAAAAAATTGCCGGCAATTTAGCCTTAAAAATGACGGACCGCAAACCCCATTTGATGGAACAAATGACGTTTGCATTGAAATCCCAAGGATTTTTTCCGCTGCTGATTTAGGCTAAAAGATGATGGATACCTTAACATGTGACCCGATTTGATTTGTTGGATATGATTTCACATTTTGAATCGAAACCGTATTTGCTGCCTGCTACACTGTTATAATTTGTCACCACAACAATGTAACAACTCTTTGTAGTAAGCACGTGTAGAAACACCGAAGAAATCAAATTAAAAAAAATATTACCATCGCACTATCCATGATAAAAGACCACGGCTGTTTGATCCCACATACTTTGTCCGTTTTATTCTGAGAACACCGTCACTTGCTGGCCCGGTTCTGGTTTTAACTTATTCAAGTACCTGAATATACTGGCCATCTTTTGTAGAAATTTCAGAACATTTGTTGGTGCCATTTCTGAGTAATAGAGCTTTGAATATTATAATTTACTATAAAAGCGCCCTCATCGGCCACATTTCCCATAGAGTTACGTGTAAAATATGTGTAAAGTAGAAAATGCCGATAATTTAAAAATGGCTCGAACAATTTTCGTGAAATTTTCACCGTATACTCATATACATTAGCGCTACCTAAATCAGGTCAAACCATAACTGGGCCACTATGTAACCTTTTTTTATTCCATAATTCTAATTATAAATCGGACAGTCAAACAGCCGTGAGACACATATCGCTACACTGGGATACATAGTAAGTTAGCAAATACACGAAACAAATCACCAATAAAGCGGTAGTCATCGAATCTGGTTCCGCTGGGATCCTAATGTACCAACCTCAAACCTTGTCTACCAAAACTGCACAACCAAAACCAACTGCCAAATCCGAAAACCGCGAAACCCGCAAACCGCTCTAGTTATATTTGTATTGACAAGGTCAAAGGATCGATATAATTGATGGTTTATACGTATACTTATATTGACAGCCGAATCATCGACTGGTTTTCAATGCTACGACGGTACATGGTTATCTGCACATGCGCAGTGTGATGGACAACGTGACTGCGCTGGCAAAAACTGGGAGGACGAAATTGCCCAGTGTGGTACGTATAAAATCGTAAAGATGGTATCAATTTTGGCTAATTATTTAGATGTATAAGTTTATGGTAAATAGGTTATCATCATCTTGATTGCTCGACGTTATCTTTTTCTATACCAGATATTTACAGATCAAACTTTCAGTGTGATAATGGAAGTATTTCGTGCCAGAATGGAGCGTGTGCAGACGACCGATATCGTTGTATTTATGGTAAAGACAAATATGGACTTCCTTTGGGATGCAGGGATGTTACGCATCTTCAAAAATGCAGTATGTATGCAATACCTGGAATGCCTTAAATTCAATAGCTGCACAATCACTTCTTTACGAAAATTTGAATATCGCTGTGTTTTGGCTTTTTGTTATTATAAACAAGTTTGGTTACGAACTGAATTGGTATCAACTGTTATGATAATTCACTTGGTGTTAAATAGCAAAAACAGAAATAATGATAATCAGATTTTGCTCATTGATGAGGAGCTGTTTTACTAAGAGAAAAACTAAAGTTTTGTTTCCTTTGTTTGACAGACGTTGATTGTCCTCTAGAAACAATAAGATGTCCGAATTCCTACTGTATCCCTACACACAATCGATGTGACGGTACTTTCGACTGCCCAAACGGAGAGGATGAACAAAACTGTGGTAAGTAGACATATGTTCTGGTACTATTTAAGTAAACAAAGAATCGTGCGGTTTGGCATAATTACATCTTTTGTACATTAGGCTACAATGTTGATGATTTAACTATTGTAGAAAATGTTTTTGGAAAACAAATTTCCACCATCCAACATGATTTGGATAATTTTGAACAATGGGCTACAGAGAATCATATGAATTTAAACCCGACCAAATGCATGTTTATGGATGTCACCTTTGCGATGGATCCACCGATGCTTACCCCCACCCCCCTCCGTTTGTATGATCAAAACCTTCATTGCACTGACGTGGTAAAGATTCTGGGCATAAAAATTGCTAAAGATCTGAAATGGAACACCCACATTGGTGACATTACGAAACGTACAAGTGGACGGCTATTTATGCTTAACATCCTAAAACGGCATGGGCTAAGTGTTAAAGACCTGGTAACAATCTATGTTGGTTTTGTTCGCCCCCTTCTCGAGTATGCTCTACCAGTATGGCATCCTGGTCTGACAGAAAATCTCCACTATGATTTGGAGCGTATTCAGAAGAGGGCGTGTAGAATCATCTTAGGTTTTAACTACATTGGCTATCAGGATGCCTTAATAATATACAAATACTACATGGTAGAGGGGAAATAGAGCAAACTATTTTCCCGAGGTACTGCCCAGACAACATACATATATTGGCCCTATATTGGCCCAATATTGGCAATATTGGCATTGGCATTATCTTGTTGACCAATATTGGGCCAATATTGGTTCCCCATTGGCAATATTGGCATTGGCATTTTATTGGTCACCAATATTGGACCAATATTGGCTTTACATTGGCGCTCGTTAATTGGCATCATGTTGGCAACCAATATTGGACCAATATTGGTGACCAATTGAGTGCCAATGCCATTGGCACTCTCTTGGTCACCAATATTGGACCAATATTGGTTTTACATTGGCGCTCGTTAATTGGCATCATGTTGGCTACAAATATTGGACCAATATTGGTGACCAATTGAGTGCCAATGCCATTGGCACTCTCTTGGTCACCAATATTGGACCAATATTGGTTTTACATTGGCGCTCGTCAATTGGCATCATGTTGGCAATCAATATTGGACCAATATTGGTGACCAATTGAGTGCCAATGCCATTGGCACTCTCTTGGTCACCAATATTGGACCAATATTGGTTTTACATGGCGCTCGTTAATTGGCATCATGTTGGCTACAAATATTGGACCAATATTGGTGACCAATCGAGTGCCAATATTGCACACCCCCTATAAGAGGGGTTCGGAATTCCAGACTTTTCAGCTCAAATGATACCCTATAGAGGGGTTTGGAATTCCAGTCTTTCCCCTTCTCAGTACTCGTTAATGACGGAAATCCAGACGATTGTCAGTGTATATGTGACTCAAATCCTCGGAAATCCAGACTTTTTTGAACGATTAAGACTGGAAATCCGTACTTTTTGTAATGTCACTGTCGGAAATCCAGACATTTCTATCATTGGAAAATCACCCCTCTATAGGGGTGTGCACCTATTTTCTGGAATAGCCCATTAGTATGAATCCAGCAAACACAAAACGTTTTCAAAACGTTTTAATTTGGGTTTTATTTGGTTTCGGTTTAAGGAAACGTTTTTAAAACGTCACAGTTTAAAAGCATGTTTTTTGATCAGTAATTGTTTATATCAAAACGTTATAAAAACGTCAAAATAACGTTGTCAAAATACTCACAATTGAAACGAAATCATAACGTTCATAGAACGTTATAACACAACCTATTTGAACCCAGACAACATACATATATTGGCACAATATTGGCCCAACATTGGCATTGGCATTATCTTGTTGACCAATATTGGGCCAATATTGGGTTCCCATTGGCAATATTGGCATTGGTACTCTCTTGGTCACCAATATTGAACGAATATTGGTTGTACATTGGCACTTTTTCAATTGGCATCATGTTGGCAACCAATATTGGACCAATATTGGTTTTACATTGGCGCTCTTCAATTGTCATCATGTTGGCAACCAATATTGGACCAATATTGGTGACCAAGTAAGTGCCAATGGCGGTTGGTACTCTCTTGGTCACCAATATTGGACCAATATTGGTTTTACATTGGCGCTCTTCAATTGGCATCATGTTGGCAACCAATATTGGTCCAATAATGGGCGCAATATACCAGGGGCGGGAAATAACACCATTGATTTGATATTCAAATTATGACGTGGTCTAAAAAAGGCGGCCGCTGTTAAGAGTTATCGCTTCCCGGCCTTTTGGCTAGGATCTTGTGCCTTGTCCTGTCCCTTGAAGATTTGTTCCCTTGTCCTAGGCTTGCCCTTGGCCAAATCGGTCCTGGCTTCCTACCTAACATTTCTCCAAGATCGCCCAATATT
This sequence comes from Ophiura sarsii, assembly GCA_035610835.1. Classification (NCBI taxonomy): domain Eukaryota; kingdom Metazoa; phylum Echinodermata; class Ophiuroidea; order Amphilepidida; family Ophiuridae; genus Ophiura; species Ophiura sarsii. The sequence goes on along the minus strand of CM069445.1, from coordinate 45,451,239 downwards.
GGCCCAATATTGACCCTCATTGACGAGTGCCAATATTGGGCCAAGCTTGAGCCAATGGCCAAATAATATTATGCCAATATTGTAAGCCAATATTGGGCCAATGAAAAATCAATATTGGGCCAATATTGTTATGTTATATTGGCCCAGTATTGGCCCAATATTGGCACTCATTGGCGAGTTCCAATATTGGCCCAGTATTGGCCCAATATTGGCCCAGTATTGGCCCAATATTGGCCCAGTATTGGCCCAATATTGGCACTCATTGGCGAGTTCCAATATTGGCCCAGTATTGGCCCAATATTGGCACTCATTGGCGAGTTCCAATATTGGCCCAGTATTGGCCCAATATTGGCACTCATTGGCAAATGCCAATATTGGCCCAATATTGGCACTCATTGGCGAGTTCCAATATTGGCCCAGTATTGGCCCAATATTGGCACTCATTGGCGAGTTCCAATATTGGCCCAGTATTGGCCCAATATTGGCACTCATTGGCAAATGCCAATATTGGCCCAGTACTGGCCCAATATTGGCACTCATTGGCGAGTGCCAATATTGGGCCAAGCTTGGGCCAATGGCCAAATAATATTATGCCAATATTGTAAGCCAATATTGGGCCAATGAAAAATCAATATTGGGCCAATATTGGGCCAATATTGTTATGTTATCTGGGTGGCTACGGGCCTATCACCCCGAACCCGAAAAGTACCGAGGGAAAATAGTGTGCCCTATTGCCCCGATCGTACCATGTAGTATTTGTTTTATTACACCTCATGTGACTCTGGGGATGAGGTTGGAGGGAAATAGTCAAAACTATTTCCCTAGGGAAATAGTACTTGTGATAGGAATTAGCCAATGAATTGCCATGATTAGTTCATGAATATTTATGAGGTGTAATAACATGTGCTATTCCGGAACTCAGGAACCGTAGATACCAAATTTGTTTAAACTTTGCTAAATCCCTTTTAAAATCTAATGAATTCCGTGGTTGGTTACCAAAATCTAGAGATGAACAAGTGCATAATATGACTCTCCGTAGTGCTCACAAAATAACTGTTCCTAAAACACGTACCCTGCGTTACGCTCGAAGCTCAATTCCATACATGGTCAAACTCTTAAATCATACATTATAGTTCTGTTTCCAATCGGGGGTGGGTTGTTGTGTTATGCATGCTTAGTTATTTCTATGAATATTGTTTCTATTGTTCTATATATTACATATTGTAAATATTGTTGTAATTCAGCATTTTGCTGCGATAATGATATGTTTATTAAACCTTGAATTGAAGGCCCGCTTAGCAGCGCTATAAATTCATGTAAATTGGTGCCCTAAAAACCGGCACCAAATTTAAATATTCGCCTTCCATCAAAGCTGGTTGCTATAAGACATAATTCTCGTGTGCAACCAACCGGCTGCAACATAATGGAAACTCACCCATGCAGTTAGCAAGTAGTATCGCTCGTACACGCCGAATTTAAATATGATTGCCTGGTTGTACACGCGCACTGGGCAATCCTCTTGTAGTAATTGATAACAATAGGTTTACCAGACCGAATTAATAGCGCTCCTAAGCGGGCAATTTATGTCATGTTATGCAATATCAACCTACGGTTCAAATAATTAATGTATATTTTCTTACATTCCTTATTTTAGATAATTACCATTGTCCTGGATACTACAAATGTCATGGTTACAGGAATTGTCTTGAGATGTCTCAAGTCTGTGATGGCGAGAAACAGTGTCCGGATGGGGATGACGAGTTATTCTGCGGTATGATTAATCATTTTAAAGTGACAATTCAATAGAATGGTTATTTTTGCTGTTGCTGTTGCTGCTGTTGCTGCTGTTCTTGTTGGTCTTGTCTTCGTTGTTATCATCAATCAAAAGAATACAATATTGTTCATTACAGATGTCTCGTGTCCAGATGGATGTGTCTGTATTGGACTATCTATATCATGCATACATACTCACTGGGAAGAATCTATAGCCAGCCACATATCTGGGTCTGTCAGACAACTGTAAGTTGGTATTGTAAAAGTTGTAGACGTTTAATACGGGTTGCATATATGAAAAAGCGTATAAACTACCGACTAAAAGTTATTATTATTGATTACATTGGTGTCATAAGTACGGCGTCGTTGTTCTACGCACAAAATTATACTACCGAACGCCAATTATGTCAGACAATATAACACGGGTACGGTCTAAATACAAAACCTTTATTCTCATTCTTAAACAGTCATACTTTAGACATTTATTTAAAGGAGGTGTCCGGCAACACTGCCCATTATATTTATCATAAAAACGAATAAACACTGCCATCTTACGTACATGCAATTTTTAAAATTAGCGGTGATTTAAAGCCCCGATTTCAATGACGTCATAGTTATACAATGAACTTGCGCAAATTTGAGCACCAAGAACCGTGACGTCATTGAAATCGGCTTTAAATCACCGCGAACTTTTAAAAATGGCATGTTGAGGTTTTTATTTGTTTTTTATGATAAGTATACTGTTTTGTTCAATATAATTTGTCAACTTTTATCCCCGTTAGTATCGAATAATCCACACACATTCCATCCAATCCCTTGCGGTGAGTACGTCATGCGAAGGCGTAATACGCCGCATAAGCACGCAGGAAATGCACAGTAGACGCACTGCAGATGTGCGCGTTATGGAACATAACTAGAGTTACAACGCACTGCGCGAGGGTGGTTACGCTAATTAATGAGAATTGATCAAATATTTTTACCATTTAAGAACATTTAATACATAAAGTGTTATTTTATAGACAACTTGGACGACTGGATGTCGTTGGCGCCAGCGACTCAGATGACGACAAAAACACTATCGGCTCTCGTCTTTTCATCGAGTTATCTAATATGAAATTCTTAATTTTATTGTAAGTACCCTTTGAATTTTATACGTTAATTGAAAATCTAATTAAGAAAAAGGGGACTATTAGTACACGGGATTAAAACCATTTATTGTTGGATGTGTGGGATTTCAGACCATTTCCAGTATATAAGTTACGGGGATAAATAAGGTAATAATATCTGGGAAGAAAATAACAATAGTTTTTTTAAACTATTTTTGAATACGTCTTATACGGCTTATATTAGAACATTGACTCGTTTCTAAACTATTATTGCAAAGACCTAACTCGGTTTAGGAAAATTAAAACCAAACTATTCAGCGCCATTATTGACATGAGTTATGCCTATGAATTTTGTTTACAGAAATGTGTCAACGAACCTCATTAATCACATAGACGTGAACACATTTACTGACAACGTGAATCTTCGCATTATGTAAGAACACATCGAGGGTTGAGCGCCAGAAGGCCGTAACTCAAAAAATGCTATTCTGAGATAATCAACTTTCAAATGTTCAGGATTCATTACAATACACTGTAGCACCCAACTTATAAATTAAGAGTGTTTATGAGTTATCTCTTTATGCTTATGGCGCTCAACCCTCGACATAAGTATCCGAATAAATTAAAGAAATAAACTGATAATATAAATGTTATTCTTACAATTAAATGCTTGAAACAGTGCGTGCCTTATTACGCTTCTTGTCATTATTCTAAACTGCTCACAAAAAGTTAGGAAACTTTTTTAATCAAGTATATTTTTTATTATTTATTACCCTCTTTGTATCTGTTATATATCAATGGAAGCTGAAGTCTTCCTCTTTAAAAATATACCACATTTGCAATGATTACATGTTGCCGAACTTGGCCACATGAATGAGAATGAGGCAAAGTCACAAATCAAATGTGCCAAAATTACCGTATCTGTGCTAAACAGTCAATAGGTAATGATCAATAATTAAACCGTCATGCTTGAGAACCATAAATGGTTTACACAAAGATTTGCACCAGTGAGCACAACACACACAAGTTAACCCTTATCTCTTTAGAAAACCATTATTTGGATATTTGCAAGACTGGGTTAACAATGGCTCCAGGTGGAAGGTCATGAAGGTAAGTGATGAAAGGTTTAGGCCTACAACTTGTGCATTTTTCTGAGACACGGTAAATGTTTTGCAGTTTCAATATGTCGCGTTTAACAGATTTGGAGAGAGCCCGTGCCATTACCTATTGACTGTTTAGCACAGATAACGGTAATTTTGGCACAGTTGATTTGTGACTTTGCCTCATTCTCATTTATGTAGCAAAGTCCAGCAATATTTCATCATTGCACATTTGGTATCATTTTAAAGAAAAACACTTCAGCTTTCCATTGATATGCAACATAATACAAGAAGGTAATAAATAATAAAAATATACTTGATTAAAAAAGGTTTCCTAACTTTGTGTGAGCAGTTTATAACGTGAAAACAAAACGGAATGAAACAATTGATTGTTAATTCACACCTGTAAATATCATCGCTCATTAATTTTACCATTTATTTTGTTCACATCAATAGCTCACTAGGCGGAAACGCGATCACGTCTATTCCGAATGCTACATTCGTGCATCTTCATCAATTACAATATCTGTAAGTATTTATATATTGTTTCCAATCCTAACTCTTTAATATCTCTATTTTTTAATTGGGAAAGACCTAATAAAGTACCCAATACTGGCCCTATGTAAATGTAAAGAGTTTCCCAACTTGAAACTGAAGTTGTACATGAGTCTTAGATGATTAACTTTATTAACCCAGCAATATACCACAACAAACCACCCGGGGTGAAAGGAGCAATAGGCCACCTGGAGCCACAGTCCGACCTACATAGACATACACGGAATGAAGCGTGAAACTTGTGCTGCGTGTAGAGATGAGTGCCCTATACCAACCTATACTTTACTCTACAGGACGGACTATGGCTCCAGGGGACACCGGTACTGTGCTCAGGGTGCCTTGAGCCCGGCCTTCCTGTGTCACGTCTATCCCATTTACGGAATAATCCTTTAATCTGTCAATAGAGGATTTTGTGTAAGGTTAATTCCGTACTGGATAACAGCAAGGATATACCTACGATAATAACGGGTCCCAAAAAAACTGGGTCTAAAAATGGCAGAACGTATAGTTTAAAAAGTAGGACACGTAGCTGTTTTGTATTAAGTGATATAAAGGTATATATGCCTGACCTTTATGGGTACAATTGTGTAACCAATCGAATGGCAACTGAAATGCAAAGCTTTCAATATAGCTTGGGCAGATCCCGTTGCATCTGTGCGCTGTGTGCAGGCTTTCCATGCATGGTGTTTATTCTCCAAAATAACTTGTATGGTAAAAAAGGGTTAAATTAAGGTGTTTTTGATCAATATTTAAGCATTGGAAATATTGAAAATTTACCAATACAGAGCCTCTGTTAGAGCGCCCTGATAACCTGCCTCTAATTCCTTTGACGAGGTGAGTAACTTAATAGCTGGTTTCCAATTCCAGAAGAAAATTTTGAACTGCTTCGAAAATGTCATTGGGCCTAAGTTATGGAAAAAAATTCCCGGAGATGTGCATGAGGCCCCTAATGTGAAATGTTTTAAAAACTGTTGAAAACATACCTATTTCCTTAGGAAATGGGTCCTTTATACGTAACATTTTATAAGGTGTATAGTTAATTCTATTTTTTACTTATTGCATTGTTGTTGTAATTTTTGCATGGTGGTTTTTAGTATGTACAGCGCTTTGGTCTGTTTTGGAAAAGCGCTTCATAAGTCTGTATAATAATAATAATACAAAGAATAGTAGTGTCTCAGAATGTTATTTATTGATTTTCTTCAAACATTTCATAGATATTTTCACTTTTTAATCCCCCTTATGACTAAGATAAATCTCCTGAGTAAGTTGTTGTAAAGAATATTACGGTAAGTCAAAGGGAAAACTTTGATGAAAGTCAATACGATGCACAAATGCAACGCATGGACGGTTCATGCATGGATAAAAAATGGGTTCTGACCACGCTGTATTCAACACTTTTTATTTCCAAATCCATACATCCGATTGGTCTCATAATTTGACCAATTAATGTCAAATATATTCACTTTCATATCTCTAAATATGAAGCATCAATTTGTTCTACATTTTTCCTACAACTATTTCAAGCCAGTGTCGGTTGTGTTGCTGTCGTATCACTCGCCTGTCACACATGAGTCCCGGGTTTAATCCCCGCCGTTGCCAAGTTTCTTTGTACCGCATTTCTCCGATTGCTTTGTAATTACTTACTATTGACATTGATACAATATATTAACCAATTGAAGCTTTCACACTGTCACATTGTTAGGCAGTGGCGAAAAGAAACAGTCTAAATTAAATGAATGGTACCGACTGAGCAAACAAATCTACTTTAAGGATCGTTTTATAGTGCCTTATCATGAATATTATTAAGTAATCTTCCAGTTTGTGTCTTGATATTTATAGCACTTTTATTGTTCATTACATTGCATAAAATGTTATCATGTATACACTATATAATTTTATGCAATAAAGTGAAACTTATTCCAACATTTTTCATTTTACACATCCCTCCGTACCGTACACCTTCGTGTATAATCTCTCCCCTTCCAGTTGGGACTAGATTCATACTTTTATTATATTTGTTAGTTTCTATCAAATATAACAGGGTTAAACATGATGGGTTTTACATTACAACGTAACTGTCTTCCTAATTAAAATATTATTATTATTATTATTATTATTTATTTATTATTATTTATTATTATGTCATTTCAGCGATCTGTCTGGAAACCCATTATCTGTAATTCACCAGGGAGCATTTTTAAACCTCAAGAAACTACAATATCTGTAAGTATTTCATGGATGACACGAATAATCATCTCATTTAATAAAAAAAAATGATACTGAATGTTATTTGAAAATATCCGTTAATTGTTTTGAAATATTGATGATGGATGTTTTTTAAAGATATCCGTTCCTTTTTTTGCTGTACAGTTATATAAATAGTAATATTTACGTTTTTATCATAGTAACATACAGAACACTGACCTGACAGGTGGAACAGAAGCTACCTTCAATCATTTAGTATCACTATTGACACTGTGAGTAGCAAAGTATATAGTTTAAATATTATATTTTCATGATGAATAACATAATAAATATATGTAAGTTCTGGCGACACACTAAAAGTAGAAATAATGAGAATGAGTAAGATTTGAAAACATGAATCGTCAAATCTGTGTTACAGAAACAAACACCGAATTATTATCAAACACTCTGAATATGTACAAACGATACCATTAATATATCATTGTTATATCGTGTTTTTATTCCAGACATTCTGACAAATATCTTTTCTGCTGCTTAATCAGTGGTTTGGAAACTGTTACTGAATGCCTTCCTGAACCAGATGAGTTTTCATCCTGTGCTGATCTCATGCGTAATCCTACACTAAGAATTTCCCTGTGGGTTCTTGGTCTAAGTGCCCTCATTGGGAATGCCTATGTGATTTTCAGACGCGTAACGCCCAACAGCGAACGCGAACAACGCCGTGCCCAAGTTGGAGCTCGTGTTCAGAATTTAATGGTGGGGAATCTTGCTATTGCTGATTCTATGATGGGTCTTTATATGGTAATAATAGCAGTAGCTGATGTTTATTACAGAGACATATATGCCTTTCATGCTGAACAGTGGCAAACAAGTGTTATGTGCAAACTGGCGGGAATGCTGTCTGTTTTATCAAGTGAAGCATCAGTGTTGTTTATGACCGTTATCAGTTTAGATCGGTTTATTGCGATTGTATTTCCGTTTAGCGATTTCAGATTTGAAACCCGCTCCGCTGCAATTGCGGTTTTGATAATATGGGTTATCGCTCTGATAATCAGTGTTGTTCCGTTTGGAATACATGGTGTTGGCGATACATTTTATGGAAGATCAAGTGTTTGTCTTGCCTTACCCCTTACTGCACAACGTCTGCCGGGATGGGAATATTCCGTTTTTATTTTCCTTGGTGTAAATCTTGCAGCTTTTACGGTTATGCTATTCTGCTACGCTGTTATCTACATAAAAGCCAAGATGTTGTCAGCTCAAGCTGGTCTTGGGGAACAGAGGCGTTTGCAAGAGCTGCAATTGGCTCTTCGAATGGCATTTATAGTGTTCTCGGATATGTGTTGTTGGCTACCAATCATCGTTATGGGATATATTTCCCTCACTGGAACTGCCCAAATACCGGCCACAAGCTACGCATGGATCGCCGTGTTTGTTTTGCCGCTGAACTCTTCTCTCAACCCATATCTGTACACATTATTAACGCCTAGATCAATGAAATCTAAATCAAAGAATACAATAGTCTCAACAACTGGAGTATCAATGTCTAATATCAATCATGGCTATGACGCTGATGAGATTGTGCGTGATAATAATGGTAAGTATTAGGCCTATCATTACTTTTAAACAATGTAAATGCCCACTAACACATTTAAATCTTTTGAGAACAACTGAGCCAATGCTGGCTTCACAAGATGGACCAGAAACAACTTTTTGTAAAAACAAATTCATTTCCTTTCCTCAAAAATGTTTACAGGAATATTACATTATCATTTTAGATATATTACCACTCTACAAGTATATTTTTGTTAAGTTTGATTATGTAATTGTTTGAAAAATGTTCCATGAATACAAACACCACGAGCATTTTCGTAACTCCAAGATCTTAGTCAGTATATATGGCCCTGATCTTTAAACTCGGTTATCCCTATCATAAAAAAGATCACATGTAGTTGATGTGAATTGGGAAGTATGAAGATGTTGAAAACATTAGACATCTTTTAACCAATACATAGCGTAGGAACCATTTGCTATGTTTTGGTCAAATCTCATTGGCAATACTATCATGAAAATTATCTCACCGAATTATTCATAAATAGTGTGTCTTTCAATACTGACAGATGGAGGATACGACATGGAAATACTTTCCCGGATCACTGACATGCTACGCAATAATATCATGACAATTTTCCCGAAACCAAATGACACGACATATAGTTCAATGGCAAACGTAAAGACGCAACTAACGAAAGGCGACATAAAAAGTATTGGAGAAGACCTAAGGACAGCTCTTGCTTATCTTGGTAAACAAAACATTACCTTCAAGTCACGTATTACTGAGGACCGTATTGTCATTCAAAAGGTTCGTCTTCAATTTGTGAAAATAACTATGATTACTTTTCTTATATTTATACATATTTTTCTTTATATATCTGTAAGAAAAATACGGAGAATTAAGCACTACGCATTACCTTCCTCATGACAAAACATTAATTTGTTATATGTGATGCGATCTGTGAAAACCCGTCAGATGTCGCAAAATGTGAAATAGGGATTATGGGTAAAATTAAAAATAATTAAAAATAATTTTAAAAAATTGTTTTAATTTTTTTTAAAGATTTTGTTTAGAAAATTAATTTCTATTACTTTGTGTCATCACCTTTATGATATTTCACCTTCAAAACCTTACTTAAGTCACTTTTCTAAGTAGCCTTATAATGTTATTCTATTGAACTATGTATCTTTTATGGCCTGTTTTCGAGATTTCTTGTTTCTTAGCGTTTTATGACATCACAATCATCATTCACTATAACTTTTGTTGTAGTGATCGTAGAAAAATGATCGAAACAGTTCTGTAATCAGCACAGATTCAGCTTTATTATGATATAAATATCTCCAATATGAAAAATCCCGACATGTGGCGGGTTTTCACAGGTCGCATCACATATAGATATCTTGTCTTTATTCGCTATCCTTCCTCCTTATCCCTTCTTGTCTCCTTTCTTCCTCTTGATTTACACGTACTTAATGACTTTAGACAGCCACTTGTGTTCCGCTTTGTTCAGTATATCCGTCTCCTTGTTATATTAGCCTCTATGTGCTCTTTTTTGTCTCGTTTTCATTTGTCTTGTTCTGTTTTGTTTGAAACATCTCATTTTGTCTTAATGTACTTAAATTAACTATCATTTTTTTCGTTGTTCTAAGGGTCCCCAATTTACATTTTACAAGCTCACTTGATAGGGTTTCTACAGGGGCTCCTAGCTTTTTCATATTCTATTATATTGTTTTATTGTAATTTTGCTAAATAAATTAAATTGAATTGACTTGAAAAACAAAATAAAACCGGGTATTATCGCAGAAAATTTGAAGTTTTACCGTTAATGATAATAGTAAATTGATTGCGATTTTTGATATAGCGAATAAAACACATGTTTAATTTCATGCACCATACACAATTAAACATTAAACATATAGACTAACTATCTTCGTTAACATTCTGTTTTTCTGCAGGATTCTGGTGAGATGCACGCTTTCCTAGTGATATCTGACAGTGACATTCCATGCGCTACCGACAACAACAATCAACAACCGGACCCGAAATATTTGGAGTTGGAACAACTCTTGCAATAAATTAGTGCTTACGTTGATAATTTTATCACGATTACAGTTGAATGTTGACAGTCGTGCAGGGTGAGTCAAAATATTCAGGTCCCGTTTTCAAGAAACCAAGAAAAATACTTCTTGTCAAAAATTAGTCAATTTCGTCATTGTTCATACTTGGTGATGTTTCAAGACAATACCATATTCCATGCCAGAATTACAACATATTTACGAAAAAGCGCGAAATCCAAAGTGTTCCAAGTTGGTGGATATTAACACTACTGTACTACTGTACTATTGTTATTCATACAACACAACACATACTGTATAATAAAACAAAATTTGATCGATAGACCAAAACACTTTTTTCTGATATGTAGCTAGATAAAATAAATATTCTCTGCTGAATGGTGTATCCACGAGCCATGTTGATAAAGTTTTTTGAAACATAAGGATGAATGTCAATTGCATCTTGCAAAAGATTTCTTTGTTACTCGAACACATGTTTCGGTATGTTTTTGAACTAGGCCTATTCAAAAACATAACCGCAAATACAATAGAAACTCTTTTCCTATTACAAGTGGTGTGAATACCAACACGCCTTTGATTTATTTATTTAAAAAAAGCGCGTTAAACTCTTACATCCATAGGGGTCCCTTAAATGAGTGGAACAGATTTATTTTCACAGAATTTGGGAAAATGACCATATCTCACGTTTGGAATAACCAATTTGTATGACGTCATGGGTACCATAACCAGTGGCCATCACATTTATTTTAGTCATAAATTGCTGGTGGAAATATAAAACTGGTATTAATAGAACTGTTGATTAGCATTATAAGTCACCCCCTATGAAAACATATTGGTTTGTTATTTAGATACCTTGATATATTATTTAAACACCCTAGCATGTTATTGAGACACCTTGGTATGCTATTAAGACACCCATGCATGCTACTAAGACACCCCTGTTTGTTAACATACTCTAGTATGTTATGAAAACATCCTGGTATGTTATTAAGACACCTTGAAATGTTATTAAGACACCTTAGTGTTTTATTATTTTTACTCAATCAATCTTTATTCAACAATTAAAAGACCGTACAAACATTCCAGGATACGGGATGCACGGATCCATCCCATGCAGGAAAGGCAAAAGACAACAACAACAACTATATATTAAAAGATTTAAAACAAACAACACAAGCCTACATAAAATAATTAAAACCTGAAACCAGCAGGAAATGGGGCCTGCCCTAGATCTTATTATATGGACACTCTATCCAAGAAGGTTCGTGCCTTGCATTCCAAATCGCATAACTACAAAGGAGAGCATTTTTAGATATATCATTAAAAACATTTTTCTTGGCTTTAGAACCAGTAAATTTAAATATTGCACTCATCCTGTCTTTGTTCTCCCTGGTAATTAGCCCACGTGACCCAATTTTAATACAGCTCAGAACACAATTACCTTGGTATGTTATGAACACTTTCTGGTATGACAAGTGCTACTCAACTAGTAGCGCGCTACCACAATATACAGGAAGACTTTACAAGCTGCCTCCTTAGCTCAGTTATATAGGAACCGGACAGCCACGCAGGTGATACGGGTTCGATCCCCGTTACCGGCGGTGCCAGTTTTCCCCAAATTTGATAATTGTTCTACTTTGTTAGTATTATTCCTAGGTTAGTGTTAAGACTCCCTGGTACTTCATTAAGACGATCTCGGTATGCTATCAAGACACCTTTGTATGTTATTAAACACCTTGATATGTTATAAAGACACCTTGGTATGTTATGTTTTCAACACACATTGGTATTTTATGAACACACCTCATCTCAGTCTGTTATCAAGCAACCTTAGTATGTTATTAAGACACCTTGGTATGTTATCAACACACCTTAGTAGGTTATTAAGCCACCTTAGTAGGTTACTAAGACACATTGATATGTTATCAAGACACCTTGGTATGTTATTAAGACACCTTAGTATGTTATTAAGACACTTTGGTATGTTATGTTATTAATACACTTAGACACCTTAATATGTTATTAAGACACCTTGGTATGATAGGATTTAGTTGTGCATTTTCCAGAGTTAATTCGTATTAAAATTGATCAATGATCGAGTAATTGTTGCGTCGTTTAAATGACATCAACTGACAAACATTTTGTAGATTTTTGTAATCTGCAAAATATCACTATGGCTTTATTACAAAGGTCTGCAATATACGAAAGTAATTTTGACTCCAGCGTATCAATTTAAAAAGCTTATTTAATAAATTTAACACCAATCTATTGTGTATGTTAATGTGAGTGATTGATCAATACAATCACGTACGTAGCTAAGATTTCGATTATGTTTAGATCTACTCAAGTGCAAATATTTAATTCGTATTTTGTCGTGCTATTTTGTATTATTTAACTACACTGTAAATATGGCTGCAGATTTAAAATAACAATATACACAGTAAATAAACAGCAAAAGCAATATCACGATGAAACTACATTTGCTAAATTTTTTCATAAAATGTATGTCGAAGTTAAATTAATAATTTGATTAAAGAGTTTTTTTGTCAACAGCAAACAGAGGCAGCTGGCTTAAAAGGTGGTCAATTTAATTCACGAATACAAATATTGTCTAATTATAAAAATGTTGTATAATTATAGTTGGAGCTTCAATCGCATGGAGGTGGGTCATCTTGATATTGATATTGCTCTGTCACTCACCCACAAAAAGCGTCTAACTCCAAGTTCTGTATACTGAACTAAAAATGATAAGCTCATAACTCCATAACGATTATAGCTCTTAAATGTACGTTAAGTATTAATCATAAAATTGCGAACAAATGTCCTTTTTTAATTTGAGATATTGCGCGTGAAGATTGACTGAATAATAGGTATGTATCCAAAGATAAAACAAAGTATGTTCTTACATTTGGTTTTTCAACACACAGCCTCGGTGTAGCAATAGCCGGATTATTATTATTACTGGTAGGGACAACTCATCATGCGATAGTCAGATGTGGATTGGCGATACTGTCATACATACCTGTAAAATCGTCCGGCGTGTTCAAGCCCCAAGTGCAAAAATAAAAATAGTACTTTGTCTAAAAACTTCAGTGTGTCGCTCTAAGTTGTTAACTAATCTACGCGACCAATATCTCAAATTAAAGAAGATAAATTCCTCCATAATTGCGTGTTTGGATATTTTAGTTCGAGCTATAGTTACATAGTTATGAACATATTTATTCCGTGGTAAAGTACCTTATTGGATGGTTCAAGAAAAACCAATAGAGTGCCTTTCATTTCTGCTAATATAGCTCATATAAGACGGTAAGCGTTTTTAAACACGAGATTGTACGATTGTCCATCGATGACTATTTTTTCGTCAATCACAGTTTTTTGAATAACTGTGCCTCGCTGTTTACCGTAAGTGGCATATCGTATCTTAAGTTTTGTGTATTTCCAACACCTCCGTCCACTATATTGTCTTGAGTTTGACACATCCGAAAACTGTTGCGTTGAGAAATATGGTATGGCGGCTCTCATTAGGCTATTCTATGGATTTTCTGACCTTAAAAAGCACACACAAATATTTGGAGTAAAAGAACATTCGAAAAAATAGATAGGTCCGTCCCGCAGAACAGGGTTATTTCCCTTGATCTAAGCGAGTAATTCTAGAAATGAACACTGATTCATATCACAGAAGGTAGATCGTTCTCATGAAAAAGCTTATTTGACGACTATGTTACTGCCAGAGTTGATGCCTGTTTTCAAATTTCGTCCTTAAAACCAAAAAGACTGACTTGATATTATCAATTTACAATGAAGTTATGATACTACTGTTTGTATTAAAGTGGAAATAAGTGGAAATAAAACTAATATTTCGTCGTCCTGGAATGATTGTTTTGTGTGTCTCATTTCCTATTTGTTCGTGTCTCCATACTTTAGTTTGATTATTTTTGCCGATTTTTGCTGCGAGTAATATCATCATAATCCATTTGTATTAATTTGTCGATATTATTCATATTTCAAAAAAAAGAAGCCAAAAGAGCATGAACATTAATGTAAATTATGAATAGTATTGCCGTGCATTAATAAGGTCAATACAATACAATGAATCAAAATTAGAATACTTTGTAGTCAAATTCTTTTTCTTTCTCTCCCGTTTTTTCTGATTATTTATAAAATATGAATCGAATCAAGCCCAGAGAGAGGAATCAAAATCCCACCACACTGTTATCTATCAGTCCCAAATGCATTGCCTAGTATTTAAAGTGGGGGCGCCCTTAGCATCATACATGGGCAGTATTATGGAGTTGCAAAGTGAGGGCGCCCCTACGTATCACCGTTAGCATCATACATTCGCCAACATTCGCCATTTAGTAGAGTAATTTCCATGAGATCTGTATTTTAGGATACCTTTTTTTTCTTGATGGATTTGGCAAGATGGACTAATTTTAAGAAAAAAATCGCTCCTATACACCTCCAAAAAGCAACGGCCATCGTTTTAAGAGGGCGTTTTCAAAATGGCCGCCACCGCCATTTTGAAATAGCTAAATATTGATTTTTCTGAAACCCATATGGGCGACAATGACAAATGAGGTGTCATTTCCCACTAATTGTAGCATACCAAATCAGTTGGAGTGATGTTTATTACATTTAGGTACCCTCTTGACCTCTAAATCCAAGATGGCTGCCAATGTCATCTCGAAATTGTGATAACGTACTAATCTTCGCACAGATTATGTATAATGACAAATAAGGTGTCTTTTCTTACTAATGTTGGCATGAAAAAGCATTTGAAATTGTGTTTGTGGTATTTTGAGACAGTCTGGACCTCAGAATCCAAAATGGCTACCGACAGCCATTTCGAAATACCTAAAAAGTGATCTCTCTGGAACCAGATAAGCGATAATGATCAATGAGGTGTCATTTATAACTAAGTGTAGCACACCAAATCAGTTGGAATAATGTGTATTGCATTTTGAACCCTCTTGACCTCTATCGTGTCCATCGTTTTTTTCAAAATGCCCACCGCCGCCGTTTTGAAGTACTTAAATATTGATTTTCTGGAACCAAATGAGCAATAACAAATGAGGTGTCATTTCCCACTTATTGTCTAATTGTAGCACACTAAATCAGTTGGAGCGATGTTTATTGCATTTAGGTACCCTCTTGACCTCTACATCCAAGATGGCTGTCAATGTCATCTCGAAAATGTGATAATGTAATAATGTCTTCACCCAGACAATGTAGAATTACAAATAAGATGTCGTTTCCTATTAATGTTGGCATGCTAGAGCAATCGCTAAGTTGAGTGTAGCATTTTGAGATTGGTGTGAACCTCAACATTTAAGATGGCAGCTGGCGGCCATATTCAAAATGAAATGTTGTAAGTTTGTTTCTTGCATTAGAAGACCTAAACTAATAAGTTTATTTTTATACCAACGTTGACCATGTTTACAGAAAAATATTCAACTGGAATAGGGTATATTACATTTGCTGACCGCATTGACCTTTTAAAATCCAAGATTGCCTGTCGACCATCTTGAAATATTAAAAAATGTATACCTGAAATTAAATGATAAGGTGTTTCTCCTACTAATTGTGGTATGAAAATTGTTGTGGCCACTAAAGCATCCATCACGACAGTAGCTGTAAAATGGTAATGGATCCTATATCATGTATATGGAATGATCCTAATTGGAAATGACTCTACTTATGTAATGACTCTACTTGATGTTAATAATAAGACCTTTTGAAATGACGGTACTCATTAGGTTACTTAGAGCATTATAATATAGTCTAAGAATGTTCACATTATATTGCCCAAACCTGGAAATAGCTGGTAACAAGCTGATTTTTGCAGGGTAGGTCAATAAAAAATGTATAGAATCACATATCAAAAGTCCTCAAGAATCCCGTGTCTGCTAAAACTTTTAGAGCCAAAAATCCAAAATGGCCGACATACAGGCGGGTCAAAAATTCAAATTGCTTCAGTTAAGGGGGGACTTATGGAAGTTTTTTGTTGAATTTTGTGAGTGCTGTAATTATTGAACTATGACTCAAATGTATATAAAAGTATACTTTTTTGGAAAGGAAATGGATCAGAGAATCCAATTTTTGCATCAATTTTGACCACAAAAAAAAATCCTTTTTTTTGCACTTTTTGGTCAATATTTCAAAGAATATTAGATTGGGTTAGAAACAAATAGTCTTTACATCATCATCAAGCGATTTTGGCATATTTTACTCAAAATTATTTTTGTTAGCTTTGTTCAAAAATATTTCAAAAAGAAGAAGTGAATTTTGTGATTTTCTCCAAAAAAAATCAACATTTTTGGTCAAAATTGATGTCAAATTTGGATTCTCTGATCCATTTCCTTTCCAAAAATGTATACTTTTATATGCATTTGATTAATAGTTTAATAAGAGAATTCGAAAAATGGATTTTTTTTTCTTCCCATCTTCCGATGTTTTGTTACCGAGAGATATCAAGCAACATTGACCATAGATTACTGACCTTTGCATATGGGGTCAACATTTCAACTTGCTCCGATTTTGACAAATGATATCTCAAATTGTTCGTCTGATTACAAGGAATTCAGAAATGGTAATTTTTATCGTCTGGGTAGTTGTTGTGCCTTATACAGGGGTCAAAAGGTCAGGTTCTATATGCCTATAATGGAACTGGACCTTTGACCCCTGTATTAAGACACATCAAATATTTTAGACCGTAAAACTACTATTTCTGGTGTGATCAGACAAACAATTTGTGATATCGTTTGTCAAAATCGGAACAAGTTCACATTTTGACCCAAATGCAAAGGTCAACAACAATTTTGCTCAATATATGCTTAAACATAGTTGTTGGGTTCTTCTCTTCAGTGGCGAAAACGACAGCCTCATCATAACCATCAGATCGAAGTGTGTTGTATAAATTAAGATGGACATG
Source organism: Ophiura sarsii (assembly GCA_035610835.1). NCBI lineage: Eukaryota > Metazoa > Echinodermata > Ophiuroidea > Amphilepidida > Ophiuridae > Ophiura > Ophiura sarsii. The sequence goes on along the minus strand of CM069445.1, from coordinate 45,433,942 downwards.
GTGGTTTGTCTCGGCGAGGAGGCAGGTGAGCTCTGGCATGTGCTGATATGTGGTGAGGTTCTTGGCAGGGCTGCCCATTACGCAGTAGATGATCTCTATGTGGGCCTTCACTACTGTCCGTTTGAATTCGTCCTCAAGGAATGCTTGAAGACAAACATTATTTTCAGGCTTACCAAGGAGCATGGAAATCTCTGTTGGAGGTAAATTTATCCTCTTACTGCATGAACACCTTGCGGAGCGGCTTATTTTTCTGGCGCAAAAGTCGTTGACTGAGAAGCCCTGATCATAAGAATATTGTTCTATGTGTGTATGTATCCCACTAGAATAGAAAGAACTCAGCTAGTGCTGAGAATATCACATCACCCTGGTCCATACATTCAACAATGCTTTTCAAAAGATGAATACGGTTGTGCTCATAAAGGAAACTGTATGACTGCCTCCTCCTCCCACCACCCCGTTTTAGAAGTAGGCTTTTTGCACGCTTAATTCAGGTATCTTACAATTGAGGTTCTACTGTGCAAACCTGCAAGTAAAGTATCAAGTCAATATTGGCAATTTTTTTGAATTTTTGTAATAATCTGCTTTGGATACATTTAAGCCTCTGCCCGCAAACCCCTACCGACATGTTCAGCTCCACTCTATTAAGATAAGTATTGTTCTTGTCAATCTCAATTGTGTGTACCATTAAAGTTATTTCTTCATTCCAATTGTTGATTTGGTGAATGATTTTTTTGAAAATGTTTTGCAAAAGGGCTAACATCCATTTTTTTGAAAAATAAAGAACATAATAACAAAAAATAATAAAAGTGATTTATTTGAAAACATACTGTATTTGATTGGTATACTATGTACCTCTTCAGTATACACATATTATTTCAAAGCATCAATCACACTAGTCCAGAATACTGTCATGTTGTTTTCTCAAAATCATTAAAATGGATGTAAGCCCTTTTCCATATCAGCTCTTCGTATGTAAGAGAACGTTCTAATCTTTAGGAATCTGCTTTAAAAATCCTTATCGACTGATTTTTTGCAGAGAATGGAGGACTTGAAAAGTGGTTATCGGGCGCCATTTACATGCTAAAGAATAAACAATTAAATGAGCGATTTTGATGTCGATTACTTTATTTGTCAACTCCTAATGAATGCTGGGGCTTCCTTAAATTACCCTCTGGTTATTCCCCGAATTTTAATCCACACAAAATTAGGCGTTTTGAGAGTTTAAAACACTTAAGAATATGGCAAACGCTTGGCTACCCACGCAAAGTTTTTCCTTTCCAATACCATTTTTGCTTATCCCAAAACAGTCCCATTTCCCCCAAAATGATGTTTTCCAAAATGTGACACTTTTGAACGATTCGGGGAAGTTAAAAAGTGACGAACTAACGAACTCCAAATTAGTAGATTCATTTCAATTAGATCCGTGACCATTTTTAGGATACCTTTATTTCTTGATGGATTTGGCAAGATGGACTAATTTTACGAAAAATAGCTCCTATAAAACCTCCCAAAAGTGACGGCCATCGTTTTTAGAGGGCGCTTTTTTCAAAATGGACGCCGCCGCCTATGGGTACCGCGCATTCGCAGCCGCTGCTCCAATACTATGGAATCGCTTGCCCGCAAAAATCCGTGCAATAGACTCTCTCACACGTTTCAAATCAGCTCTAAAGACATTCTTGTTTAACTCCTCTGACGATGAGTAATTTTTTCATACTGTATAGCTGATCTTAGAACATTGTACTCTGTATATTATCCTTGCAGGTTTTACATGCTGTGTGATTTTTACCTTACTGTATCATGGTTTTTTTAGTATTATGTCTGTGTAATATGTATCTTTTTATGATGTATTGGCGTATAACTTGTTGTAGTTTAAGACTTTTTGCCATTGTACAGCGCCTTGAGGTGTATTCGTAAGGCGCTTTAAATTTTTAAAATGCGTTTTTATTATTATTATTATTTAGAAATACCTAAATATTGATTTATCTGGAACCAAATTGGCGATAATGACAAATGAGGTGTCATTTCGCACTATTTGTAGCACACCAAATCAGTTGGAGTGATGTTTAATGCATTAAAGCTTTACCTCTAAATCCAAGATGGCTGCCAATGTCATCTCGAATTGTGATAATGTAATAAAGGGTTCAAAAAAGTAAGCCCCCCCCCCCCCCCCTAAAATTAGATCACATTTGTTTGCAACTCCACACACAATTGGACGCTTTGAGAGATTGAAACACTTATGAAAAGAAAAAACGCTTGGCTACCCATAGAAAGTTTCCCGCTTTCAATATCAATAATACTTTCCCCAAAATAGTCACATTTCCCCAATATGAAGTTTTCAGAAAAAGTGGCACTTTTCAAGATCAAATACCAGTTTGTTTGCATAAATCCACACAAAATTAGGCGTTTTGAGAGATTAAAACACTTATGAATATGGCAAACGCTTGGCTACCCACACAACGTTTTTCCTTTTCAATACCATTTTTGCTTATCCCAAAACAGCCCCATTTCCCCCAAAATGATGATTTCCGAAAAGTGACACTTTTCAACGATTCGGGGAAGTTATTGACGTGAATGGTGGATAGTATTGGCTAGTCATGCATGATTTATTTTGATTTGATTTTTAAATTTCAAATAAAGAAAGAAGAGACTTGCTTTTAAGTGAAAATTAAGACATTCGAAATTAATTTTAAAAAAGCACTGGAGAAATTTTTGGAACTTTCTTGTATAGGTTTTTGAAATATTTACTGGTATGTAGTTTTTTGTATAGAAATATTGTGCTATTTTGAAATCCTTAAGAAACCTAAATTATAAAATGTTTTGAAATATCTAATCATCCAAGTAGGTTTAATGAGTTATTTGCAATGTGGGCAAACGTTACCACACATGCAGGGTAATTTTAGTCCTCATAAAAATTAGGGGGGAAAGTATCTAGAAATTCGTAAATTTTCAAGACAAAAACAATTATTTGAGAGCCAAGTAATTTGCTTTCAACTAGTCTAGTTTATCAACAACAAAAGTATCTACTATGCAATGAATAAAAATAAAAATGTAAGAAAGGTGGGTCAAAGTATCCCCATTCTACGGTACCTCTAGCAAACGTGCATTATCTACTCACCGGTTACCACTGGCAACATGCATTATCTAAAAAAGATCACCGATTATGTTGACCTTGCACGATTCAGACTTCCGGCAGTGCATTCGTAGATATAATGTATGTGAATAAGATAAGGATAATTGATAAGCTACAGGCAGTGCATTCGTACTTGACAATCGCTCGAGGCCTTGCATTCGCCTTAAATTCCATCTTTTCAAATGCAGCCTGAGTAAATTGACTATGTTAGGAGGCGTGGATGCGTTGCTAATATTATGCTAATTGGTCAATCGATATTGCGCAATGAATGTGGGTCGTGGGAGACTAGTTTACGATTGTAATATATTTAGTATAACCATGGACTTATAAGTGCAGGGTATAACATTAGCATTTCTTAAACACAATCTAAACAATTGGAATTAAATACAGGCTGTCTCAAATAAGTACCCCATGTGAAACATGATTATTATTTTTTTGGCCATGAAAAATATTAACATTGTTTGCGAAATACTAGTAATCATGTTCAGCAATCCTTAATGTGCCATAAGATTATTTTTTCTATCCATTTTGGAGCTTCCGTTATCACAAATTATGGCCATTCTACTCGGGCATATTCAAATTCACATTTTGCCACTTTTTGTGTGAAGAGAGCTCTTTTATAACAATCGCCATTCAGTGTGTAATTGAACATAGTCAATAAAATCAATAATAATCTACCCACTAAATGTTGAATTTGAACCAAAAAAATTACATTACATTGACATATCCTTAAATCATCATCGGAATCATGAAAACCATTTTCTTGTTCAAAAGTGGCCAAAGTGGGATTCGCACTCATGTTACTGAATTGATCATATATCGGCAGTTATGAGGTGAAATTAAATGGATTAGAAAGTGTATTTGATAGAGGGCTTAATAGGGCTTACCAACAAACAGACATCGGATGTATTTTCAATTAATTTTCTTACTCGTGGGGCACTTTGTTTTGAGACACCCTGTATATTGTAATAGTGCTTAAATTTCCTTTAAGGGGGACTTAAGGAAGTTGTTTATGAATTTAGTGCTGTAATTATTGAACTATATTCAAATGTATATAAAAGTATACATTTTGGAAAGGAAATTGTTTAGAGAATCCAAAGTTGGCATCAATTTTGCGAAAAAACAACAACACTTTTTGACCCATATTTTTTGAACAAAATTAACAAAATGCCCAAATCGCTTGATGATGATGTGATGACATTAAGTTAGGGACGATTTTGTTTTTGTTTAAGCTAATCTAATATTTTTTGAAATTTTGACTAAAAAGTGCAACAACAAAAAAGTTTGTTGGCACATTTTGGTCAAAATTTCAATTAATATTAAATAATATTCATACAAAAAAAATACGTCCCTAAGTTAGTGTCTTTACATCATCATCAAGCGATTTGGGCATTTTGGGGGGCATTTTTGTAAGCTTTGTTCAACAACAAAATCGGTCAAAAAGTGAAGTTTGTAATTTTCTAAAAATTAAAATTTGGATTCTCTGATACATTTCCTTTCCAAAAATGTATACTTTTATGGGCATTTCATTAATAGTTCAATAATCACAGCACTCACAAAATTCAAAAAATCAAATCAAAAACTACCTTGAGTCCCCCCTTAAATGCCCTCTCATTCATATCCTGAAAGTATGAATTCGATGTTTTAAGCTACTGACAAGTTAATACCCAGTGGTCAATTATATATGTAAACAAACCTTAATGCACAAATACCCGATTGCTATAGAAATAGGATTTAGCCATAACAATTATTTCACAAGTTGATTAAGCTTTTACTAATCTACTTCTTAATTTAAATTTAATGTATAGACCAATTATAACGGTTCATTCGATTGTCTGGGCTTACTATCCTACTACATATGTGGCCTGAGGACCTTTTGGGCCTTGTTCAATATCAAAAACAACTTTTTGGCCTTCCACTAGAGTCTTAAAACCTTCACTAACAATTGCACGGAAATCCACAAATACATCTGGTCCGTCATTATCCTGGGTTATAAATCCATATCCTTGTTCTTCGTTGAACCATTTCACTATTCCGGTTGTTCTGCTACGTTGAACGCTATAGTGTGCGGAGTAATAAATATATAAACATTATGTTAATTTGTGATTATTTAGTGGCAGGTGAGGAGGGCGAGAAGGACGTTCAGCCATCCCCCTGCTTGGCTTACAAATTATTGGGACATTTTCAGTAGAGGGAGCTAAAGTGACCCATGAAAACGTGCAAGAGATATCTGGGAAGGGGGAGATTGTCTACCTGTAGGAGCCCTGCGAATCGTACTTCGACGTAGATCTAAAATAGATCCTCTGTTTACCCCAATCTCCGACTACCCCAATCCAGTGTCCATCGGAGACAGCTAATTTGCTAGTGACCAACTGACTCTAGGCCCAATGCATGTTCATGATGCAGTAACCAGTGATGTACCAGTATAGTATCATAATACAATGTCTTGGATAAGCCATTTCTTACACTGGTCAAACAGGCTGTGGGCTGGTCAGGAGGATGGTTAAATACATCTAACTTCGACGGACCACCATCTCTCAGGGCATCCCATAGGACAAACGTATACAGTATATAATAATAAAATGGAATAAAGTGTGACCAATGTCCCTTTTGACAGAGCCTGATAAAGACCTAATGGGAGAGTTTAATTGACACGACCCCGACCACGAAAATGACCGTCTCGTTCCTACATTGGAACATCTGATTATCAAATTATTATTGAGTTTTCCTCTCAGCGGCGAGAACCCTGAAAGGTTCTCTAAACTGATAATATATGTGTTTTGAACATGAAATCGCACCATAGTTCTTTAACTAACCGTTATTGGTTTTTTTAATTACCATTGAACCTTTTCCGAAGAAAAACTGCCTCCAAAAGCGGTTCGTTAACACTTTCCACGCGGCAGACAACAGTTCCAAAAATTCAAAAAATATTTTTAAAATATTGAAATTATTGAATCTCATAACCATATTTGGAATCACCATGAGAATTGCCTCACGTTAATTACAACCATATGCCTATTATTGGTTCAGTAATTCTTGTGATAAGACTTTAAAAATTGGGAAAAGTTTCTGAAAAATCTGTCTTGTAAATGGTAAAATTTAAAAGCCGTGTGGAAAGTGTTAAACATTGATGGACCAAAATAGACTGGTTGTTTATTTAGGAACCATTTTAGGTAAGCCCTTGAGGCTTCTCGAGTGAGGTAGGACATGGTTCTTTAATTTGTTATTTAGCGTTATTAAAATAGTTAAAAAAACCAGGGTGCGTGTGATATAACACACATAAGGTTTTACTAATTAGGACTCTTTTTTACTCCTATTTCATAACCGTAATTGATTACACGATGTTAAAAATATCACGATAAACACATAAATAAGCCACACTCAATCACTTAAGAACGATCTTGTGTATGGTTGAGTAGAGCGTACACAGGGGGGGGGGCACAACGGCACAGGGGGATATTTGACCTTTTGACCCTTACATGTGGACAGCTTAACAATACTGAAAGAAGATTTATTGTGCAGTAGGCCTACCAGCAAATACTGCAGGATGTGAAAGTGATCATTTCTGGAACCCCTTTGATCAGATTAACTGTTGACCCTATAGGCCAGGCCTTCTCAAATGGTGGCGCGCGCGCCACTTGTGGCGCATTGCATCAGTCCGAGTGGCGCGCGGAAGGACGCATGGAGAAAAAAATAATAATAATAAAAATAAAGAAAAAAAAGAAAAAAAAAGAATAAGAAATATATCCCCAACTTCAACCAGATCGAAATAAGCATGAAGAGCCATTTCAGCCACTAACTGCAGTGGAATAAGTCATGATTATTAGTAGTAGGCCTATTGATTATCACTACATTTGCTACAGTTTTGTGTACATTTTACCATCAACATCTCTGTATTTCTTGTACCATATTGCATGCAAATATAGCTCTCCTTAGCCTCTTAAAAGGGGGTAAACCCATGAGCTTCCAGGGGGCTTTGCCCCTTTGAACCCCCCCCCACCCCCCCCCCCCCCCCCCCCCCCCGCACCAGGAACCATAAGGCGGGTCCCTGGACCCCACCTGTTTTTCGCTCCGCTCGCTACGCTCGCAGGGATAGTGGCGCTTCTAGATCACTAACATCTCAAAAGTGGTGCTTCACAAAATCTAATTGAGAAGGCCTGCCTGCTATAGGCCTATGCAAAAGGTCATGTCAACGACCTTTTCATATTTTACCCCAGAACTCCAAACTATTGGACTATTAGGTATTCTAATTTTTGAATCGTTGTGCTCAGACGAACAAATTGGTATGCCTTTCAGTTCAGCGTCATTGAAGCTATTTTGAATCCATTGCCCCTTTGCGAGGTGTTTTAAAATGGCTTCAATGATTTACAACGGTTTTAAGAACATTAAAATTTGACACAATACTGTCGCGCTTACATGACTAATACTAGTAGGAAGGATGGTGGAAAGTAAAAAATATTAGCATTTACTAAACAATTACGTCCAGAGTTCGCTATAACAAGCCAGTGAAGAGAACTAGTCGGATGAAGTGCTCGCGTAAATGTCAGTATAAGCTTATTATACTTGTCACCGTGGATTTGTCAACAGAAATCATCTTTCCTACAGTGCAACTTACCATAAAATGATCTTTTATATCAAATTGACTGAAGGGGCGGGACTTAAGGAAGTTTTTTTTGGATTTTGTGAGGGAAAAAGTGTACTTTAGGTCCCAGATTCTGGAATGTACTAGTATCGTCCGATACTAGAACACCCGGTATCGACCGATACTGGTACAAAGTCAGTGTTCCAGTATCGGTCGATATTGGCACATATAAAATGTCCCAGTATCGGGCGAAACTGGAACAAAATTATGTACCAGTATCGTTCGATACTGGGACAAATTACACTAGTATGTGTACCAGTATCGACCGATTCTGGAACATAAAAATGTTCCAGAATCGGGCGATACTGGAACAAAATTATGTATATACCAGTATCGTTCGATACTGGGACAAATTACACTGGTAGTATGTGTACCAGTATCGACCGATACTGGAACATAAAAATGTTCCAGAATCGGTCAATACTGGAACATAATTTGGTGTTCCAGTATCGACCGATACTGGAACAGTAAAATCGTACCAGTATCGACCGATACTGGCAACTTTTATGTTCCAGTATTGAACGATTCTGGTATACCAGTATCTGGGACCTAAAGTACACTTTTTCCAATAATTCTTAATTTACTGTTTGTTTTCAACATATTACGCTCTTCTTAGGAATTGAGCACTTTTGATACGGGCAGTGCATCATTTTGATAATTTATGAAATATATATTTGAAAATGAGCTATTTTATGATGGAAAAGCGATAAAATGAAAAGCGATAAAACTAACCCTGCACCTGCATTGTATACATTGATATGTAATTGAATTGGCAGTGAGTCGAGTCTGCACACAGATTGTTATACCATGGTTACTGATGAGATTGGTGATATCTCATATATTAGTTTAAACAATTGACAAGTAAATAGTATTTCCACACAGCTGATTATATTTACTTCATTTATTAAGAAGACTGTGAACACGGCTGATTAGGACAACTTTTTAGGTTGATATTAAGACAACATTCACACAACTGAATCATAACATTATCAAACCATTGCTGTCTCATCATAACATAACATATGGTCACGGCTTAATTTGCATACAATGTCAAATGTCACATACAATAGTATAGGAGTGTATTATCACACAAAAATGGCCTCCATCCTAAGACTTGGTATGGGGTATGAATAATTTATATTAATAGGTAATAATGATAGGTCTGGCCATGACGAAATTGGCATGCTGGATTTATCAGCTTATTTTGCAATTTAACCTCAGATAACAATTGACCTTAATATGTGCTATTTGACCTCTTTGTCATATGAAAGTTGCCATATTACATGTATAATCCAAGTTTTGTATAAAATTGGGTTCATTGAGTCCAATACTGACATTTATTGGTCGCGCTATAAGTTGACAATTATTGGACGAGACGAAGTCGAGTCCTATAATTTTCAACTTATAGCAAGACCAATAAATTTCTGTATTGGACGAAAAAAAGAATCCAATTTTATCAGTATTATGCTTTGAGAATCTTGTGTCCTATATACTATACACAATTCATTTTTAGACTTTTGAACAATAATATAGCCTAGGCCTAGTTTTTACTTAAATTCTTCAAACTAATTATAATTTGGTGGCCGCTAGACTAGTTGGATGACCAACTATTACAGCAGCAGGCCCCTGAAACCTAGGGACGTGAGTTTTACCACTAGTGCTGGGCGCGAGTCCCGGGAAATCGAGTCCAGCCCGAAAATGTCGGGTCCCGGGAAGAAGAATCAATCACCTTCCAGAATCCCGAGAAAAAAATGAAAATGAAAAGAAGAAACAAATAATAAGCTTTTACTTAAAAAACACGTGGTCGGCTAATTCATGAATATTTAATGCAAATGTATAGCGGAGATATATTTGAAATGGATTTATTTAGTCAAATCTGTGGATTTGTTTACCTCCTAAGCTCACTTTGTGATCTTCGCCGCATTATTTTCACTTCACTGTCCGCCGCGGGTCGCCATCTTTAAACTTTGAGTTGACAGATTGAGTTGTTATTGTTAGGTCAAATGCGCATGCGTCATAAAATATAGTCTCGTTACTAGGTCGCAAAGTCATAAACTACGTTAAGAGTACGTGCCATTAAAGGGATAGGGGGATTGTCCAAAGTCCAAAGTTGTGATAAACTTGGACGTCCAATATTTGTCAGGGTCAAAGACGAAATACACATTTTTATTGGGTTTTCAGTTTGTGTATAGTGTGTAGGACGGGAGATTCTCAAAGCATAAGTATATTGGGCGTAAATCATCCAATTTTATCATTATTATGATTTGGATCCAATAGTATCAATACTTGGACACCTCAAAACATAATAATGGTTGACAATGATCGCTATATGATCGCTATATTATAGTATTTCTTAAAGAATATAACACAACCTTCCTTGCGCCTTTGATCTGTCTGCTTCACTAATGCAGCCATCGAGAGTACTACAATAGTTCTATTGTTAACGCCAGATAAGTAGAGAGGTTTCTAGTTAATCACCGATCTTTTTCCGATGCTTTTAACAATAGAACGAAATACCGTTGGAAAAGCGCTTTTAAATCGCTAGAAAAATGCTTTAAAAGCACTGAGAGTTGGATATGGACCCTAAGGAGCGTGGCGCCTTTGCGGTGTTTGATAATAATATAGACACTTAAAAAACTGTGTTTACACTTAATACGGAGCTAGTACGAGTATTTCGCCACATATGATTGAACAAATAAAGGTATATTAGGAGGGGACCATCTAGCTGGAGTATCCGCATAGTACTTACTTTGTCTCCTCGGATCTTAACACTTCATGTTGCTGAAATGATAATAAAAAAAAGGAAATATTTACAGGTCTATAACATTTATAAGTGGCTGTATCTTTTCGGAATAGCACCATGAATAGTGCAGGTGAATTCCAACAGGAGCAGTAACTGTTGGATAGAATTAGGTTGGAGATATACCTTTAAGTGAAATGTGGCCTAATACGAGTTAATATGACCCATTTTGAACATTTTACATTACTATTACAATCTGCCTAACTCACAAGGCTGACTTAGGCAGATTTGAAATTGTGGATTTATCAACACTTTTAATTGGTCAATGACTTAGGGTATTATTACAGCATGTGCATAATGTAATGAAGTCATGATTTATGCAAAAAGCTGAAAAGTGAGTTAGGCAATTATCGAAGCAGGCTGACGATATGGTAAAACTAAAAGCCGCGTAGAAAGTGTTATTATAAGTTGATCATTTGAGTTGATGACTTTTGATGCACACAAATCATGATTTTGGTCGTGCTATAATACACCATAATAATTGCCTTAGGAATATATATATACGTACCATTTTGCGTATCATCTCATCAATGATAGGCGATGCAGATGCAGCGACCACGCACACAATTAAACAGATGATAAGAGTCTTCATGATTCTGCTATGCGTTGAAAATCCTGAGGTTAATGTAAAGTTTGAACACCAATATCAAATCTGTACAGAACACAAGCACGTCAAAGTATTTCAAATTAGCCTAGATGTAGGTGTCCCGATATTCAAATGATTTCTGCTCTATAAAATAGTCTTATTCCAAGGTTGAGTTGAATTGTATAACTCCATGGTTCTAATTTTAAAAGCACACTGTGACATGAAATGTGCCCATATTAGGCCTTCACAATCGATTCTGAGTTTCCCGTTTGAGGTTTAAAAAGGTACGAGGTAACTTTTAACTATTAATTATTAAAGCAATTCATTAAATATTTTGCAATTTGCAATTTTGGACGAGGGCGGCAGGAAACTCAAAATCATTTGTTAAGGGCCTCAAGTAGTACACAAACTGGCCAGGGGTTAACCACCTTAAGCAGTAATTCACTGTATTTTGGTCCATATGAGCTCCAAGATAACTAAATTAGCTTTTAAATGCGGTTTGTTTTATCGCACTTGGTTTATCCTATCCAAAAATATACTTGACGATAGCGAAAGATAGGTACTAAAAGTCAAAGTTGTGCTATTGTTTTGAAGAATACTTCAATTTTACACACAATCAAATGCAACAAAACAAATGTGTCTGAAAATTAATTTAGTTATATGGAAGCTAATGTAAATATCAAATCCAAATACGAAATGTTGAATGCTCAAAATAATATTCTTTAAAAACTATACTTTTTCTTAAAGTGGCACAAGCCCAATTTCGAGTGCCCGTATAGTTGATCAAACATAATGTTTAGATTTATAAAGGAAATACAATCAAACAAACGGCATTTCAAAGCCAGCTCAATTATCTGTTAGTTTATATACATATTTATGCTAATACTGAAAATACTGAATGTGGAATACGTGTACCTATTTTTAGGGACACCTAGTTTATACCCTGCACAATGTTTTACAAAATTACGTCGGAGAGTTAATCGTATAATAAATATATTCTTACCTATTTTATACCGTACGTGTAGTAGCAGCGGGAGTAGCAGTAAATGCTTCAGCGTCAGTAGTATAACAGTAGGCCTAAGTAGAAGAAGTTAGAACAACTTGCCGGGGTCTGACTGATGTGAATAAATGTAATATTGAAATTGAGCAATTCGAAACACGCCGTTCATTTACGCGAATGCAGCAACGATATGATTAAACCACGGTCGTAAACCAGGCCACTCCCTGGCTAATACCATGTACAATGAATTATGTATGCATACACTTCTAGAGCTCATTCCATTGTTCATTATCCATTGTTGTTAACGTCGATTATATCTACGAATGCACTGCCGGAAGTCAAAATCGTGCAAGGTCAACATAATCGCTACACTTTCTAATGTTGACCCATGCATTATCTAAAAGTATTGTCATATAATGCACGTTGCGAGGGGCAACCGATTATGTTGACATTGCACGATTGAGACTTCCGGTAGTGCTGTCATAGATATCGACGTTAACAAACAATGGACATTGATATGACCAATAAAGCTGTGGAAATAGAAACAACGATTCGTATAGTTAAGGAGTTAACAGGTTAAGATTGATGAATACTAAGGATTAACGCACCAGTTTACTGTTGTCAAGTTGTCAAGTAGTAGTTTACAGGTAGTCGTTCAATTGCATTTTAATCGGTTAACTTATACGATTAAATTGCACTATGAATGATCATGGCATCTAACACCTCAATGGAATGACAGATTATCGATCCCTTTTACAAAATCGTATAAATGACAATGATACAATATTTTGTGTTCTGTATAATTGTATTTCACACGATTTAAACAGTACATCAAACTCGAACCATGTTATTTAAATACATTAGTTAGGCCAAGTGAAAAACAGAGTAGTTTATCGTCCCCTGCGCATCCCTTTTCAGGAATAATGTAATGTAGGCCTATCTTTATTTTCGTTATTTCTACCATAATTTTTTTCAAAAATATTTAAACAGCTGACATCTTGGCAATAGATTTACGTTTAAATCCAATGAGCATTTTAAAGCAGGTTTTGTGTTAACCAATCCACCAAAACTATGAAATAAAAAGATTTTACAAAGGCCTTGTCCTCCTCAAGTTACACAACCAATCAGGCAATACCATGGTGATTTTGCATTTTTTTGTTTTTTTTGTTACAAAAGTGCCCCCATCCTCCTTATTTTCAAAAGATAGGACGAGAAACTAGGTTTGTTTTATATTTGGCCTTATACCATGAGAAAGAGATGTCTTTATATTAATTCACAAACTGTGCCTAAATTATCGTCATCTTAAAATTCTTAATTGTAACATTTTGAAACAAACAGGTATTTTATAAACCATCAAAGCAAATGGTATAGATGCAGTCCCGCAAGCACAATGCTAGACAAATAATTATCGATCCAAAATCATGTAGTGATGCAGGGTGTATCAAAAAATAGGACTTTTTCATGGCGCTTTTTTTTTAAACTTTTTCAAAACCACTGGACCATGCCAACTCACCGTCGGTGTAAATCTTCTGAAAATCTGAAAAAACACTTTTCACGCGGCTATTTGTTTTACCTTGTACAAAACAAAATTTTCAGAAACCTTTCCCAACTTTCAAGGTCTATCTCAAGGATTACAGAACTAATACTAGGCATGTTTGTACTTATTTCAATACATTTCTCATGGTGATTCCATATATGGGGATGAAATTCAATAATTTTGACATTTTTGAAATATTTTGTGAACTTTTGGAATGTCGTCTGCAGACGCCTGCCGCGTGGAAAGTGTTACAAACCAAAAAATGACATGGTTTACATTTGAATACTTTGCATTCAATAATATTGTAAATCATCTATCTATAAACAATAGCAAATATTAGTTTGGTATTCCCCTTAATTCTGGCATAATAGCTACATAATTCATTAATTTGATGCATGAATATTTCTGTGCAATGTTCAATTTTGCTTATTGGTCTCATGAGACAGCCTCAGCATGTAGGAAAGTTGTGGTAGGAAACATGTCAGTAGTTTGTTTATACCACCAATCATTGACAGAGAAGGACATTTATACTTGTGGGATTTGTAAAGTCAACTTCAATTTTTACCATACGCATGATAAAAAAATTCAGCATGAGAAGAATGCAAATAATTTCCCTTTTAGCCTATTTAAATATGTAATCTTCTCTGTCACTGTTACTCTACTTTATTGTGTGAATTACCATTGATACATACTACCAAATTAGGTTGACTTGCCTAGTTAGTCACATTTTTCGTAATTGATGGATTTCCCCCTTTTTCAGGATTTTAACTTTATAAGTTGTACTTGACAATGAAATCAAACTGGTCATGGTTCAGTGGTTTCAATAAGGATTAAATTAATCCTTGCTGAAAGAGAGTCCTGGTTTTTGTTATACACCCTGCATATTCAAATTACATTCCTTTACATTACACATAAACAGTTAACTATACTGATTTCCATCCGACACTAACATTATAGTAGTATGCAGCAATGTTAAATGTGGCTATATTTAATACACAGTCATAATCAAGTTTCTTTATTAAAATGGTGTGCGTGTGCATTTAATTATGGATCTACTTTATCAGTATTATTACTTTTTAGTTATATGAACGGTGAAATTGTGGAAAGTGTACTTCTGCTGAAGAGGTACTTGCTGCTGCGGAATAACAACGTTCTGTGGTTGTAATGGTCATTGATGTGACTTTGGTTCCTGAATTTTAGGTCTTGCTGATGCCGATGACACGGAACTATGCTGTAGATTGTGTTGCTGATGCGGTTTTCAAACGTTTTGTCGAGCCTGAAATGGAAATATTTGTGCTATTAAACCCCATATCTTATGACGGTTCGTTAATGATATACAAAGTTGATCTTTGCAATTTTGAGAGAAAAATTAAAGATACTAGTTCAAAATGAACATAAAATTAAATGTTTTTGTAAGAGGTAGCATTTATTAGCCGTGTCACCTAAATTAATTTACCTTTTTCCTTTTTCAAGTATTAACTAAACACAACGCATTAATAGTAAGAAATCTATCACAGTGAAATGATTGTGTCAATATATTAATTTAGCATTCTAAATACCCCCTCCCCCCAAAAAAAAAAAAACACCCCGCACCCATCGACTAACCAATACACAAACATTAATATACTAACAAACACCAAAAAACAAAAACAAAAATCCAACAAACAAATCAAACGATTACATTCATGCTCATCTTGAATTACATTACATTGGACATATTGGCTTTCTGTTTGGTGCTTGTATTAACCTTATACTGATCGGAGTTACTGCGATAACCACCAACTTCTTTAATGATCTTCTCTGGATGGTACGTCGCCTCGGAAGCATTCTTGTAAACATTCCTGTGATGGTTTCTCCTCAAACTGTGTACGGTATAGTAGCCTGACTAGCCAGCGTCAGCACACACCTTCTCTGTCACGTTGGCGATGGTATTCTCCCCAACAGGTCTCTTACTGTGCCACACTTGATCGATAATGTTGATCTTTACTACAGTTCGATCTAAAAGCGCATGAGTAGTTGTTTTTTACACAAACCTATACTTAATGGATTACATCCGTAAGCCCTACTTAACATGCTTAATACCAGTTTTATCCGTGGTCATGCATATCCAACTTCTAATTCAAGTTTGTCGATATGTTTTCCACTCGGTCGTTGATCCCAGTTTTGACAGCTCACAATCTAAATCGTATACAGACTAATTGAAACCCTTCCATGCGTATTCAGCATTATCTTATGCTATACATCATAAGCGGTGTTTCTAACATGATAGTGTATGATAGATAATTGATTCGCAAACAGTGCATTCGTCTTGATAATCGCTCTCGGCCTAGGGGGGCTGGGGTACCGCGCCATTTTGCAATATTTTGCGAAATCGATCGTGGTTATCACGTGATACGTATCGTGGAAAAATAATTTACACTGTTTTAACGAAATGCACTGTGGGATTGTGTTACCAGCCTAAAATCATAGAGGTCGCAAACCCGGTCGCAAACTTGCTTATAATTGAGCCTAGCTATAACAAGATAACAAGCTAAAAGTGACATCTCTGAATGTATTACCAGAGTGTGCAAAGGAGAAATTGTTGGACACACTGGTAAAATGGTTTTACAACAAGTTTTGCTATCATATATCAAACTGAACTCAAGTTAAATCACTCTATTTATCGAGCAATAATATAATTGTTTACGCATTTTAATTGTTTAGATACAAAGTTAAATAAATCAAGGATACATTTATGATAGATAAATAAATAAAAAGAAAACTATAAACGCATGGGCGGCATTTATAATTGATAAAAATTGACATAACAATGATGTTACATTAATCTACCATCAAGTTTAAAAAATAGAAAAATAAATTGAATATTCGAACCCGTGATTTCCGATTGCCAACGACATGGCCAACCTACGCACGCCACAGAGATCCACGACTGTAATTGTGATAGTTTTATTATTTAACCATGTCCATTTATTTATAACGAACGGATTTTTATTGTGCCATTTTTGCCAAATGTGTGTGTTGCTCTCGCACAAAATGTGTTTGTAATTTGATTATAATCCTTATTTTTAAAAGAACGGTAATTTTGTTTGACATTTTCGAGAGAAAAAAATGGCGTAACTGATACGGTGAACGCCAGCAGTGTGATGTCCGCGTGGGCAAGCATACAGATGATGCTAAGCAAATCCAGCATATAAAACAAAAGTGCTCCTAATGGGGCTCGAACCCACAACCTTTCGCTCCTCATGTCAACTTTCTATCCACTACACTAACCGTGCTAATTGGAAATAGATATTGCAAATAATTTATTTATATCATGTGTCATGGGTTAATGCACTGTGTTAAATTCTACAATCCCGGCCGCCACTCTGTTCAAAGGCACAAAAAAGTTGACTTGTTTGACGCTTTTTTTGCAATTCTGAGGTGTGCAGTTCGATTTTCTTTCTCGAATTGTTTAGAAAACCATCCATTTTAGAACATCTGAAATTTAAAATGAACTGCACACCTGGGAAAGTATGATGCCAAGGGCATATCTTTTGCACGTAAATCCAATACAAGAGTTCAGAAAATCGACAAAAATATGACGTCATAACCATTGCTTCGGGACAAAATGGCGCGGTACCCCACCCCCCCCCTCCCCCCTACTCTCGGCCTTGCATTCGTGCACCCGCCCTCTCGCGCCTATCGGCGCTCGAGGGCTGGTGCACTCATGCAAGGCCTCGAGCGATTATCAAGATGAATGCACAGTAGCTCATCAATTATCCTTATCATAATATTCTTTTATTCCGGTAAGTTTATGGTATTGTGATTGGATCGAGAAATACGCCTCGTCGCTGGGTACATACTCTTTGACCGTCGGATGAAATAGTGAGGGCGCTATATAGCACACTGTTAATTAGAAATGACCTGATACCCGTTTTGACCTGTGTACCTTCCGATTATACCATCAAAGGTAATAGAAAATGTGGGGCACCCTTTTACGATTTTTTGGTTACCAATGTACCTTTTCCACAAAAAAAGAGCCCCCCTCCCCTAACACTATCCTGCTTACGGGCCTGGTGAATAATTGTTATTTACGTAATATTTTATTCGTATACTACACTCGCCAATCATTATATGGTCGTAAAAAGATGTCGGTTCAATCGTGTACATAAATAATTGTTGTTAATATTTGCAGGTTTTGGATAAATCGTATTGTACAATGTGTCCCTATAAAAATACGTCATGTTTATGTAAACATGAGATCATGCAATATTTTACAGGCAGTAAGTAAGTCAAAGGTTGCCTGAATGTTTAAACCCATGTTGTGATCTGGAGTATTTGAATATTACCTGCTACCAAATGAATCGTGTTATAGTGTGTTTATTTCAAAATTGACATGTGAGAAATTAGATATACTTTGCGCTTATGGACGCTTATTTTTGTTTATATTCCAAGATTTATGTACCCAATATTTGTTTGCCAAATTTGCATTACTTGCAAATGATTTCTTTGTTACTCGAACACCTGTTTCGGTATGTTTTTGAACTAGGCCTATTCAAAAACATAACCGCAAAGACAATAGAAACTCTTTTCCTATTACAAGTGGTGTGAATACCAACACGCCTTTGATTGACTTATTAAAAAAGGCGCGCGTTAAACTTTTACATCCATAGGGGTCCCATAAGTTGGAACAGATTTAATTTCACAGAATTTGGGAAAATGACCATATCTCACGTTTCGAATAACCAATTTGTATGACGTCATGCGCTGCGTACCATAACCAATGGTCATCACATTTATTTTAGTCATAAATTGCTGGATCCAATTGATCATTATGGAAATATAAAACTGGTATTAATAGAACTGTTGATTAGCATGTATTAGTCACCCCCTATAAAAACATATTGGTTTGTTATGTAGACACCTTGACATATTATTTAAACACCCTAGCATGTTATTGAGACACCTTGGTATGTTATCAAGACACCTATGTATGCTACTAAGACACCCTTGTACATGTATGTTAACACTAATTTCCACGCGGCTATTATTTTACTAAATACAAAACAGGTTTTTCACAAACCATTCACAACTTTCAAAGTCTATCTCAAGGATTACTGAACCAATACTAGGCATGTTTGTACTTATGTTAATGTAATTCTCTTGGCGATTCCAAATATGATAATGTAATTTAATTATTTTAGAAATTTCTGAAACATTTGGTGAACTTTAGGAATGTCGTCTGCAGGCGCCTGCCGCGTGGAATGTGTTAACACACTCTAGTATGTTATGAAAACATCTTGGTATGTTATGTAGACACCTTAAAATGTTATTAAAACACCCTAGCATATTTTAAGACATCGTAGTATATTATTAAGACACTTTAGTGTTTTATTACGTTACCTTGGTATGTTATTAGCACTTTCTGGTATGAACCCTAGTAGCACTGAATGCTAAAAAGTACTACACAACTAGTGCTGGTAGCGTCAGAGGCGCCCAAGCGCGCTACCACAATATACAGGAAGACTTTGCAAGCTGCCTCCTTAGCTAATTTAGATAGGAACCGGAAAGCCACGCAGGTAATACGGGTTCAAGCCCCGTTGTCGGCGGTGCCAGTTTTCCCAAATATGACCATTTTCTACTTTGTTAGTATTATTCCCAAAACCACGCCCGTAGGTTATTGTTAAGACGCCCTAGTACGTCATTAAGACGATCTTGGTATGTATCAAGACACCTTTGTGTGTTTTAAACACCTTGATATGTTATAAAGACACCTTGGTATGTTATGTTATCAACACACATTGGTATGTTATGAACACACATCAGTCTGTTATCAAGAAACCTTAGCATGTTATTAAGACACCTTGGTATGTTATCAAGACACCTTGGTATGTTATCAACACACCTTAGTAGGTTATTAAGCCACCTAGTATTTTATTAAGACACATTGATATGTTATCAAGACACCTTGGTATGTTATCAAGACACCTTGGTATGTTGTCAAGACACCTTGGTATGTTATCAAGACACCTTGGTATGTTATTAAGACAATTTAGTATGTTATTAAGACACTTTGGTATGTTATATACCTTTGTATGTTATTAATACACTTAGACACCTTAATATATTATTAAGACACCTTGGTATGATAGGATTTAGTTGTGCATTTTCCAGAGTAAATTCGTATGAAAATTGATCAATGGTCGAGTAATTGTTGCGTCGTTTAAATGACATCAACTGACAAACATTTTGTAGATTTTTGTAATCTGCAAAATATAACTATGGCTTTATTACAAAGGTCTGCAATAAACGAAAGTAATTTTGACTCTAGCGTATCAATTTAAAAAGCTTATTTAATAAATATTGTTTTAACCCCGATCTATTGTGTATGTTGATGTGAGTGATTGATCAATACAATCACGTACAGGGTGTCTCAAAAAAAACCCTGCATGTGTTTACCCAAGTTATTGACCATGAACTTCTAGAATTTGGTGTAACAATTGTATACATATTGATAGACCAAACACTTAGCTTTCATATGCCGTTTATTTCATCTAAGTTAGTTTTGTCAATCCTGAGATATGATCAATTAACTAAAGCTACCTAAAATCGAAGTTGTGCCACTTTTACGGAATTAATGCATTAAAACCCTCGTCCTCTTAAGCATGTTAAGGGAGGGTGGTCGCCGATTGCGCTAGAACGCAAAGAACAGTGACCTAGGGCGTCTAGGTGATCGCTTTTACATTCCCTGCGCTCATTTTGACTAAAACAAATTGAGGCTGCCACCCTACCCGGGGGTAGGGTAAGCCGTCAAACTCCGATAGTAGGGGGTGGTTGCCACCTTACAATTTATTTTTTAAATCGCCATTTTGAAAAATATTTGTATTGGTATGTTCCTGAAATATTTTAGCATAGGCCTATGTTAGAAACACCATTTCCATCACTTATAAGCAAAAAACCGGGTGAAATTCCGATATTTAGAACTTTTTTGGCGAAGATTTCTATGATATTTCACTGTCCAGCGAATACGGCGTGATTTTGAGGTCGGTCATGTTTGGTGACGTCATTGTGACGTCATGCGTGGGATGTTTGTACTTGTTTTAGTATGTATGGATAGAGGGAACATCTAGCTATAACATGGTACCCAAATAAGCATACTCTGCATTTCGGATTAGATTTTTTAGGGGGTGGTAACAACCTTCCTCTCCGGAGTAACCCTTTCTATTCATTGCAAACTGTAAAGTGGCACAACGTCGACTTTAGGTAGCTTTAGTTAATTGGTCATATCTCAAGATTGATAAAACCAAATCAGATAAATAAACGGAATATGAAAGCTAACCGTTATGGCTATCAAAATGTATACAATTGTTACACCAAATTGTATAAGTTCACGGTCAATAAGCTGGGTAAACACGTGCACGGTTTTTTTTGAGACACCCTGTACGTAGCTACGATTTCGATTATGTTTAGATCTACTCAAGTGCAAATATTTAATTCGTATTTTGTCGTGCTATTTTGTCTTATTTAACTACATTGTAAATATGGCTTCAGATTTAAAATAACAATATACTCAGTAAATAAAAGCAATATCACAATGTAACTACATTTGCTAAATTTTTTCATAAAATGTATGTCGAAGTTAAAGTAATAATTCAATTAAAGAGGTTTTTTGTCAACAACAATAATAGAGGCAGCTGGCTTAAAAGGTTGTAAATTTAATTCGTTATACTTGAAGTGTTCACGAATAAAATATTGTCTAATTATAAAAATGTTGTATAAATATAGTTGGAGCTTCAATCGCATGGAGGTGGGTCATCTTGACATTGATAATGCTCTGTCACTCACCCACAAATAGTGTCTAACTCCAAGTTTTGTATACTGAACTAAAAATGAACTTAGCCTAGATGATATGCTCATATCTCCAAAACTGTTATAGCTCTTAAATGTACATGTACGTAAAGTATTAATCATAAAATTGAGAACAAATGTCCTTATTATATTTGAGATATTGCGCGTGAAGATTGACTGAATAATAGGTATGTATCCAAAGATAAAACAAAGTATGTTCTTACATTTGGTTTTTCAACACACAGCCTCGGTGTAGCAATAGCCGGATTATTATTATTACTGGTAGTGACAACTCATCATGCGATAGTCAGATGTGGATTGGCGATACTGTCATACATACCTGTCACACTATCCGGCGTGCTCAAGCCCCAAGTGCAAAAATAAAAATTGTACTTTGTCTAAAAACTTCAGTGTGTCGTTCTAAGTTGTTAACTAATCTTCGCGACCAATATCTCAAATTAAAGAAGATAAATTCCTCCATAATTGCGTGTTTGGATATTTTAGTTCGAGCTATAGTTACATAGTTATGAACATATTTATTCCGTGGTAAAGTACCTTATTGGATGGTTCAAGAAAAACCAATAGAGTGCCTTTCATTTCTGCTAATATAGCTCATATAAGACGGTAAGCGTTTTTAAACACGAGATTGTACGATTGTCCATCGATGACTATTTTTTCGTCAATCCCAGTTTTTTGAATAACTGCCTCGCTGTTTACCGTAAGTGGCATATCGTATCTTAAGTTTTGTGTATTTCCAACACCTCCGTCCACTATATTGTCTTGAGTTTGACACATCCGAAAACTGTTGCGTTGAGAAATATGGTATGGCGGCTCTCATTAGGCTATTCTATGGATTTTCTGACCTTAAAAAGCACACACAAATATTTGGAGTAAAAGAACATTCGAAAAAATAGATAGGTCCGTCCCGCAGAACAGGGTTATTTCCCTTGATCTAAGCGAGTAATTCTAGAAATGAACACTGATTCATATCACAGAAGGTAGATCGTTCTCATGAAAAAGCTTGTTTGACGACTATGTTACTGCCAGAGTTGATGCCTGTTTTCAATTTCGTCCTTAAAACCAAAAAGACTGACTTGATATTATCAATTTACAATGAAGTTATGATACTACTGTTTGTATTAAAGTGGAAATAAGTGGAAATAAAACTAATATTTCGTCGTCCTGGAATGATTGTTTTGTGTGTCTCATTTCCTATTTGTTCGTGTCTCCATACTTTAGTTTGACTATTTTTGCCGATTTTTGCTGCGAGTAATATCATCATAATCCATTTGTATTAATTTGTCGATATTATTCATATTTCAAAAAAAGAAGCCAAAAGAGCATGAACATAAATGTAAATTATGAATAGTATTGCCGTGCATTAATAAGGTCAATACAATACAATGAATCAAAATTAGAATACTTTGTAGTCAAATTCTTTTTCTTTCTCTCCCGTTTTTTCTGATTATTTATAAAATATGAATCGAATCAAGCCCAGAGAGAGGAACCAAAATCCCACCACACTTTAATCTATCAGTCCCAAATGCATTGCCTAGTATTTAAAGTGGGGGCGCCCTTAGCATCATACATGGGCAGTATTATGGAGTTGCAAAGTGAGGGCGCCCCTACGTATCACCGTTAGCATCATACATTCGCCAACATTCGCCATTTAGTAGAGTAATTTCCATGAGATCTGTATTTTAGGATACTTTTTTATCTTGATGGATTTGGCATGATGGACTAATTTAAGAAAAAATAGCTCCTATACACCTCCAAAAAGCAACGGCCATCGTTTTTAGAGGGCGTTTTCAAAATGGCCGCCACCGCCATTTTGAAATAGCTAAATATTGATTTGGGCGAAATGGGCGATAATGACAAATGAGGTGTCATTTCCCACTAATTGTAGCACACCAAATCAGTTGGAGTGATGTTTATTACATTTAGGTACCCTCTTGACCTCTAAATCCAAGATGGCTGCCAATGTCATCTCGAAATTTGATAACGTAATAATCTTCGCACAGATTATGTATAATGACAAATAAGGTGTCTTTTCTTACTAATGTTGGCATAAAAAGCATTTGAAATTGTGATTGTGGTATTTTGAGACAGTCTGGACCTCAGAATCTAAAATGGCTACCGACAGCCATTTCGAAATACCTAAAAAGTGATCTCTCTGAAACCAGATGAGCGATAATGATCAATGAGGTGTCATTTTATAACTAAGTGTAGCACACCAAATCAGTTGGAATAATGTGTATTGCATTTTGAACCCTCTTGACCTCTATCGTGTCCATCGTTTTTCAAAATGGCCACCGCCGCCGTTATGAAGTACTTAAATATTGATTTTCTGGAACCAAATGAGCAATAATAACAAATGAGGTGTCATTTCCCATTGTCTAATTGTAGCACACTAAATCAGTTGGAGCGATGTTTATTGCATTTAGGTACCCTCTTGACCTCTACATCCAAGATGGCTGTCAATGTCATCTCGAAAATGTGATAATGTAATAATGTCTTCACCCAGACAATGTATAATTACAAATAAGATGTCGTTTCCTATTAATGTTGGTATGCTAGAGCAATCGCTAAGTTGAGTGTAGCATTTTGAGACTGGTGTGAACCTCAACATTAAGATGGCAGCTGGCGGCCATATTGAAAATGAAATGTTGTAAGTTTGTTTCTTACATTAGAGGACCTAAACTAATAAGTTTATTTTTATACCAACGTTGACCATGTTTACAGACAAATATTCAACTGGAATAGGGTATATTACATTTGCTGAACGCATTGACCTTTTAAAATCCAAGATGGTGCCTGTCGACCATCTTGAAATATTAAAAAATGTATACCTGAAACTAAATGATAAGGTGTTTCTCCTACTAATTGTGGTATGGAAATTGTTGTGGCCACTGATTCCTGAAGCATCCATCACGACAGTAGCTGTAAAATGGTTATGGATCCTATATCATGTATATGGAATGATCCTAATTGGAAATGACTTATGTAATGACTCTACTTAATGTTAATAATAAGACCTTTTGTAATGACGGTACTCATTAGGTTACTTAGAGCATTATAATATAGTCTAAGAATGTTAGCATTATATTGCCCAAACCTGGAAATAGCTGGTAACAAGCTGGGTAGGTCCATAAAAAATGTATAGAATCACATATCAAAAGTCCTCAAGAATCCCGTGTGTGCTAAAACTTTTAGAGCCAAAAATCCAAAATGGCCGACATACAGGCGGGTCAAAAATTCAAATTGCTTCAGTTAAGGGGGGACTTATGAAAGTTTTTGTTGCATTTTGTGAGTGCTGTAATTATTGAACTATGACTCAAATGTATATAAAATTATACTTTTTTTGGAAAGGAAATGGATCAGAGAATCCATGAGAGCGTGTTGGCGCAGCGGTAGATACCCTCGCTTTGCACCAATGAATCCCGGGTTCGAAATCTGTGCTCGGTCGAGCTTTATGTGCATTTGGTTTATCACGATCCATACACGCGCGATCTCGCAGGTTTTCTCCGGGATCTCCGGTTTCCTCCTGCTTTCAAAATCTGTGATTAGTTGTTTCGGTTATCAAAAAAACTTCCTTGACCCAATGGTATTTGGGGAGCTGCATTGAAAAATGGTGGATGTTACAATCTAAGTGCGGATAGGTTTGCGCTAGAAATTGGCAATTCTGATGATTCACCAGCAGCGAAATTACAGCGCTTTGATCACTTTGGAAAGGCGCTATTATTATTTATTATTCCAATTTGGACCAAAAAATCAAAATTTCAAAGAATATTAGATTGGGTTAAAAAAAATCGTCTTTACATCATCATCAAGCGATTTTGGCATATTTTACTCAAAATTATTTTTGTTAGCTTTGTTCAAAAATATTTCAAAAAGAAGAAGTGAATTTTGTGATTTTCTCAAAAAATCAACATTTTTGGTCAAAATTGATGTCAAATTTGGATTCTCTGATCCATTTCCTTTCCAAAAATGTATACTTTTATATGCATTTGATTAATAGTTCAATGAGAGAATTCGAAAAATGGATAGTTTGCCCATCTTCCGATGTTTTGTTACCGAGATATCAAGCAACATTGACCATAGATTATTGACCTTTCATATGGGGTCAACATTTCAACTTGCTCCGATTTTGACAAATGATATCTCAAATTGTTTGTCTGATTACAAGGAATTCAGAAATGGTAATTTTTATCGTCTGGGGTAGTTGTTGTGCCTTATACAGGGTAGCCTTGATCAGGCTTTCTAAAATTTGTATCGGGTAGTAGTCCGGGCTATATACTGATAGTAATAAAAAATAAAAAAGTATAATAAGCTTATATATTTCGTGCGATTAAAAGCATCCAAAGTGAAGTGAAAATTCATCAGCCGCCCCCTTCACCGACCCACTAAATTACTCACTGAACACGCCGGGCGAAGCCCGGTGTAAACTGTTACAGTGATCGCCATTAAAATACCATCTTGGGAGTGCGAAGCACGACTGAGAAAAGTATAATAAGCTTATATATTTCGTGCGATTAAAAGCATCCAAAGTGAAGTGAAAATTCATCAGCCGCCCCCTTCACCGACCCACTAAATTACTCACTGAACACGCCGGGCGAAGCCCGGTGTAAACTGTTACAGTGATCGCCATTAAAATACCATCTTGGGAGTGCGAAGCACGACTGAGGGCGCTTGCGCCCGAAAGCCTTGTGTATTCTGTTATGACTGGTGCAGTAATTTATGCTAATTTCATTAAAATATTTACGTACGATGTCACCGATTGGTTCATGTTTGTCGGTCACCCCGCCTCCACTAGTGTCGTAATAGCTCAATTTGATGAATATGAACGATGTTTACCGGTCAAAGGTTACGATTTAAATAATATCAAAATAAACTCCTGTCATGTCAATTTCTCGCTACACGTGTGTGAGAAAAAGTGATTCCAAAGATGGATTTCACCTAAAATATACGGTTTCAGTCGTTTCTTTCTCGGTATATTTGACTCCAATAATGCAAATGATGAAATTGTGGATTTATGTGTGTTGCGTTATGTGTTACAATCTTCATTTCCATGCAAAAAAGCTTCCAAAGCCCTACGCTGTTGTGGATGAAAATCATCTATTCCCAAGTTATCAGCCGCGGAGTGCAAGCTTCTATTAAGCTCATCAGACGAAAACTGGCGTGAAGACGCCATGGAAGTATCGAAAATTGTGTAAAACACGGAGAGAATTGTGAGAACATTAACTTTTACGCTGAATCAAAATGGCGGATAACGAATGTGTGGTCGTCATGTGATTGTTTACAAAAGATCGATCAATCAAAAAATTTACATATTTATCGCGATTGTTTGTCTCTTCTGATTGGATATTATACCTTATGAATAATACATATTCGCCATATTTGGGCATAGTTACAACCCACGAGAACCGTTGGATTGCAATCAGTTTTATAAGGTAAAACATTAGATTAGCGATACAGAATGTGCAAGGCTTCGTGTTAGCGTAGCTCTCACTTCGTAAATCCTATGTCACTTGTCTAAGCACGCTGTATTCAGCTTAATAGAGAAGAGTGGGATTTTTGGGTGGGATTTCCGCGTTATAGTGTCAGCGCCAGATGGTTACGGACTGCGTCATTTTAAATAATTTTAGAAGCCTGGTCAAGGCTATATACAGGGGTCAAAAGGTCAGGTTCTATATGCCTATAATGGAACTGGACCTTTGACCCCTGTATTAAGACACATCAAATATTTTAGACCGTAAAACTACTATTTCTGGTGTGATCAGACGAACAATTTGTGATATCGTTTGTCAAAATCGGAGCAAGTTCAAATTTTGACCCAAATGCAAAGGTCAACAACAATTTTGCTCAATATATGCTTAAACATAGTTGTTGGTGTCTTCAGTGTCGAAAACGACAGCCTCATCATAACCATCAGATCGAAGTGTGTTGTATAAATTAAGATGGACATGGCGGTCTGTCTCGGCGAGGAGGCAGGTGAACTCTGGCATGTGCTGATATGTGGTAAGGTTCTTGACAGGGCTGCCCATTACGCAGTAGATGATCTCTATGTGGGCCTTCACTACTGTCCGTTTGAATTCGTCCTCAAGGAATGCTTGAAGACATACCTTATTTTCAGGCTTACCAAGGAGCATGGAAATCTCTGTTGGAGGTAAATTTATCCTCTTACTGCATGAACACATTGCGGAGCGGCTTATTTTTCTGGCGCAAAAGTCGTTGACTGAGAAGCCCTGATCATAAGAATATTGTTCTATGTGTGTATGTATCCCACTAGAATAGAAAG
Organism: Ophiura sarsii; assembly: GCA_035610835.1. Taxonomy (NCBI): domain Eukaryota; kingdom Metazoa; phylum Echinodermata; class Ophiuroidea; order Amphilepidida; family Ophiuridae; genus Ophiura; species Ophiura sarsii. The sequence continues at coordinate 45,406,122 of CM069445.1, read as the reverse complement.
AACTCAGCTAGTGCTGAGAATATCACATCACCCTGGTCCATACATTCAACAATGCTTTTCAAAAGATGAATACGGTTGTGCTCATAAAGGAAACTGTATGACTGCCTCCTCCCACCACCCCGTTTAGAAGTAGGCTTTTTGCACGCTTAATTCAGGTATCTTACAATTGAGGTTCTACTGTGCAAACCTGCAAGTAAAGTATCAAGTCAATATTGGCCATTTTTTGAATTTTTGTAATAATCTGCTTTGGATACATTTAAGCCTCTACCCGCAAACCCCTACCGACATGTTCAGCTCCACTCTATTAATTAATTAAGATAAGTATTGTTCTTGTCAATCTCAATTGTGTGTACCATTAAAGTTATTTGTTCATTCCAATTGTTGATTTGGTGAATGATTTTTTTTGAAAATGTTTTGCAAAAGGGCTAACATCCATTTTTTTGAAAAATAAAAAACATAATAACAAAAAATAATAAAAGTGATTTATTTGAAAAACATACTGTATTTGATTGGTATACTATGTACCTCTTCAGTATACACATATTATTTCAAAGCATCAATCACACTAGTCCAGAATACTGTCATGTTGTTTTCTCAAAATCATTAAAATGGATGTAAGCCCTTTTCCATATCAGCTCTTCATATGTAAGAGAACGTTCTAATCTTTAGGAATCTGCTTTAAAAATCCTTATCGACTGATTTTTTGCAGTGAATGGAGGACATGAAAAGTGGTTATCGGGCGCCATTTACATGCTAAAGAATAAATAATTAAATGAGCGATTTTGATGTCGATGACTTCATTTGTCAACTCGTAATGAATGCTGGGGCTTCCTTAAATTACCCTCTGGTTATTCCCCGAATTTTAATCCACACAAAATTAGGCGTTTTGAGAGTTTAAAACACTTAAGAATATGGCAAATGCTTGGCTACCCACGCAAAGTTTTTCCTTTTCAATACCATTTTTGCTTATCCCAAAACAGTCCCATTTCCCCCAAAATGATGTTTTCCAAAAAGTGACACTTTTGAACGATTCGGGGAAGTTAAAAAAAGTTAAAAACTAACGAACTCCAAATTAGTAGAGTCATTTCAATGAGATCCGTGACCATTTTTAGGATACCTTTATTTCTTGATGGATTTGGCAAGATGGACTAATTTTACGAAAAATAGCTCCTATAAAACCTCCCAAAAGTGACGGCCATCGTTTTTAGAGGGCGTTTTTTTCTTCAAAATAGACGCCGCCGCCATTTAGAAATACCAAATTGGCGATAATGACAAATGAGGTGTCATTTCGCACTATTTGTAGCACACCAAATCAGTTGGAGTGATGTTTAATGCATTAAAGCTTTACCTCTAAATCCAAGATGGCTGCCAATGTCATCTCGAATTGTGATAATGTAATAAAGGGTTCAAAAAAGTAAGCCCCCCCCCCCCTAAAATTAGACCACATTTGTTTGCAACTACACACACAATTGGACGCTTTGAGAGATTGAAACACTTATGAAAAGAAAAAACGCTTGGCTACCCATAGAAAGTTTCCCGCTTTCAATATCAATATTACTTTCCCCAAAATAGTCACATTTCCCCAAAATGAAGTTTTCAGAAAAAGTGGCACATATACCAGTTTGTTTGCATAAATCCCAGGACTCCCCCAAACCAACTTTTTTTACTTCCTATTATGATCCTAAGACATAATCAGGATGTTACCAAAAATATTTTCATATTGCTAAGGGGTTATGCAAGATGGCGTCCAAAATGGCCGCCATAACTGGTCAAATCTCATAAAATTACATATAGCAATCAAATTGTATAGTGAAAGTATAGTTTTAATAGTGGGATGTATGTATTAGACCACTAGACACTCATATCCAGAACTTTTGCTTTGTTAACACACCTAAATCCAAGATGGCCGCCAAAATTGGTAACATTCTATATATTGGCATATATAAACCAACATGTATGATCAGAGTATAGTTTAAACAATGTATGTGTTAGAACACTAGAAACTCATATCTAGTATTTTTGCTTTGTTAACATACTTTAAAACCAAAATGGCCGCCAAATTAATGGCCAAAAATGGTCAAAAGTGGTCAAAATTCCATAAAATAGCATAATATCAATCGAAATGTATGATAAAAATATAGTTTTAACGATGAAATGTATGTGTTAGACCATTAGTAACTCATATCCAGTATTTTTGCTCTGTTAACATAGTTCAAAATCCAAAATTGTTGCCAAAATGGCCCCCAAAATGGTTCCCGAAGTGGCTGCAAATATTGTCAAATTCCATAAAATGGGATAATATCAACCTAAATGTATGATGAAAATATAGTTTAAATGATGGGATGTATGTATTAGACCACTAGTAACTCTCATCTAGTATTTGTGCTTTGTTAACATACTTAGAAATCCAAAATGGCCCCCAAAATGGGTCTCAAAATGACTAAACAAATTGTTGGAATTCCATAAAATGGGATAATATCAAACAAAATGTATGTTGAAAGTATAGATTTAACATTTGGGTGTATGTATTAGACCACTAGTAACTCATATCCAGTATATTTGCATTGTAATAACATACTTTAAAACCAAGATGGCCACCAAAATGGCCGCTGTAAATGTAAAAATAGTCTACATGAGTGTATGATAACCTCCAAATGGTCTAAATAATTACCACAGGAAGCCACCAATTGATCAAAATATGGAGTCTATACCATTCAATCATACCTTGTCACATACAGATACGTTTACTGGTGGATTAAAATCTACAGATATAATCTTTTGTTTGTTACAATAGTATAAAGTGTGTCTTTATAGACATTAATGAGCAGTCAAGACACATAGATCTTCTTGTGTACCCGCCATTTCGACCCCTCGTCTTGGGCGATACTTTATTACTATATAATATTAGTGTTGGGAAATACCCCAACATTGTTCATATCTAATGTAACACTAACAATAAATCTAATACTGTTTTTCAGTTATTTTAACCTTTTGCAGCCATCTTGGATATTTCAAAATACTCAAACTAGATCTACAGCCCCTAGGCTTTATCATAGACAGTCATATATTGAATGCTGTCTTATTTTTATTTGGGGGTATTGGTATTACATAATATGGTCATTTACAATACAAAACAATTGTTTTAGGTCATTTAACATCGACTTAACCACACTTAAGCCATTTTGGAAAGTGATACAGAGTCAAAATTGTCACAGAGGTGGGCCTTATATCTAAAAGCAATAGCTTAGCAGTTTCAAACATACTACTATTTGGTGAATGTGATGTAATATACACTCTTACAATATCTATTATGGATTATCATACACTCATGTAGACTATTTGTATATTTACAGCGGCCATTTTGGTGGCCATCTTGGATTTAAAGTATGTTATTACAATGCAAATATACTGGATATGGGTTACTAGTGGTCTAATACATACATCCTAATGTTAAAACTATACTTTCATCATACATTTTGGTTGATATTATCCCATTTTATGGAATTTCGACAATTTGTTCAGTCATTTCGGGACCCATTTTGGGGGCAATTTTGGATTTCTAGGTAAGTTAACAAAGCAAAAATACTAGATATGAGTTACTAGTGGTCTAATACATACATCCAATCATTAAAACTATATTTTCATCATACATTTAGGTTGATATTATCCCATTTCATGGAATTTGACAATTTTGCAACCAAGGTATGTTTACAAAGCAAAAATACTAGATTTGAGTTTCTAGTGGTCTAACACATACATCCCATAGTTAAAACTATACTCTGATCATACATGTTGGTTTATATATGCCAATATATGGAATTTTACCAATTTTGGCGGCCATTTTGGCGGCCATCTTGGATTTAGGAGTGTTAACAGAGCAAAAGTTCTGGATATGAGTGTCTAGTGTTCTAATACATACATCCCACTATTAAAACTATACTTTCACCATACAATTTGATTGCTATATGTCATTTTATGAAATTTGACCAGTTATGGCAGCCATTTTGGACGCCATCTTGCATAACCCCTTGAATCAATATGAAAATATTTTTGGTAACATCCTGATTATGTCTTAGGATCATAATAGGAAGTAAAAAAAGTTGGTTTGGGGGAGTCCTGGGGGGGTGCACACTAACCCTCCGTCGATCCCCGACTATATGGCAAACGCTTGGCTACCCACACACAGTTTTTCCTTTTCAATACAATTTTTGCTTATCCCAAAACAGCCCCATTTCCCCCAAAATGATGATTTCCGAAAAGTGGCACTTTTCAACGAGTCGGGGAAGTTATTGACGTGAATGGTGGATAGTATTGGCTAATCCTGCATGATTTCTTTTGATTTGATTTTTAAATTTCAAATAAAGAAAGAAGAGACTTGCTTTAAAGTGATAATTAAGACATTCGAAATTAATTTTTAAAAAGCACTGGAGACATTTTTGTAACTTTCTTGTATAGGTTTTTGAAATATTTACTGGTATGTAGTTTTTTGTATAGAAATATTGTGCTATTTTGAAATCCTTAAGAAACCTAAATTATAAAATGTTTTGAAATATCTAATCATCCAAGTAGGTTTAATGAGTTATTTGCAATGTGGGCAAACGTTACCACACATGCAGGGTAATTTTAGCCCTCATAAAAATTAGGGGGGAAAGTATCTAGAAATTCGTAAATTTTCAAGACAAAAACAATTATTTGAGAGCCAAGTAATTTGCTTTCAACTAGTCTAGTTTATCAACAACAAAAAGTATCTACTATGCAATGAATAAAAATAAAAATGTAAGAAAGGTGGGTCAAAGTATCCCCATTCTACGGTACCTCTAGCAAACGTGCATTATCTACTAAAAGTCACCGGTTACCACTGGCAACATGCATTATCTAAATAAAAATTCCATTAAAATGGAAAGTTGGCGGTCAAAAGGAAATTGCGATATAAGGCAAATAGAAAGAGCAAAAATAGCAACATTTGTAAATACGGCTTTTAGTTGCTAAAATTATGTGGCAGAAGAAGCAAGCGCATAGATGATAATTGTGCATGACATTACTAGAAAGCAATATAAATTACAGCCATAGTTTAGTGATAAACACGGTTTTAACATTCAATTTAAGTTTTAAATATATGTCATATGTATTCAATTTATTTGATCAATACATAAATAAATGTAGAAATAAATAAATGAGTATTTTTTTAAAAATACTTTTAAATAAATAGTTGAATCATTTTGTTAATAAATAATAATATAAATCGAAAATTACATTTTTAATCGAAAATAAATGAATCAATAAACTAATGAATCAATACATAAATACACGCATATTAAAAATTAAAATATTAAAAATTACTTATAAAATAAAGAAATTAAAACAAATAAACATGAGAAAACATTAATAAATAAAAAATGATTAAATAAATAAATGAATAATTATGTAGATAATTAATAATATAAAAAGTAAATAAGTAAATATAGAAATATACAAATGAATACATTTTACATTCAATTTAAGTTTTAAATATGTCATATATATTCAATTAATTTGATTAGAATTATATTCAATTTAATATGGCCAATATTCGTTAGTAAAACTATGGTTGAAGTAGAATTTATTTGTTTATTATAGAAAAAATCCATTGAAATGGAATGGGGGCGATCCAAGAGAAAGAATCATGTTTTGTAACCATTTTCTGAAGCAGCTGTTCATTCTGTTGCATACCAAAATACCAGGGATATGGTGTATGTATCTTTCAAACAAACAAAAACACCCCAAATCAAAACACAACAGTCTAAAAATAGTACAGGAAACCAATAAAGTTGATGTTTGTGCATGGAGGGGGGAGGTACCATCTGAAGGACACATATGGTAGGTTTATTCTAAAGCAAGCACTATTTTTTCGCTGCATTTAATGTTCGTGATGCAGAAGAACCCACATTTTTCATCATGAAATGTTTACAAATGTACACCTTTCTAATAATGTCTAATAAGAATACTAAAAGCTTGTGAGCATGACAATTTCACCAATCCTAGCCAGTCGCGAAATTTTTCATACACATAGATATTTCATGCAAACCTTGACCATGTTTAATGACACAGTTGACACTCTGAGCTTTTCAGTAGTATCTGAGACCACAATTGTAATGTGTATAACATCTGGACAGTTAGGAGATTTCTCTTTAGTCAAACAAGATAAGCTATTATGTCTCTCTGTTGGGAGTCTAATAACATCTCTCTGATTGAATCATCAAGGCTAAACAAATATAGCTTTGACTCCATCACAGACTGCAGGACTGTTAAAATAAACTGCATAGGTACATGTAATTTACAAAGACTGCAAAATAATTTAGACAATTTTCCATATACTAAAAACAAAATGGCAGCCTCCATGTATATGTAGAAAGACCTAAATGTCCAAGAATATGCAATCTGATGCTATAAGGTTGGCGGTTGCCCCGCCAACCAAAAAGATCACCGATTATGTTGACCTTGCACGATTCAGACTTCCGGCAGTGCATTCGTAGATATAATGTATGTGAATAAGATAAGGATAATTGATAAGCTACAGGCAGTGCATTCGTACTTGACAATCGCTCGAGGCCTTGCATTCGCCTTAAATTCCATCTTTTCAAATGCAGCTTGAGTAAATTGACTATGTTAGGAGGCGTGGATGCGTTGCTAATATTATGCTAATTGGTCAATCGATATTGCGCAATGAATGTGGGTCGTGGGAGACTAGTTTACGATTGTAATATATTTAGTATAACCATGGACTTATAAGTGCAGGGTATAACATTAGCATTTCTTAAACACAATCTAAACAATTGGAATTAAATACAGGCTGTCTCAAATAAGTACCCCATGTGAAACATGATCTTTTTTTTTTTGGCCATGAAAAATATTAACATTGTTTGCGAAATACTAGTAATCATGTTCAGCAATCCTTAATGTGCCATAAGATTATTTTTTCTATCCATTTTGGAGCTTCCGTTATCAAATTATGGCCATTCTACTCGGGCATATTCAAATTCACATTTTGCCACTTTTTGTGTGAAGAGAGCTCTTTTATAACAATCGCCATTCAGTGTGTAATTGAACATAGTCAATAAAATCAATAATAATACCCACTAAATGTTGAATTTGAACCAACAAAATATTTTCATCCATGATATAACGTAAAATATTTGAATTTTAGACGGTATTTCAAACATTACATTGACATATCCTTAAATCATCATCGGAATCATGAAAACCATTTTCTTGTTCAAAAGTGGCCAAAGGGGGATTCGCACTGTTGTTACTGAATTGATCATATATCGGCAGTTATGAGGTGAAATTAAATGGATTAGAAAGTGTATTTGATAGAGGGCTTAATAGGGCTTACCAACAAACAGACATCGGATGTATTTTCAATTAATTTTCTTACTCGTGGGGCACTTTGTTTTGAGACACCCTGTATATTGTAATAGTGCTTAAATTTCCTTTAAGGGGGACTTAAGGAAGTTGTTTATGAATGTAGTGCTGTAATTATTGAACTATTATTCAAATGTATATAAAAGTATACATTTTGGAAAGGAAATTGTTTAGAGAATCCAAAGTTGGCATCAATTTTGCGAAAAAACAACAACACTTTTTGACCCATATTTTTTGAACAAAATTAACAAAATGCCCAAATCGCTTGATGATGATGTGATGACATTAAGTTAGGGACGATTTTGTTTTTGTTTAAGCTAATCTAATATTTTTTTGAAATTTTGACTAAAAAGTGCAACAACAAAAAAGTTTGTTGGCACATTTTGGTCAACATTTCAATTAATATTAAATAATGTTCATACAAAAAAAATACGTCCCTAAGTTAGTGTCTTTACATCATCATCAAGCGATTTGGGCATTTTTGGGGGCATTTTTGTAAGCTTTTTTCAACAACAAAATCGGTCAAAAAGTGAAGTTTGTAATTTTCTAAACATTCAAATTTGGATTCTCTGATACATTTCCTTTCCAAAAATGTATACTTTTATGGGCATTTCATTAATAGTTCAATAATCACAGCACTCACAAAATTAAAAAAATCAAATCAAAAACTACCTTGAGTCCCCCCTTAAATGCCCTCTCATTCATATCCTGAAAGTATGAATTCGTTGTTTTAAGCTACTGACAAGTTAATACCCAGTGGTCAATTATATATGTAAACAAACCTTAATGCACAAATACCCGATTGCTATAGAAATAGGATTTAGCCATAACAATTATTTCACAAGTTGATTAAGCTTTTACTAATCTACTTCTTAATTTAAATTTAATTTATAGACCAATTATAACGGTTCATTCGATTGTCTGGGCTTACTATCCTACTACATATGTGGCCTGAGGACCTTTTGGGCCTTGTTCAATATCAAAAACAACTTTTTGGCCTTCCACTAGAGTCTTAAAACCTTCACTAACAATTGCACTGAAATCCACAAATACATCTGGTCCGTCATTATCCTGGGTTATAAATCCATATCCTTGTTCTTCGTTGAACCATTTCACTATTCCGGTTGTTCTGCTACGTTGAACGCTATAGTGTGCGGAGTAATAAATATATAAACATTATGTTAATTTGTGATTATTTAGTGGCAGGTGAGGAGGGCGAGAAGGACGTTCAGCCATCCCCCTGCTTGGCTTACAAATTATTGGGACATTTTCAGTAGAGGGAGCTAAAGTGACCCATGAAAACGTGCAAGAGATATCTGGGAAGGGGGAGATTGTCTACCTGTAGGAGCCCTGCGAATCGTACTTCGACGTAGATCTAAAATAGATCCTCTGTTTACCCCAATCTCCGACTACCCCAATCCAGTGTCCATCGGAGGCAGCTAATTTGCTAGTGACCAACTGACTCTAGGCCCAATGCATGTTCATGATGCAGTACCAGTGATGTACCAGTATAGTATCATAATACAATGTCTTGGATAAGCCATTTCTTAGACTGGTCAAACAGGCTGTGGGCTGGTCAGGAGGATGGTTAAATACATCTAACTTCGACGGACCACCATCTCCCCATAGGACAAACGTATATATAATAATAAAATGGAATAAAGTGTGACCAATGTCCCTTTTGACAGAGCCTGATAAAGACCTCAAATTATTATTGAGTTTTCCTCTCAGCGGCGAGAACCCTGAAAGGTTCTCTAAACTGATAATATATGTGTTTTGAACATGAACTCGCACCATAGTTCTTTAACGAACCGTTATTGGTTTTTCTAATTACCATTGCGGTTCGTTAACACTTTCCACGCGGCAGACAACAGTTCCAAAAATTACAAAATATATTTTAAAAATATTGAAATTATTGAATCTCATAACCATATTTGGAATCACCATGAGAATTGCCTCACGTTAATTACAACCATATGCCTATTATTGGTTCAGTAATTCCTGTGATAAGACTTTAAAAATTGGGAAAAGTTTCTAATTTTTTTCTTCTTTTCTTGTAAATGGTAAAACTTAAAAGCCGTGTGGAAAGTGTTAAACATTGATGGACCAAAATAGACTGTTTTTTTAATTTTATTTAGGAACCATTTAGGTAACCCTTGAGGGTTCTCGAGTGAGGTCGGACATGGTTCTTTAATTTGTTATTTAGCGTTAAATAATAGATGTCAAACAAGGTTTAAAAACCAGGGTGCGTGTGATATAACACACATAAGGTTTTACTAATTAGGACTCTTGTTTACTCCTATTTAATAACCGTAATTGATTACATGATGTTAAAAATATCATGATAAACACATAAATAAGCCACACTCAATCACTAGGAACGATCTTGATGGTTGAGTAGAGCGTACAACTGATTTGTTAAAACGTTTTGCTTTGCTTTCAACAGCAGAGGGGGGGGGGGCGCCTGGTCAGCTATATAGGCATATTGGTATTTGACCTTTTGACCCCTGTGGACAATACTCTTAACAATACTCAAAGAAGATTTCTTGTGCAGTGCCAGCAAATACTGCAGGATGTGAAAGTGATCATTTCTGGAACCCCTTTGATCAGATTAATTGTTGACCCTATAGGCTTATGCAAAATGTCATGTCAACGACCTTTTTATATTTGACCCCATAACTCCAAACTATTGGACATAGGTATTTTAATTTTTGAATCGTTGTTCTCAGACCAACAAGTTGGTATGCCTTTCAGCGTCATTGAAGCTATTTTGAATCAATTAGGGGACCCCTTTGCCAGGTGTTTTGAAATGGCTTCAATGATTTACAACGGTTTTATGCACATTCAAATATGACACAATACTGTACAATACATGACTAATACTAGTAGGAAGGATGGTGGCAAGTATTAAAATATTAGCATTTACTAAACAATTACGTCCAGAGTTCGCTATAACAAGCCAGTGAAGAGAACTAGTCGGATGCAAGGGCGTCCCCAGAGGGGGGGTGTGGGGGGGTGTCACACCCCCCATTCATCAAATCTGTCGGCAAAATAATGGGGCTGTGGGCAAAAAAAAGGAAGGAGGAAGAAAAGGGAGAAAGAAAGAAAGGGAAGAGAAAGGAAAAGGGAAAGAAAAAAGAAAGAAGGGAGAAAAAAAGAAGGGAAGAAAGAAAGGAAAAGGAAAGAGGAAAGAAAGAAGAAAGGAAAGAGGAAAGAAAGAAAGGAAAAGGGAAAGAAGGGGAGAAAGCCCTATAACAGATATCGTATGCGCAAATGATAATGTTGTGTCGGCATATATGTTATGTTAACACAAATCAAAAATGAACAAAGGCAATGTAGGCATATAAATTTGTAGGCCTGTGTGAACGAGCCCATTTGTATGAGATTTTATGTCGGCGCACATGAACAGCCTATAGGCCCAAATAGTTGTTTGCTTATTGTCAAGACACCTAGCAAAAAATTGTGTCGGATTAGTATTATAGGCTAGGCCTAACGGGCAATGTGTGGGACCTGTATTGCTCTTTAATTATACTAACTAGGCCTATATCATTGTCGTTGTCATGCAAACCCAAGTCAATAATGTCGCCAATGGCCAATCATGTTGGCTCATAGGTTACGACTACGAGATATTAAATTCGCCTATACTTATGATGTAGGCCAATTGCTCTCATTGTACTGATTGTAGACTCTGCAAGCCCACTATCAGTCTATCGCAAAAGTAAGTAACTCCAACGATTAGGTGTCAATGCAATGTAAGAGCTTAGACTCTGTCTTAACTTCGACTTGAACAATGCAAATTATCATTATAATTAAGACAATAAGCACAACTGTCGTTATTTGCGCGAGACCAGAATTTGTGTGTGCACCAGGGGCACAATCGATATCTCACGCAGTGGCGTAACCAGCGGGGGAACGGGGGGGGGGGGGGGGGGGGGGGCAGCCCCCACTTGGAACCCTGTCCCCCGCTTTCCCCCCCAAATGAAAAAAAAAATTACGCGCGCATGTCTTCCCAAAATGCAATATTCTATGGTACAAGCTTGTTTAGAGCCGAAATGTAGCTCAATCGTGCAAAAAGTAGGTGTAAAGTCGAAAATTTTCGCGCGCTGCGCGCGCATTTCTTGACACTGGAATGGAGCCCACCCATTAGGAGCCCCCCATTTTAAGTTACTGCTCCTTCTTGCCCCCCCCCAAATGAAAAAAAAAGTCTAGTTACGCCACTTATCTCACGTAATGGTATAGGTCTATATGTCGAGTTTTCCATGACTATTTTAGTTTAAAAAATGAAAATCTTTGTGCACTTCGCGCGCATTCTTTCTACAGGTATCAACATTATGATGGTCTCGAATCAAACCAAATATTATATGTGGGACGTTAAAAACGTTATACTGGCCCCTTTAAGTGTTACAAATGCAAAATTTTGCGCGCTTCGCGCATATTAGTTTCAATGTTTCAATATTTAAGCTTAATTTATAGTATCAGAAGGCTTCAACCAGTTTTCAATGACCATTTTAATTCAAAAACTGACAAATTGGGCGCGCTCTGCGCGCATATTTTCTATAATGGCCCTCAAACCATACGATTTGGATTTGGACTTGATATGTATGTAACTATGCAATATCAAACCGTCAAAAACGTCATACTTGACCATTTAAGTGTTAGAAATGCCAATTTTTGCGCGCTTCGCGCGTATTAGTATCAATGTTTCATTATTTAAGCTTTAACAAGACAGTTTTCCATGACCATTTTAGTTCAAAAACTGAAAAATTTTGCGCGCTCGACGCGCATATTTTCTGCAGGTTTAAACATTAATATGGCCCTCAAACCACAACAAATATTCTAAATGGGGAGTAATTCTGTTATACCCTTCACAGGGGTATTCACAGTGCATGAACGACGCATACTACTAATGTAGGGTGATAACAGAATTATGCCCTAAATGGTATGTGGAGGACATTTAAACGTCATACTGTACCTTTCAAAATCACAATTTTTGGCGCTCTTTGTATTAGTTTCAACGTTTTAATATTTAATATTAACAAGATGGCTTGAGGATTTTTGCACCCCCCCCCCCCCCCCCCCCCCCCATCAAAACAGTCCTGGATACGCCCTTGGCTCCCCCAGAACTATTCAATCAGCGCTATATGCTGCTTTATGTTAACATTTCAATTAGCTTTATCAAACTTGTGTTCCCCCCCCCCCCCCCCCCCCCCCCCAATGGTGTCTGAAAACGGATTGACGCCTCTGACCATACAGTCCATTTTAAAATATGCGTGTATGAAGTCCGGCGAGCGAAGCGAGCCAAAAAAATTTTAGTGTCGGCACAAATGGCTTTGTCGGCAATTGATGACTTTTACACCCCCCCCCCCCAATGAAAAGGGTCTGGGGACGCCCTTGGTCGGATGAAGTGCTCGCGTAAATGTCAGTATAAGCTTATTATACTGACTTGTCACCATGGATTTGTCAACAGAAATCATCTTTCCTACAGTGCAACTTACCATAAATGCCCTTTTATATCAAATTCACTTAAATGGCTATAAAAACACCAACATTCTTTCAATTAAGTCAAGTGTGGTAACACGATAAAGAAGCCTTAACGCAAACAAATTATTAGAAAAATTCAGTAAATTAATCTCATTTGCGTATTACTTACATATTAATTAGCATCAAGTTAAAAACACATCAAAATTAATATCTGGAGATGTGTATATCTTGCAAACCTGGAAATCAGATATGTTGTACATAAACATATACCCGACATTTTTGTATGAGAAAAATGGAATATTTCTTTGTATTGATCTATTTATTGAATAGTTTGCATAATTTACTACCAATATTCTAGACTTTATATGTGAACATAAACCATACCTTTAATATGGGTTTGTGACCTATCAAATTAAAGCGTAAGACATACACAACAACATGGTGTGAGAACATTTTATGATTTTGTTTTTGCTTTTAGATTGCATATATTTAAGCAATGAGTATGCATTCTATACGTTCTCTTATAGCTTATGTGTATGCAAACAATAACCACAGGGAACGTTCATTTTAATCTACCGCGTTTTTTAGTAGACACCCCTGCCATTATGTGTGCAGGTGTGCACAGTGATATACAAGGGGTGTTTGTGGTTTCATAGACCAGCTCCCTTTTTAATGTGCTTCTTTACATCCCTTATACATGTAGGTCTTTATAAATTCAAGATGTGTACTCAGATGGAGTCAAGGTTGGTTAAATGCACAGATTTGATTAAATAGGCATTTCAAGTGAATCTCCTCAATGAATTTGAGCAACAAAAAACAAAAACAATACGCATTTCGCATTTGACTTTTCAGGCTTGCTACTGGAAACAAAACTCATTGTTTTTTGGACTTATAATACAAGCATACTTCTTGCAGAGTTCAGGTATCAGCAATTAATGTCAATTTTAGGGATTTTCCTGAATATTAAAGATGTCCAAATATTGTCAGGATATTTTTAGAATATTAGATTTCATGCAATAGGACTCATATCATGGTACCATATCATGTTAAACCAGTTTTCATAAATATAGTGTGAACATACAGGGTATAACAAATCATTTAGTCAAGAGGCCCCATAGAACATAGAACAAAAGATACTTAAAACACAAGTTTACTATTTTAAACTTAACTTCTCGACAGGTCGTCCAGTCTCAATGTCTAAATTTACATTCGCCATAACCACTATCAAAACCAGCGCATAAGTAACCAAATGCTTTTAAACGCGATAAATCAAACGATATGGATTTATATCGTGTGTTTATTTATTTTATTTTATTTTTATTTTCTTCTTTTTTTTGCTTTGCAGACGCATTTACACGATAGGGATCAAATTTCAAACGTGTTATTATCCAATGAAGTTGCAGTATTTGCACCAACTAATATCAAAATATTCAAATATATATAAACAAATTCAGAGGTATAGACCTTCCGGAATATTATCGCTACTCTGAGTTTCATGGACAATCCCATACGATCATTTTTTCCAATCATCAGGCGAAAAGATGTCTCTCTGATCGCAGGCTTTTGACCCATTGAAAATGAGAATACACAATAAATGGTGTTAAAACTTGCGGTCAGAGCAATATTATATTCCAAAAGAGGTCAATACACATTAAGATATCAAAAGATAATCAAAAAGTGCTCAACTGATAAACCAGGAGCGTAATAAGTATTGACAACCGTTTCTGGTTAGACTAGCCGGCCATTGAACAAAGTAAACGGTAGGGCTTATACAAAATCAGAGATATGTAGACCTTCCGGAATATTATCGCTACTCTTGAGTTTCATGGACAATCAGTGGCGTGCGCAAAGGGGGGGATGGGGGGCCTAGGCCCCCCCCAGTTTGGTCTACAGTCGGGGGAACCTACTGCCAGTCGGGGGAAACTACTGCCAGTTGGGGGATGGACCGTCGCTAGATTTTTTTGTGTGTGTGGAGGGGGTGTAATCCAAATAGACAAATAGTTGGCAAAATTGTACATGTAGGCGACAAATTTATGCACCAGGTTGGTATAAAAAGGAAATGTTATGGAAAAAAATGATGAAAACGCTCATAATTGTCCAATAGGCCTAGTAGTTGTTTACTTGGCTGTCTTTTTGACTGTGATATTGTGACTGTGCGATTTTTTTACTGTGCGAAATTTTTTGACCGTGCGAATTTTTTTGAACCTACCCCCCCCCCCTCCCCCCCCCCCCCCCCCCCCCCCCACCCCCCACTTACGTGAAAATCACGACACGAGGTGACTGAGAAAAAAATTGGGGCTACCTTTGAGAAGAATCTGAGTCGGGGGAATTTCATTTTTTAAAGTGGGCCCCCCCCAGTCACAATATCCTGCGCACGCCACTGTGGACAATCCCAGACGGTCATTTTATCCAATCATCAGGCGATAATTGATATGTAATTGAATTGGCAGTCAGTCGAGTCTGCACACAGATTGTTATTCCATGGTTACTGATGAGATTGGTGATATCTCATATCAGTTTAAGCAAATTGACAAGTAAATAGTATTTCCACAGCTGATTATATTTACTTCATGACTGTGAACACGGCTGATTAGGACAACTTGATATTAAGACAACATTCACACAACTGAATCATAACATTATTAAAACATCGCTGTCCCATCATAACATAACATATGGTCACGGCTTAATTTGAATACAATGTCAAATGTCACATATACAATAGTATAGGAGTGTATTATCACACAAGAAAGGCCTCCATCCTGAGACTTGGTATGGAGTATGAATAATTTTGGACACGCATAAAAACACAATTTTTGTTAAATTCTATTGTTATGCCAAAAAATGTTGAGCCAAAATAATATTGATTCGTACTTGCAAAATAACTGTCGTTTGTGTAAAGTGAAAGTTCCACCACTCCAGCTGGTATAGATATGAGAAAAATTCAAAAAACTCATATTTCTCAAAGGGTATGAATAATTGTGGCCTCAACTGTATACATATTTGAAAATGAGCTATTTTATGATGGAAAAGCAATAAAAAGAAAAGCGATAAAACCAGCCCTGCACCTGCGCTGAGCTGCATTGTATACATTTATGCCTTTGATAATAAAGATAACAGGATCCATATGTGTTATGTAATTGAATTGGCAGTCAGTCGAGTCTGCACACAGATTGTTATACTGACGAGATTGGTGATATCTCATATATCAGTTCAAACAATTGACAAGGAAATAGTATTTCCACAGATGGTTATATTTATTTTATTTATTAAGGAGACTGTGAACACGGCTGATTAGGACAACTTGATATCAAGACAACATTCACACCCGCATTCACACAACTGAACCATAACATTATAAAAACCTCGCTGTCCCATCATAACATATGGTCACTGCTTGATTTGCATACAACGTTAAATGTCACATATACAATAGTATAGGAGTGGGAAATGAGGGACTTTGACATCATGAAACCTTAGAACAATCACAATAAGTAGGTGACTAAATGATTAAGTAAGGTCACATGACTGAATGACATCATGGGTAATTATTAGAGGGAAGACAGCGTTGTCTTCCTTCCTGATATTGTTAATGGTTGAGTAGAGCGTACAAACTGATTTGTTAAAACGTTTTGCTTTGTTGTCAACGGCATAGGGGGACCTCCTGGTCAATTATATAGGCATATTGATATTTGACCTTTTGACCCCTGTGTACAGCTTAACAAATACTGCAGGATGTGAAAGTGATCATTTCCGGACCCCTTTGATCAGATGAATTGTTGATCCTATAGGCCTATGCAAAAGGTCATGTCAACTTTAGAATTTTAGAATCGTTGGGCTCAGACGAACAAGTTTGTATGTATGCCTTTCAGCGTCATTGAAGCCATATTGAATCAAT
The DNA here is from genome assembly GCA_035610835.1 of Ophiura sarsii. Taxonomy (NCBI): domain Eukaryota; kingdom Metazoa; phylum Echinodermata; class Ophiuroidea; order Amphilepidida; family Ophiuridae; genus Ophiura; species Ophiura sarsii. Next base: position 45,389,342 of record CM069445.1, on the reverse strand, counting down.
TGGGGGACCCCTTTGCCAGGTGTTTTAAAATGGCGTCAATGATTTACAACGGTTTTCAAATAATTATTCACATTAAAATATGAAACAATACTGTCGCGCGTTTATGACTAATACTAGGAGGGATGATTTTATGTTGATAAATCCATGGTGGAAAGTATTATAATATTAGCATTTAATTACAATTTACGTCCAGAGTTCGCTATAACAAGCCATCATTGAAGAGAACTAGTTGGATGATATTACGTGTAAATGTAAGAATAAGCTTATTATATTTGCCACCATGAATTTGTCAACAGAAAATCATCATTCCTATTATTTCTATGAACAATCCATGATGAATCTTCACCAAATCGTGCACGACTAATGTGTGTGTTGCCTAGATCTAAAGCGGTAGCTAGCCTACTAATCGTATACATTGTATGTATTGTCGAACGATACGTCTAACACAAACAGTCCCTGACCAGCTGATTTTCTAATACCTATTTTAATATTGGTAGTCAGTATCAACGAAAGCATCAATGATGCAAAACCACGATATTTTTGCAGATATCATGTAAAAGGGAGCATTAGCATCTACAATAATAACTCTTGATAGGTCTGGCCATGACGAAATTGGCATGCTGGATTTATCAGCTTATTTTGCAATTTATCCTCAGATAACAATTGACCTTAATATGTGATATTTGACCTCTTTGTCATATGAAAGTTGTCATATTACATGTATAAAATTTTGTATAAAATTGAGTTCATTGAGTCCAATACTGACATGTATTGGTCGCGCTATAAGTTGACAATTATTGAACGAGACGAGTCCAAGTCGAGTCCAATAATTTTCAACTTATAAATTAAATTTCAGTATTGGACGAAAAAAAGAATCCAATTTTATCATTATTATGCTTTGAGAATTTTGTGTCCTATATACTATACACAATTCATTTTTAGACTTTTGAACAATAACATTATAGCCTAGGCCTAGTTTTTACTTCAATTCTTCAAACTAATTATAATTTGGTGGCCGCTAGACTAGTTGGATGACCAACTATTACAGCAGCAGGCCCCTGAAACCTAGGGACGTGAGTTTTACCACTAGTGCTGGGCGCGAGTCCCGGGAAATCGAGTCCAGCCCGAAAATGTCGGGTCCCGAGAACAAGAATCAATCACCTTCCCGAATCCCGAGAAAAAAATGAAAATGAATAAAATGAAAAAATAATAAGCTTTTACTTAAAAAAACACGTGGTCGGCTAATTCATGATTATTTAATGCAAATGTATAGCGGAGATGTATTTGAAATGGATTTATTTAGTCAAATCTGTGGATTTTTTTACCTCCTAAGCTCACTTTGTGATCTTCGCCGCATTATTTTCACTTCACTGTCCGCCGCGGGTCGCCATCTTTAAACTTTGAGTTGACAGATTGAGTTGTTATTTTTAGGTCAAATGCGCATGCGTCATAAAATATAGTCTCGTTACCAGGTCGCAAAGTCATAAACTACGTTAAGAGTACGTGACATTAAAGGGATAGGAGGATTGTCCAAAGTCCAAAGTTGTGATCAATTTGGACGTCCAATATTTTTCAGGGTGTTTAAAAGACGAAATACACATTTTTATTGGGTTTTCAGTTTGTATATAGTGTGTAGGACGGGAGATTCTGAAAGCATAATAATGGTATATATTGGATAGATTGAGCCCGTATGTATTGGTCGAGCTATAAGTTGTTAGAAATATTGGGCGAGACGCATTCGAGCCCAATATGATTTGAATGATTTTACATGCTCAGCCTATTTTAGAACTGTAACTGAGATGACTTGGTATGTAACCTAATTAACTTATCATTAGCTTGTTAACTTATGAAGGCTCTCATGTTATATCTTTAACTTATGTAAAACCTGTAACCCAAGTTTGGTTTCAATTGAACGTAACTTTTCAAATGGAGAAATTTCAAATGTTAAACACCTAGTTAACTACTTGACCTGAGATGACCTTGGCATGTGTATGACCTTTGACCTCATTAATATAAGAAGGCTCCCATGTTACATCATTAACCAAAGTTTAGTTCCAATTGGACTTTTTAACAACAACTAATAACCTAACAGCCTATTTTACAATACGACCTAAGACGACCTTTAACCTTGCTAACATAATATGCAGAGTCCCATGTTACAACTTTAACCCAAATGTGGTGGCAATTGGACTTCAATTCAACTTATTGGTTGACGACTGAGAGTTATAGTTAATTGAATCAGTTGTTGCATTAAGGAGTTACACCTAATTCAACCTTTTGACTAAATTATGCAAACTATCTAATTATCATACTTACACAAATGCAAATGAGTTCTAGCTTAGACCAATTGTGCAGCCGATCATGTCCAACTATACTGGCCAATTAGGAAGTGTATCACTCATCGTTTTCAAGATGGAGAGGCAAATTAAAGATTTGACCAATATATGCAAATTAGCTCATAAGCATAATTACAACCATATAAAAATAAGCCCTAACATTGATCACTGATATAAGTCTGGTCATGTCTAATCATCTTAGTTTTGGTAGAGGTTAAATCAGTTAAATTTTTTGAAGAGTTATATTTTATTTAATGAGATGTTGTCTTAAAATTAGATTTAGCTTGGACAAATGGTGCAGCCGATCATGTCCTACCATACTAGCCAACCTGGAAGTGTATAGTGATTGGAATTCTACAAATGACGTTATACGAAGTGCATATTTTGGAATTGGATATTGTGCAATTATAGCATTGATTTTAAACTAAATTAAACTAAGGAGTGTTTACACTTAATACGGAGCTAGTACGAGTATTTCGCCACATGATTGAACAAATAAAGGTATATTAGGAGGGGACCATCTAGCTGGAGTATCCGCATAGTACTTACTTTGTCTCCTCGGATTTTAACACTTCATGTTGCTGAAATGATAATAAAAAAGGGAAATATTTACAGGTCTATAACATTTATAAGTGGCTGTATCTTTTCGGAATAGCACCATGAATAGTGCAGGTGAATTCCAACAGGAGCAGTAACTGTTGGATAGAATTAGGTCAGAGATATACCTTTAAGTGAAATGTGGCTTGTTATAGGCCTAATACGAGTTAATATGACCCATTTTGAACATTTTACATTACTATTACAATCTGCCTAACTCACAAGGCTGACTTAGGCAGATTTGAAATTGTGGATTTATCAACACTTTTAATTGGTCAATGACTTAGGGTATTATACAGCATGTGCATAATGTAATGAAGTCATGATTTATGCAAAAAGCTGAAAAGTGAGTTAGGCAATTATCGAAGCAGGCTGACGATATGGTAAAACTAAATGCCGCGTAGAAAGTGTTATTATAAGTTGATCATTTGAGTTGATGATGACTTTTGATGCACACAAATCATGATATTTATTTTGGTCGTGCTATAATACACCATAATAATTGCCTTAGGAATCTGTACGTACCATTTTGCGTATCATCTCATCAATGATAGGCGATGCAGATGCAGCGACCACGCACACAATTAAACAGATGATAAGAGTCTTCATGATTCTGCTATGCGTTGAAAATCCTGAGATTAATGTAAAGTTTGAACACCAATATCGAATCTGTACAGAACACAAGCACGTCAAAGTATTTCAAATTAGCCTAGATGTAGGTGTCCCGATATTCAAATGATTTCTGCTCACAAGCCTTAGAGCAGGGACATTATCAAGAGCGCCATCGCTTGATGGCTAGTTTATCTAGTCTCAATTTATTTTTGATTGACAGGTAACATCTTTTGTTCCTCTCAAGTGATTGTCCTAGACAAAAGTCACACGAGTCGATGTACGTACCCGAGTCATCAGGTACCCATCGTTTAAACCCCATGATGCAACGATAGACAGTGGCTGTTAATCGACACATTGGAGTGTGTACGAACGAAATAGATGTCCTTAATTGTTAAGTGTCGTTTAAATCAAAATTAGATTCTTTAAGTGCAACAGCTTTTTAACTGCTTTTAGGCGAAAACTCTGTGTTAAAAACGCTTAAAATAGGAAATATAAAGCATTTTAAGCTTATGTTGAACTGTATAATGTTTTTTTCTTACTTAATTTACATCGAATAGATTTAGCTCAGCGGTAAGGTGTCGGATTTGAAATCAGCGGGTTACGGGTTCGAATCCTATCACAGCATGTAGTTTTGTCAATGTTATTTTATTTCGTATTTATCGAGATTTTTTATCCTGAGACAAGTATACCTAAAGGGATAAGCGCCCATTCATACCATTCATGCGCAGTGATCCAGGTCTGCATAATTGCTTTTCACTATCGAAGTGATTATGTAACTCCCTGGTAAATGGGTCACGCACCTTTATTAATGCTAGCACATCCCATTGGTTTTATGTAGCGATCTTTTCAATCAGTGTTCAGGACTTGAAAGCGTGATCCAATTGATATGGTAATAATTGGTTTACAATACACGTAACACTTCAATAGTAAATAGTGGATGGCCAATCGATTATCATCATTCAATATAATTTGTAGTGCGACCTCGTTATTAGCGTCAGCGCGATATATTAATCCAGTCATTCAGTTTAGCGTCAGCGATATTGTAATCCAATGTCATTTCAAATAACCTGAACACGCTTTTAGTATGGGCTGGTTACGACAGATTTTGAAATTATATAATTAAAACAATGTATTATAAAATTGAAGTTAATAGTTTGTGTTTGCTTTAATACGAATTGAAACACCATGTGATCTTTTTATTTATGAAAAGATAAGTTTATGAGCTCGACCACATCGAAATATGTATTAATAATTAATTAATTAATGGGTAAATAAATAGATAAATAAATGAATATATTAATTCATTAATTAGGTAAGTTATTAAATCCTTAGACAAACAAATGAATAAATAAATATAATGTATAACATTAATGTTCAATTAATTGAAAATCAAATGAACACATAATTAATAAATAAACCCATCAAGATAGAAGAAAGTTAAAAATAAAAATAAATCAATATGAATAAATGTCAATTTTTTCACAAAATAAATGTAAATAGATAATAATATTAAATAAATAAATAAATAAATGAGGTAAAATAATATAAATAAATAACATTAAGAACTTCAATCAAGATTCGAACCTACGGCTTGTTGATTGAGAGTCTCAAGCTCTACCGACTGAGCTATTTCGAACCTCGTGATATCAATGTATTTTTACAATTTAATGTTTCGAATAACACATTACATCAATTTATAGAAATTGCGTGTGGTACAAATTATGTACATTATGCAGCTTCAATTTTCTTCAGTGGGCATTCTGTTAAGAAAACAAACTCCCTTGTAGTAGAAAATAAGTTGAAATGGATGCCCCTCCCCGAGAGAACCAACATGCAAAATGAACATATTTAGATAATATTTGTGTACATATTTTATCAAAGTCACATCATAGTTTATGTACCAAACCCTTTTTTTTTAGACAGTAGATTTCATGCCGAATTACATTTCTGATAATAAATCATGAATATTTTCTGAGTTACAGGGCGATACGATTCATAATTACTTCAAAATCATAAGTAAAATAAAGACAAAAAAGGTGACTCCAGTGAGATTCGAACTCACGCGCAAAAGTTTCCATTAGACCACCGCCTTAGACCACTCGGCCACAGTGACAGTTCCCGATTGCAGTGGCAGAGAATTAACAAATACCAAATACTTATTTGAATGTCGTTATTTCCCAATGACCATAAAATATGTCTGAGCCGGGGATAGAATATTTTGAAACAACGTGTTATTGCACAAAGGCAACTGATTTTTCTTAATCCTTACAGTTGTAAGTTTGGGCTGATTTCCATTAAAATCCATAAAGGTCCCTTCCTGGTCAATCAATTGCACGAGAACATTATTATATATTATCCCAAAGCTCGCGGTAAACCAGACATTATGCAATTCAAATGTTAATCAGTAAATCAAACAGAAAAGTTAATGCCCGGAGTTAATGTCTACTTCACGGAATTATAATCATCAATGACTTATCTCAATACTACATGCAGTATTCGTAACATTATCTCAATCAATAACATTGAATAGAGACTGGCCTTGCGTTACATTGCATCACGGTGTATTTTGATGAGCACCGATGACTCGGGTAGAAAGTGAATCAAAAGAAATCAATCATGGGTCATTCATCGATATTACAGACCATTCAGTTTATTCTTGGGATTGACGCGGGATATTTGAAAGGAGAGTAAACTCACATGATTATGAAATAGGCTTTTTACTTCTGGTAGTTTTGGTGAACAAAGTTTAGTAATTCTAATATCACTACATTAGACGTTGTATTACCTGGATTGTTTTCAAATGAGAATAAAATATAACTTGAGTATATAAGGAAGTACGGAATTCTAAAAATAAATATGATATGAACGTAATTCATTGAGAAAATAAGCTTTGAATCTTACCCGTACTTGTTTCATAGACTTTAAAACATCTTACCATCATGGAATAATAATTCCGTAATTGCTATTCCAATATTTTATCTAACACTCCTATAGATAGTGATATCTGATGGGCTATTTCTCTAATATTTCAACATTTTGGAACATATTGATCATTTAAATATAGCGACGATAGACTGCATCCCCTGTTATTATACTTAAATATTAAAATGAAGCAGACGAAGCAACGCCCTATAGCGTCACTAGGCGGCGTTGATATTGCAGTTTATATCCAGGAGGCGTGACCACAGTACCTTTCCGGTTCATGATTATTCACAAACACACAGTTTGAACGTCGAAGAGGGCGCTCGTAATAATGTCCAATTTTTACCTTGTGTAAGGCTTGTGTGCTCTATAAAATAGTCTTATTCCAAGGTTGAGTTGAATTGTATAACTCCATGGTTCTAATTTTAAAAGCACACTGTGACATGAAATGTGCCCATTAGGCCTTCACAATCGATTCTGAGTTTCCCGTTTGAGGTTTAAAAAGGTACGAGGTAACTTTTAACTATTAATTATTAAAGCATTTCATTAAATATTTTGCAATTTGCAATTTTGGACGAGGGCGGTTAACAGGAAACTCAAAATAATTTGTTAAGGGCCTCAAGTAGTACACAAACTGGCCAGGGGTTAACCACCTTAAGCAGTAATTCACTGTATTTTGGTCCATATGAGCTCCAAGATAACTAAATTAGCTTTTAAATGCGGTTTGTTTTATCGCACTTGGTTTATCCTATCCAAAAATATACTTGACGATAGCGAAAGATAGGTACTAAAAGTCAAAGTTGTGCTATTGTTTTGAAGAATACTTCAATTTTACACACAATCAAATGCAACAAAACAAATGTGTCTGAAAAGTAATTTAGTTATATGGAAGCTAATGTAAATATCAAATCCAAATACGAAATGTTGAATGCTCAAAATAATATTCTTTAAAAACTATACTTTTTCTTAAAGTGGCACAAGCCCAATTTCGAGTGCCCGTATAGTTGATCAAACATAATGTTTAGATTTATAAAGGAAATACAATCAAACAAACGGCATTTCAAAGCAAGCTCAATTATCTGTTTATACATATTTATGCTAATACTGAAAATACTGAATGTGGAATACGTGTACCTATTTTTAGGGACACCTAGTTTATACCCTGCACAATGTTTTACAAAATTACGTCGGAGAGTTAAACGTATAATAAATATATTCTTACCTATTTTATACCGTACGTGTAGTAGCAGCGGGAGTAGCAGTAAATGCTTCAGCGTCAGTAGTATAACAGTAGGCCTAAGTAGAAGAAGTTAGAACAACTTGCCGGGGTCTGACTGATGTGAATAAATGTAATATTGAAATTGAGCAATTCGAAACACGCCGTTCATTTACGCGAATGCAGCAACGATATGATTAAACCACGGTCGTAAACCAGGCCACTCCCTGGCATGTACAATGAATTATGTATGCATAATATTCTTTTATTCCGGTAAGTTTATGGTATTGTGATTGGATCGAGAAATACGCCTCGTCGCTGGGTACATACTCTTTGACCGTCGGATGAAATAGTGAGGGCGCTATATAGCACACTGTTAATTAGAAATTACCTGATCCCCGTTTTGACCTGTGTACCTTCCGATTATACCATCAAAGGTAATAGATACAAGGTTTGAAATGGTGAAAAAGTATAAACCGAGTGTAGAATAAGCAATCGTGATCACATGTGGATGTGTATAATTATAAGATGCACCGAAATCAGGCCAATTCAGCCCCCCCCTCCCCCCCCCCCCCCCCCCTCTCTCTTATCACAGAGATAACCGTTACAAAGACATCACTTATGAATACTATAGGGCTTATATGTAATGTAAAAATTACCACATTACTCCTTAAAATTTTATAAAATTGTATAATCTCGTCTAGAAAATGGTGGTCTCATCGCAGCAAACCGGTCAAAAAAGATATAATTACAGCTTGTGTCGTGTGATGTTCGGGTTAAAGGTTAAATTAAAACATCGACTGGATATCGCAAGGATTTCTGGTACCTTATGCTGCCCTCAACTCGATGGATATTTACCTTTTATGCAGATAATTGGGGTTAAAGGCGAACATTCAATCATTGCGCAAATTGACGGGTGTGCGTTACCTTGGTTACGTACACCCGTCGTTTTAGAGCGCCCTCAATTGAAACGGGGCTCCGTTCTACAGTGCAACTTACCATAAATGCCCGTTTCACCAAATTCACTTAAATGACAATAACAACACCAATTTTCCTCCAATAAAGTCAAGTTTGGTGACACATATTAAACAAGTCTTAACGTAAATATTTATTAGAGCGATTTTATAAAATGACATCATTTGCGTATTATTTGCATATTTAATTAGCATCAAGTCCAAAACACATTTGACTTTTTATCTAGAGATGTGTGTACGCTGGTAGACTGGAAATCAGATATGTTGTGCATATACCTAATTCTGATATTTTTGTATGAGAA
>CM069445.1:45339991-45380283 GCA_035610835.1 Ophiura sarsii | reverse complement strand
ATAACATATTAAGGTGTCTAAGTGTATTAATAACATACAAAGGTATATAACATACCCAAAGTGTCTTAATAACATACTAAATTGTCTTAATAGCATACCAAGGTGTCTTGATAACATACCAAGGTGTCTTGACAACATACCAAGGTGTCTTGATAACATACCAAGGTGTCTTGATAACATATCAATGTGTCTTAATAAAATACTAAGGTGGCTTAATAACCTACTAAGGGTGTGTTGATAACATACCAAGGTGTCTTGATAACATACCAATGTGTCTTGACAACATACCAATGTGTCTTGATAACATACTAAGGTGTCTTGATAACGTACCAAGGTGTCTTGATAACATACCAATGTGTCTTAATAAAATACTAAGGTTTCTTGATAACATTCTAAGGTGTGTACATAACATACCAATGTGTGTTGATCAACATAACATACCAATGTGTGTTGATAACATAACATCTATTGTGTATGTTGATGTGAGTGATTAATCGATACAATCACGTACGAAGCTACGATTTCGATTATGTCAAGTGCAAATATTTAATACGTATTTTGTCGTGCTATTTTGTCTTATTTAAAGGTATATGACCCGATCACTTTTTTGCGGCTATGATTTTTTTTTTCACATCAAGATATTTTGGTATCAGAAGAATCCTCATATTTTTCTCATTATGTCTGTAAAATCTTAGGGGCCAGAAATGTTTCATTTAGAGATTATAGGCTAAAATGTGGTGAATTACTGCCAAAGGTGGTTAACCACCAACCAGTCTGTGTACTACTCAATGAGCACATGTCTTTTGACCTTCATGACCATGCGCTTCTAAAAATAAGAACCATTTGAGTTATGCAACTTGTGAAGAAAAAAATGCAAACTTTGGAATGCAACAATTTTAAGGATGACCTTTCATGTAAAATAGAAAACATCAAGTTGAAAATCGGGTCAGCAATCGGAACATCTACATTTAACTACACTGTAAATATGGCTTCAGATTTAAAATAACAATATACTCAGTAAATAAAAGCAATATCACAATGTAACTACATTCGCTAATTTTTTTTCATAAAATGTATGTCGAAGTTAAAGTAATAATTCAATTAAAGAGGTTTTTTGTCAACAACCATAACAGAGGCAGCTGGCTTAAAAGGTTGTAAATGTAATTCGTTATACTTGAGGTGTTCATGAATACAAATATTATCTTATTATAAAAATGTTGTATAAATATAGTTGGAGCTTCAATCGCATGGAGGTGGGTCATCTTGACATTGATAATGCTCTGTCACTCACCCACAAATAGTGTCTAACTCCAAGTTTTGTATACTGAACTAAAAATGAACTTAGCCTAGATCATTCATTCATCATTCATAACTGGTTTATTAAAATTGATATCGCAGTACAAACACTGAATTGCATCAAATTTTACAAAGAAATACACACAATAAAAATACATTATAGTTATGATATAAAAGACCATTAGATTATAAAATATTGTACATAGAATTAATACATCAAAAATTGAAAACCCCTAGCCCGCACACATCAAACAGTCACGCATACTCCACTCAAACTTCAATACTACACTTAACGAAACACAACAACAACAATCAGTACACTTACATCCACTATGAGCTCATAGACACAAACCGGGCAACCCCCCCCCCCCCCCCCCCCCCCTTGGAAAATTGCACCATATGCTGCACTATGGGGCTATTAAAAGCAGCATGAATTATAAAATATTATTATACAAGTCTGATCAAATATTGCACATAGAATTAATACATTAAAATTGAAAACCCTAAGCCCGCACACATCAAACAGTCACGCATGCACCACTCAAACTTCAATACTCAATTAACGAAACACAACCTTCATGATATGCTCATATCTCCAAAACTGTTATAGCTCTTAAATGTACATGTACGTAAAGTATTAATCATAAAATTGAGAACAAATGTCCTTATTATATTTGAGATATTGCGCGTGAAGATTGACTGAATAATAGGTATGTATCCAAAGATAAAACAAAGTATGTTCTTACATTTGGTTTTTCAACACACAGCCTCGGTGTAGCAATAGCCGGATTATTATTATTACTGGTAGTGACAACTCATCATGCGATAGTCAGATGTGGATTGGCGATACTTCCATACATACCTGTCACACTATCCGGCGTGCTCAAGCCCCAAGTGCAAAAATAAAAATTGTACTTTGTCACAAAACATTAGGTGTGTCGTTCTAAGTTGTTAACTAATCTTCGCGACCAATATCTCAAATTAAAGAAGATAAATTCCTCCATAATTGCGTGTTTGGATGTTTTAGTTAGAGCTATAGTTTCATAGTTATGAACATATTTATTCCGTGGTAAAGTAAAAAACCAATAGAGTGTCTTTCGTTTCTGCTAAAATGGCTCAAATAAGACGGGAAAAGGTTTTTAAACACGAGGTTGTACGATTGTCCATCAATGACTATTTTTCGTCAATCACAGTTTTTTGAATAACTGTGCCTCGCTGTTTACCCTAAGTGGCATATCGCTATTGTGTTTTTCCAACACCTCCGTCCACTATTACTGTCTTGAGTTTGACACATCCGATAACTGTTGCGTTGAGATGGTATAGCGGCGCGCATTAGGCTTTAGCGAATTAAAATAAGGCGAACCTATTCTATGGATTTTCTGACCTGAAAATCACACACAAATATTTGGAGTAAAAGAACATTCGAAAATATAGATAGGTCCGTCCCGCAGAACAGGGTTATTTCCCTTGATTTAAGCGAGAAATTCTAGAAATGAACACTGATTTATAACAGAAGGTAGCTCGTTCTCAGGAAAAAAGCTTGTTGGACGACTATTTTACAAATTTCGTCCTTAAAACCAAAAAGACTGACTTGATATTATCAATTTACAATGAAGTTATGATACTACTGTTTGTATTAAAGTGGAAATAAGTGGAAATAAAACATATATTTCGTCGTCGTGGAATGACTGTTTTGTGTGTCTCATTTCCTATTTGTTCGTGTCTCCATACTTTATAGTACTACTCCATAGTTTGATTCTTTTTGCCGATTTTTGCTGCGAGTAATATCATTATAATCCATTTGTATTAAGTTGTGGATATTATTCATATTTCAAAGAAAGTCAAAAGAGCATGAACATAAATGTAAATTATAAATAGTATTGCCGTGCATTAATAATAATGTCAATACAATACAATGAATCAAAGTAGGGTCAAGAGCGCTCAAATATCTGGAAGAAATCTAATCGACTTCTGTCTTGGTGTCATTAAGCAGAAGTCTATTTGAATTTGTCCAAGCCTTGACATCACGGACACAATTCTCTAGACGTTGGAGCTTCTCAGATCTGTCGGAAGGTCAGGGGGTCAATTACAGCTGAGTATCGTTTGCATAAATCATAGTCTCAACACCATGACTCGCAATAACATCTTCCAGAGAAGCATTATATAACGTAAAATGAAAGGTCCGCATACGGATCCTTGAGGCACACCGCAGTCCAAACCATGGATATCAGATTTTTCCCGCTGATGGTTACCAACTGTTTCTCGTCTGATAAATAGCTCCGGAACCAGATAAGTGCGTTTCCATTAATACCATAGCGTTCCCTGAGTCTCTGAGGCAAAATACGATGAATCACGATCGACCGCACGCAAGATATCATTATGAACACGAAATAGCGCAGATTCAGTGCTGTGAGACCTTCGGTAAGCGGACTGCATCTTTCCATACATAAATTGGGTCCTTGGGAAGGGTATCATGTTATAAATAAAATAAAAGATGAACTTTTTTCTTTGCTAAGGGTATTGGAAAGTGTTGATTTTTGATTTTGCAGAAAATGTATCACGTGGATGAATATACTTTCTCGGAGGCGCTGAAAGCGTTCGGGATTAAAATATGGGTAGCGCTGTTTGAAGGATCATATCGTAAACGTGTTTCAGGTGAACTCAAAGAAGATTTTAAACACACCACTACAATGCATTGCGTATTTTGCAAAATGCCCGAATTCTGGTCTCCAATCATGACTTCATAGCGCGTTCATCGTTGGAGCTCCCAGGTTCTAGTTTACATCAATGAAAGTTATCGGTGTTCCTTTTTCTTATTTCTAAAACTTAAGAGCTCGACAAATGCATCGTGTGAAAAAAGCTTTAGTTGGCTGGCATTCGTGCAATGCATTGTGGGAAGACCATAACATCTTCTTTGAGGTGAACTATTGCACCAATGGATCGTTTAGTGTGACGGATCTCAAACTGAAGTGTTCCTTCCACTTCACAGTTTCATTGTTACTTCCTTTGCCTCATCATTATAATGAAGGTCATCTAAAAACTACCACGTGGTCATTAAGTCCTTGTGGAATTAGTGACTAAAACTTTTTTTTCTTAGTGTAGACGACCTGTTTTAGGTCACAATAAAAAACTTAATGACAAACCTTAGCGAAATGAACCCCGGCATGTAGTATATTTATTTCCAAAAAGAGAAAGAAAATAAACTTGACATTATGTAACCCATATTTGGTGCTATATTTTATTTATGTACCTGATTTTATTTATGTACCTGTTTTATATGCTAAAGGCTTTCAAACATCAAAGAGAACTGAACTCTGACATTGTTCTATCCGTATTTGGTGTTATATTTTATATTACAAAATATACACTACATCAGATCACATGTCTTTTTAAAAAACAATCAAACGTTCTTTTGAGGATTATTTTTCTAGAATCTGAAAGACTTATAAAAGTTTAACAAACCGTTTAGTTATTTCTAGAAATACTTTATAGAGTGTCATTAGGATACAGAGTTAATGTGAGAAATTTCTCACATTTTATAGAAAGCAAGGGAAGAATATTGCTTCATCAGTCAATGACAGTTTTCCATTTCTTGGAAGTCCAGGGATGTAGAGGTAGGGTTAGACAGAATCCGTGATTTTTTAAGGCAAAATCCGTGGGCAGTTTGTGTAAAATCCGTGATTTCCGCGATTAGTGTGATTTCAAGCAAAACTGAGATCAAACCGTGGAAAATGCCACGTGAAATCCGCGCGGTCATTGTTTTAAGGCACTCAATTACTAATATTTTTACTCGAGGGACATTAATAAATAAATTAGTGTTAGATTGGAATAAAAATGCGAGTTAAAAAACAAAAACAATAACAAGGAAAGGACGATATAAAAAAAAAATCCTGTAGTGTAGTTCTCTAAAATGCCTCAATTCGGATAACTTTTGATTCTTATTATCAAATGAAACTGTAAAAATCGGCTTGCTGAACAATTACCGCGGCTGAAATAGCCTTTCCGCGATTGTACGGTACAATTTCCCAAATCCGTGATCAAGTATGAAATCCGTGAATTACGCCGTGAAATCCGTGTTCACGGATTCTGCCGAACTCTAGGGCGTCATCGGTCAATCGTTTGTTTTTTAATTAAGTATTTTGTGTTAAGTGTTTTTTAATTAAGCATGTTGGAACACGCTTTTAACGCTTATGCCAATCATTGATAAATGCTGTAGTAATAATAGGTGCATTTGCGTTTTCTTATGCAATACAATTGATTATATTGGTATGACAATGACAAGAGGTATAAATAGTCCGAGGAGTTATCGCCACTTAAAACTTAACAGCAATAAACAAATTCAATATCGACACTTTGGGGATGTAATAATTTGGAGTCTAATAAAACGTTATTGCTATAATGCTGAACCACTGTTGCGTGTAATATTAAATTGAAAGAAATAGTAGGAGTTATCGTCACGGTAAACTTATTTAAAATTGACACTTCGGAGATCCTAAGTCTAATGAAATTCGCTACTGCCGAACAATTCATCCAGTTTAATAGACTTCGTGTGATGACCGAAACTAGCTATTACTGTAAATTGACACTTTGGATTTAATTAGTATTTGTTTTGTGTCATTGATCTTTTATAGTTGGTTATCACTTGTCCTTTTTTGGAAACAAGTTTATTTTGTGGTAACAGTTATCAATACAATAACACAGCACAGTATCTGAAAGCACAAAACTATCGTGATTTACGATATAAGATAAAATATATATCTGTTGCCATTTAAGTCTAACAGCTCCTATGCATGTACCTACTTGTATTCAAAGCAGATTTCTTGTGCAGTCCAGCAGCTTTACTTTCATTACATGACCACTGCTTTATATCATCAGTTCCTACCGGTTCCAAATGACATTATATTGCAATATAACATTGTTAAAAGGGTGTTTTTATTAAGAAAATCCTGCTGTAAGAAGTGTAATTAATATGATTTCAATTCAGTCCTCTCTTGTTTTTCTCAAAGCCCCATTATTCTTCGAATAACATATGCACGTTTTAGTTGGGATTCTTAACTTGTTTTTGATGGGGTTTCGTTGGGTTTTTGTTGGGGGTGCAGGGGTAAACCATGCTACCATAATATTATCAAGTGGTCGTATCAAGGGTAAAATTATACTGGCTGACAACACCGAACAGGTGTAAGCCCCACGTGAGCTACTGCCTTTAACATGTTTAAGATTCACCAATAGCTGTGTAGAGGTGACGAACAGAAAAAGTGTGTAAGGTACGAATTTACGCGGTTTCTATGGTCACTTTTTTTTTTTTTCTTGCCTGAGAAAGAGGATCTAATGTCTTAAAACGTATTGTTCCTGTTTTATAATGTGTCTATATGACATTCCTTTGAGCATATATTTTGTATCGGTATAGTTTATTTAATTAAGGAAGTGATCTGGTAAATCTCGGACCAATGTTGCGTAGGCTCAGCAAGCGTGTCATTTCGAGTACTATTACCCATAATTCCCAGCACAGCATATGTGCAACGATTTTGTAGTCCTACTCCCGAGAAAAATATTTATTTAAAAAGAAGTTATAGCATGAGGCTAAAAGTTGCAACTTATAAACACTGCTGTAGTTATGGAGGATTTTAAGTTGAAATAACACTTTAATCAAATAAAAATATTATTCTTTAATTAAGTGGTCATTGCATCTTAATCACACATTGGTATACCTAATGCGTAACTAATTTGAAAGTTATTGCATTTGACGTGATGCAAAGCTGTTTTCCGAAGTGACTAAATCGTATTTTATTTTGGTTTTAACAATAACAAGTTCTTCACAGGATGTTATCTCAATTTACCAAGTTCGCAGTCTGTGAAGCCCCGAAGCCCTCCCCCACACTCACTGGTCTAGGCTATCTATGAAAAAAGAATGCTAATCATTTTATTTTAGACTGTATGATTTACTCGATAATTCTCAATCAAATTCAACAAAATGGTGGGTTTCAATAAGTATGCCTCTCTCAACATGCTCAATATAAATCAATCGGGGCAAAAGAGACGAAATTGTAATATATCGGGTCGACACATACCCTTGTCCATGCCGCGATACGGTCTTGGTTATCTGGAGGGTCAAAGTCCATTGCAGCCCCTCACCTCTGGGCATATTTCTTTATCCAGAAAATGTGTAGAAATAGCTAAGATAGACTCAATTTCTGGTTATCTGATCAAGAAATCTTGTTTAGCAAAATTGTTGGGAATTCACTCCTCACAAGTACCTTACAACAATCATGTTTGGATAAAATATTAAATTCTTAACATAAAATATGGTTGAACATTTTTGTACAGTTACATACACCCAAACACCTGTGACCAATACATGTAAAGTAGGTGCTATTGTATTAATGCAGTCATGGTGAAATACACTGTCAAGTGCATATTAAATAAGAGCAAGGAGTAAGGTTCACTACTAAGAAATCAATAATATAACAAAAGAGTCTACACAACAATTCTCACACACAAATCATAAGTTTTAACTCAAGATACCTTTAAAATTTCAAATATGTAGCTTTATATTTTCACATAAAGTTAAATTACTCCTCTTTCTAACCATATCAAATGTTTGTAGTTGTGAATAATGTCTGAATAATAAATCAGCATGTTAATAATACTGAGCTAATTTGAATCTATGAAATGGCAGCTACAGACGCCTGCCGTTATATATATTACAAAGGATGGGCAGCTACAGACGCTTGTAGCGCGCAAAGGGTTTCGCAATTTGATTGTATTAATTAAAGATACAAATTAATATAATAATGAAACTACGGTAATATGTAAAAATTGGATGATAAATACCCTAAATTTGTAAAATTATAAGCAAATAAGCTAATACCAGGGATTCTGTTAATTTTGGGATAAGAACAACTATTATACTGCGTCCAGTAGAGTAGTGTGGTCCTGTTCATAGCGCCATGTCTTAGTGTGTTCCCCTACGAATTCCGGATACATCATGGTTACGTGAGAGGTGATTTGTCAACAGCCTGCCGAAAATATGCGAGGAATTTATATAGATTTGCATCAAGTCCGTCAGAAACAAACAACGATGCTACGGTGTATTCAATGAATATCTCATAGTTCAGGCTTGTAAAAACCGCCACGCACGTATTATGTTATCATATTTTTCAAAACTGCACAATTGTTCTAGAATATTTTCCAACAATTCCGTGTAAACTTCAACTAAGTCTATACCTAAGCAGACGACAAAAGTCACCGACATTCCAACTGCAGCGCCGTATATCAGCGTCATCGCCAACAAGTTAAATGTAGCTTCGACGAGCGAGTCAATGGTAACGTTTGGTTTTTTTATATCAATATCTGCTGCCCTCTGTTTTTGTTGTTGCGCTTATAATACGGACAATTTACACGCGATCAAACAGTCGTGGACAGTCCGCGGAAGGGCAAACTGATCGGGCTTTGATGTTACGCAGAAGTTTAACAGGTGATACTTTTTAAACAGTACTGATTTATCGGACGTCCGAGCACTACTAGTCCACCATGAACATGATGAAAGATTTCCTCAAACT
The DNA here is from genome assembly GCA_035610835.1 of Ophiura sarsii. Classification (NCBI taxonomy): domain Eukaryota; kingdom Metazoa; phylum Echinodermata; class Ophiuroidea; order Amphilepidida; family Ophiuridae; genus Ophiura; species Ophiura sarsii. The sequence continues at coordinate 45,371,428 of CM069445.1, read as the reverse complement.
GGTGTTTCTATTGTCCTTGATTTGGATACAAGACGCTATTGCATCAGGTAAGAATTTATGATAAGCCTATTCAGATTTATAAAGGATAAACAAAGAACAGAGAGCAGGCAGTGGAGTGGGCTCAACTGTTAGGTTTAATCGTCGGAGACCTGAGAAAATTTGCGAGAGTGACCATAAATCGACGAACTTTTGCTCATTTAGATAAAGTAATAAATCCGGGTCCTATTTCTTCTTTTTTTTCGTGTTCAGCCACCACAAAAAAAGGTTATTTGTCAGTAAATGCAGGTTCAGTTGGTCGTGCTATTTTTCAGAATCACCAAATCTGTTCAGAATTTGCCATTATTTGGGTCGGTATTCATTCCTAGAGAAACTTTTTCTCCCATTTTTAAAAATCTGTCGAGCCCGAATAACAGTCGTTAATTAGTCACCTAACCACCCATTTCAAAACGATTCGTGATCAACATTGAAATGTGATGGTATTATATATTTATGCAAGAGGTGGCGACCAATCTGTCACGCGCCCATATCAGTACAACGTAATACGGTGAAAACCTGCTTGCGTCTTCACCACCAAAATAGCCATGGCCTGTGTGACTGTTCAAGATATCGACCAAAAGCACCACCAATAACTTCCGAAATATTGGGTTATTTGCGGGGTTTTGTAAAGTCATCATCATCAATCACCACTTATCACTACCAATCATTTGCAATACCACCATTTGCATTTGTACAGAAACATTCATATTTAAGCAAATTTAAAAAGGGGGTACTCAGAGATGGGTTGGGAGCTGCGCCCTCAAATTTGATCAAAACAAGGATTTCTACATTTTTGCAATTACATTACATGTATAAATTTACACCTGTAAGGGTTCAGAAAAAGTAGCCCTCTTTGTACAACAACACGTCTGTCGATTCAAACATTAGAGAACTCCATGCCGAAGAGTGTCACGCTGAAATACGATTGGCATAAGGCTGCTGCTGCTTGCATGTTTACAGAGGGTGCAATTCTATTTAGTATAAAGCCGCATCAAATGAAGAATAATATTCAAAAGAGGACATTTTAAAGAAATGATTCTATAAATTGCGATCAGATAAATCATTTTGTTTTCCTTGAGCACTGACTTTACTCTGGTGTAAAATGCGTGTTTGTTTGTTTTGTTAAAACGGTCATTATTACACGTTCATGCATTTTATTTTACAGTAGAAGTAGTAGAAGGGGTTTACGTATAGTCGGTAAAAACGGCTTCAATTCCCGTGATTGATTCACTCATTTATTTTTTTATTCTCAAAACATGATGGTGACTTTAATGAAATTTCTATGAACTACAGTATGATGACCCAGGTATTTTAACATTGTACTCTAGTATTTATCTATTATTAATCAATTGATTTATTATTGTGTTTGTAATTATTATTTTGTATTCATCTTTTTTACTTACTTTTAATGTATATATTTATTAATTTATTTATAGACTAGTGATTAATTATTCATTCATTCATTTATATAAATAGGCATATGCATTTATTGATTGATTTATTCGTTTATTTATTTGATTTCATGTTATTTAATTAATTATTTATTTATTTACTTATTTATTAATTGATTTGTTGATTGATTGAAATTATTTCTACAATTATGTAAGCATTATTGTGGATAGATTTAAAATGTTTTATAATAAATTAATCTTCAATGTATCCTTGAGTAAATTATACACAAATTGATCATAAATTCCCCTATTGATCGTCATATCTATGTAATCGTCCATCGGGCAAAACAGAAATGATCATTTAGTTACAGGATAAACTGTTATGCTTCAGCTTACTCTTTGGGTCCGGTTAGGTGTAAGATTTAACGTCAATTATTCGTGGTTAACTAGTATAGCTTATTCCGGTTTGGTGCTCTTAACATTTTGATTAACCTCCCAATTTATAGCGAGGTAGCGCTATAATTATTCACCTACTCGCCATTGGTGTACTCGGCCGTTTAACTGTTACTTATATTGTTGATTACATACGTTTTCCAAAGAACTCAAGTGCCCTAGACACAATTTCTGTTTCAGTTTTGTATTTTAGATGTATAGGGGAATATGGGGCAACTGGTCGTATGGGGCAAGTGCTCCGAAATGAAGGATTTTGTTATTGTATGGGCATATTGCATTCTTTTAAACAGTACGACTTTTGTTGAAACTTGACATATTATATCCTTACCTTCTACAATCCAAAACATTTGGAACTTTAGGGTATTTACACATGTGATATTCTTCAGATCTTTGAAACCAACTCCTTGAGTGACTGATTGAAAATTCACAGATAGTATTGGCGATATATGAAGATGGGTTTAGATCATGTTTAATGTATCGATGATTGACAGATATGCAACAGTAAATATATATGCAATACAGTCGTCTTAAGATGCTTTAGGTGCATATTGCATTTGATGGGTGCTATATTGACGTGTGCTTAGGGACTTTCCGAAATATGATTTCCATAAGTTGAGGTTGAAATGACCGTAAAATGGCAACGTTGTTAACTTGGGACATTTGTGGTTGGGATTTGCGATCAATATTATCAATATTATCATTTAAAAAATGCTTCAACTTAAATCATTATCACGGGTATTCATTTGGTAGAGTTATTAGTTTATGAATTTGCAAATAACAAAGTACACCATTTCTTATTTTATTTTAAGACACTCGTCTACTTGTAGGACCCGAACGCCGTAATATTTGCGAATTCAAAGGTACTGGCTACAGAAATCTGTGTAATGGCTAAAAGCAAAAAGGCAGTTTTGCCTTTTTTTCTGAAATATATTCGAGTTATCGATTATTATGACAAATGGACGGTATGTTTTAAAACATTTTGGCGTAAAATTTATTACGTCACAGGCGTGTTTGAATACTGTTTCATCTCGACAAAGTGCTAAGTCATTTGTTGGGGCAAGTGGTCCGAAGGGGTATGGGGCAACTGGTCCACCTGGAAAAACTTAATCAAAATTGTTAAATTCATTTTTAAAATTAGTTGTTAGTGTCAATAAAACTTGACTCGGTATTGAAATGTGAATAGAATATGAAATAATTCATATTCTTTCTAGTTCTTAGACATTTTGGGGCGTTTTGGGTCTAATACCACTATTTCTGCAATTGCATGATTACAATATGACATGAAATTGCTTTAGAATGGTTTAAAACCTCGGTATTTATATGAATTACATCTTTATTATTTTTGAATGGTGTCTGTAAAGGTATTTGCAATGACAAAATATCATGATTTATGTATTTTATCCACTGCTTTTTGTGTATATTAACTGTTGGGTCGTCATTGTCATATTGACTAACTTCCCCTGTAACATGAAAAGCTGGCTAAATATCAAGATGGTTAATAGTATAAGTACTAAATGATGATTTTATGAAGTAAATAAAATCATTAAAGAAAGGGGTATATATAGACAAATGTATGGGGCATCTGAATATCACACCCATGTTACCATTTAACTAGGTTCATACCGTTTTATCTAATAAATGTGCAGTCGAAAATGTCGCTTGCTTTGTACACCATTTATACTGCTATTTACATGTTAACCACGAAAACTGTATAAAACATGGGTTTCATGAGACATGTATCCCTTTTACATGTTAAATAATATGGAAATGTGTTTGTAAAGAAAATACTGCCTAGTTTCCGTGTTGTCATTCACTGATTATTGTGTATTTTAACCGTTGAAACATATAGGACCAGTTGCCCCCAATGATGGGGTAACTGGTCCGTACCAAGTAAAGTTTTCAGTTAGTAGTAATTGGTATTTTCTTTAGATATTTTTTAACATTGATTATATGTTATATGTAAACAGTTACATGGGTGATATTTTCATAGCAATTCCATAAATATTTACACGAGCTTTAATCTTTTATATCATGAAATATGCTTAACCGGACCAGTTGCCCCATCCTCCCCTATTTCTTATTGATCTATTTTTCCTTTACCCATTCGTAACAGCAAATTGAAATATATAACATACGATCAACGATACCATTAATGTGACATGCGTCTATGTCTTCGTTAAGTTTGATGACAGTATTTTTACCTAGAAACATTGCTCCCTTTGACCCCACGGCACGTGCAGGAATTGCTGAGACCAATGTCCAATTAATACCCCTTCCGGGAACGTAATGTGATGTCAATATACTATGTAAATACTACCTAGATTTTACGGTCATGAAGTCGTGGGTATTGTCTTCATTTTGCCGAAATACTGTATGCTTTTAATCAGTTGCCATATTAAAATATGGCAACTGAAACCCAAATAATAAGACACGCATCAATCATCCAATTCAATGAAAGAGAGGTTTTTACGCGATGTACATCCTTTGTTCAATAATGGCTTGTCCATTTTATTGGGTAATCATCATGATCATGTTTAATTTATTCCACCTTTTTATTGAGAAGAAATACTATTTAGACTCGGACGAATTTTCTAATTTACAAGGTGTCCAAGAAAAGTCTATGCACGACTTTGAAGCTTCGTATTTCACAAAATATAAGTCGTATTGAAAATATGAATACATGTTTAGAAAGAGGAGATGTGGGAAATAGAAGTAAAATATGAATTACTGCAAAAATGTAATTTTATACTTCGGAGGAATAAAGTTCGTAAATCCATACCTATTAAGATTAATAAAAAGACGGGTAGAGTTGGTTACACGGAGAGTGATCCGTCAATTGTAATATTTAAAATTGTACAATACATTCAGTGATCCCATCATAATAACAAACTATATCACACATAATTTTCGTTTCTATAGTGAAATCTAGTTTGAATGTTTTCCATTTATACAGAGACGTGCTAATGCAAAAACAAAGACCTCAAAAATTGAATAACGTAACAGAAAAGTGAACACACACATCACACAGCTGTCAAACATGTTAAAATTTAAACTTACCGGATTATTTTAATGCTGCTTGAAGGCCTCATCGAAGGTTGTTTTACCCATTAAGAATATGTTCCTGTGTTCAAAAATGTATCCACCAACTTCAGAATGGATATTCTTCCTGGTGCGCGTTTCACTTTGAAATGTTTTCTGAACTTTTGTTGAGTAAGTTGAACTGAATTTGTTTCAGCGTAGAACCATACAATTTGTATTCTCTTATCTATGCTGTAAACCATCTTGAATGAAGACTTTTGCTGTGCAATGTTGTCTACTAGGCCTATTTATGTTGTGAGTGACTGATTTGGTGATAACATTAATGTTGCAGGTAAGCAGTGAACTGTGACTTATGCGCATCGTTGCTTTCATACCGTTGATTTATGCGCACCTGATTTTAGCAACAATGTGTGGTACTTGGTATGGGTGGGTCTGGCACACGGCCAGAAACTTTCAACCAGTTTTATAATGTTGTGGGTTCACCAATAGGGTTGTGTTTGGTATCAAAATAATTTCCTAAATCTCGTCTATCAAATTATGGTTAAGTTTATACCATATGATTTATATTTATGAGATATGACTTTTAAAAAAACGTGCATAATAGGCTTTTGGGACACCCAGTAGTTCACCTTTATAACAAGGAACTGTAGGCCCAAATGTACAAATTATTGTTATTTTAATTGTTATTGTTGCATGTTATTTATCCTCAGTGGTAAATTTAACATGGATTGATGTTTAATTTGCAACACTTCAATTTAATTTTATATTATTCAAAAATGCAACAACAACGTATCTGCCACATACGTTGGAATTGCACTCTGCTTTCATAGTAGTTGAGTGCAATATCACCGTAGCTACCGCTTACGATGTTCTTGCACTCTGTTTTCTCATATTTTCTCAAGTTTTCTCAGTGCAATAATAACGTACCTGCCACTTACGTTGTTGTTGCACTCACTAGATTTGTCATTGCAGATACGTTATCTAAAAATGTCAATCTTTTCAAATACTTAAAATGGATGAGCGGTCTTGGACCAGCCACAGCTAACGAGCCAGCTCCAATGCGTTTATGGCTGGCTGGCACAACAAGACGGGTTTTGTCTGTGGCCGATCGTAGACCTTGTCTAGGTCTAAATGGAAGGGAAATGGAAATACACTTAGATATGTATATGGGAGCTGAATCGGTAATAGATTAGAATACATAAAGAACTGTTTTGAACATACTTAAAGGAAATCCTTGCCATGGAACTTTAGCGCTTAGATAGTGCCGCGTTAAGGGGGCTGTCAACAATAAGAACATGACATGTATCGGGCGTTGTAACTTTTGAACTATTAATATGAAGTACATAAAAGTATACATTTTTGGAAAGGAAATGAGTCGGAAAATCCATAGTATCAAATTTCACTAAAAACGCTGATTTTTAAAAAAAATGCTCACAATTTGCATCAATCGTAGGAAATTCAGTTTTGGTAAAAAATGCTGAAATTGCACCAAAATCATCTAAAGACAATTCCTTAGGAATGTTTTTTTAGTTTTGTCATTAAAATGTTTAGTTTTGACAAATTTGACGCATACGCATTAAGGTCTCTTAGAACCGATTGGTGAAGCAGAGGACACTGGCTATAGCGGGAGAGGGTCCCCATGTATAACATTTTTACGGCGCTCTTATTACGACCCATTGTGTTTCTACTTTAAAATCTCTCGGGCTCTCACTGCGCTTCCACTACGCTGTAAACGTTCTTGGTGCGTCCAAGTCGCTGTCTGCGTTACTGGTACGTTCTCAATATGTGTGCACAACGTTATTTCGGGCTCTCACTGCGCTTCCACTACGCTGTAAACGTTCTTGGTGCGTCCAAGTCGCTGTCTGCGTTACTGGTACGTTCTCAATATGTGTGCACAACGTTCTTTGCGCGTGCCCGTATAGTACAGAGCACTTGTACGAAGGTTATTAGATTTCAAATCATCCCCCAAGTACAATATCAAACACCTGTTAAACTTGTTGATCCAAGTAAATGGACTCCATCATATCCATGCATGTCTTCGTCTAAAGGATTACTTCAACTAATGACCCCCGTTCAAACGCAAAATAAAGAGAGCCTTCTGCCTGCTCAGTCTGTTTCCGGGGTTTGAGAATAACATACATAGAACGATATAGACACCATAGGAAGACTCAAAGGCAAGGCTTCAGCACCCAAGGGCAGCGTTCTGAACAGAACGCCGAACAGAACGTCGAACCGCGTTTGTTTTGTGCGTGCACAAAACAAGCGCGGTGCAATGGCGCTCAAGGGCAACCATGGGGACCCTCTCACGTCCCAACCAGGCGTTTTGATAATTTTCAGCGTTATGCTAGCGCCAGCCTGGTCGCATCAGAATGGGGAAGGGTTTTTGGGACCTTGATTTAGAAATCGATAATTCATATTGTTATTCATATTTTAATATTTTTTCGGCACAGTGCAATTGCTTGCTTGATGCAAAGAATAATAATTACATAAGTATCGTTTACATTCTAGCCACACCCAATCCATTAATTACCTCGCCATTGACCACATCATTTGCATCTTCTAAATCATGTTTATTGTTCTCCTTACTTTCATATGATTTAAGAGGCTGCCATACATTTCAAGCATTTAAAATTAATTTTACATGGTCACCTAATTAGTTAAAATGGCAAACCAGGGTCAATAAGGCATATGTGGAGTTGACTAAAATTGTAACAATTTTCTAGTTTCTATTACCGGTAATAGGTCCAGGAAAGTGATTTTCTTAATAAGGTTGGCAAAATATCTAATATGACCACCAAATAGTTCAACTGATCTTATGGCCAATAGTTCGATTGCTACATTACACAACTCTACTTTAAACTTCAACATCATGGATTGCAATCGTGGTTATACTTTTTGGGATTCATGTAAAATAATCGAGGTTGTTGATTCGGTTCACAAATTACGTGTTATTAATGAGAGGTATGTGCTCTTATGTGCAGTGCAACCATTATCAGTTGGTATACGTTATTTATTGCTTTATAACTTTATGAAACAGATTCGTGCGGTAATTCAACAGGATTCAGTTGTACCGACACCGTTTGCGTCAGTCTTGATGAAGTGTGTGACGGAAAATATGATTGTCCGTACAACAACGATGAATATTATTGCGGTAAGGACTGAATTTCAGTTAGTGTGAACTTAAATAAATTTTTGCTATGTCTGGGAAAAGTTCTCTCAGGCAATCATAGATGTGTATTCTTTCAAGCATTTATAGATGTATATTCAAGATATACGTGATGGAATTAGGGTTGGTAATGAAATTCTAAAGATGCAGACCGAAAATTAGAATAAAGATGTGTAGCAATAGTTTTGTAGGTACGGCCTTAATTTCTTTGAGACAACGATATTGCGTAACGATTTTGAGTATATCCTTGGTGTAAGACATTTCATAAGTTAGACTAGTGTCAAGATCCCTATACGGAATAAAGCCGTATAATCCTTTAATCCTTTAACAAAGAATTTTGTGCTAGGTTAATTCAGTCTTACACCAAGGATAAACCCGATTTCTGATCATAAACAAAGGATGTTATTAGTCAAAATAGCAAGTATAAATCCAGGGTATTGATATGTTGCCCTTTTAAATATGTACGTGTCTACACTTACGTTGTATAAGCCTAACATTAACATGCATATACATAAAAACAAACAAAACATGGGTAGAGACTATCGAATGAAGAAAACTACTTTTTAAATACATTCAAGATCAAACCACTGTAGTATGCTTTTGTAACATTTATAACTTTAAGGTGGTTGTCCTCAACATTGGTACTTTTGGAAGGATACGCTGTACTATGTCGAGTTAGACGAACCGAAGACTTACCCAGAGGCTACTGCAATATGTCGAAGTCTTGGTGCAACACTCACCAGCATTAACGACGAGGAAGAACAGCTCTTTATCGAATGTATGTATTGTCTAAGATGTCTAAGATAACATGATTGCAACAGAATTCTGATGACTGTCTAAAAACAAATTCTAAGGCTGTTTCTGAAAAAATATTTCTTTAATGATGACATTATATGTGATTAGATTACGTATTCTGCCTGTTTTTGAAAATACATACGAATTGAGAGTGCAGGTTAATAGACCTCCGTGTGGAAATGTAGCACTAGAAGAGTGAATCGTGTACAATATGACCGTAGCGGTCGCTATACTAAAATATTTTGAAACGTTCTGTTTGTTGTACAACAATAACAATGACATTTGACCTTCAGCCTAAATATTACAGGCATTAGTATATTTCTTTATAGTTGTGCACAACACAATGGACCGTATCTGGATAGGCCTCGATGACATCATGGAGCCTGATAACTTCACTTGGCAAGATGGATCAGAGGTGAGTATTGCTACAATGCAACGGATCGTTAAAGGCCCAAAACGTGCATTTTACACAAAATTGCATGCCAATTTCGCATTAAAACAAGATAAACTTTCGAAAATTAAGACATTTTTCATTCATAAAATGTTTTTAAACGCAAAGCATTTAAAGAAGTACATAAGAAAATAAGCATTATATTCCAGTTGCCTGTAATGTTTAAGCCCAAGTTTGACAGGTTGAACTAATGAACTGGCCACGTGGCTAGTATTAGTAAGTTAGTTCCACCCAATAATTACATGGCCATGGGGAACCTTGAGTGTGGCAGCGGTGGAACTGGTAGCAAGCCCCAGGCGCTGCAGTCTTGCCACATGACTTAGCACACGTGGAGACTTTCAGCCAGATTTGGGCTAGTTTTAAAACTAAAATCTGGTCTTCGGATAATATAATGTGATTATCTTTCGAAATTTGAACTTTTGTTTTTACAAAATATGATAAAGCACTAATTTCTATGACAAATTGAAATTAAAAGTTGGAATTTCTTAACACAACAACATTTTTCAAAAGTAATATATATATAAATATATGGTTTTTAGTTACTCCCAGACTAAAGAGCCTTGAGCCATGCTTAGGACAGCGGTGGAAATGGTAGCAAGCACGCTGGCAAGACACAGGTGGTGTGAAATACCTCAGATAAATGGTGTAAGAGGGGATGATTTATTACCCTGGATAAAGCATCAAAGCCGTGGTCAAGAAAGTTGGATAACATACAGGGAACGGAACCGTAATGTTTTTATTTTTTCTCAATAATTAATCATGGTATGATCTTCAAACATGCGTTACCTTTAGTTAAACCGCATATTTCTGTCGAAGCAAATTGCTGAATTTATGTTTTGTTTAATTTCATCTATTATATTTGTAACTACTTTCTACATTTTCAAATTTGACATATTAAAGCTAAAATCATATTTAAGAAAATGTTCCAGCCACATTTTACGATTTCTATTTCATTTTCTGTCGTATTCTTTGAAAACTAAAATAAAGGATTCACCTGGTATGAACACAGGGAACGTTCCTTTGAATTTGCCGCCTTAGCAGTGCATGATCATATGCCATAATACGTGAAGTCATTCACATTGATACACATACCGGCTTTGTGTGGATTCACAATACCGGTTTCCTATTATGTGTGTTGACATCCGAGACAAGTCTATGTAAACTGAAGATGTGTACCCAGCTGTAAAGGTCAGTCTTAAAATATAGGTATGAAATACAAGTTCGTACAATTATTCATTCAAATCACAGTTTCGGTTTTTCAGAGTCTCATTTATTTCCGTGAACAGCTGTAGCATCTTATTGTAACATTTTCAAATATTGATTTGATGTGCAGTTTAATTATTCAAATTGGAAGATCAACCAACCAAATAATGTCCCGCCAAAAGAAGAATGTGTAGAAATGTACCCCGACGGATCTTGGAATGATAACAAGTGCGAGGATAATCTCTTCACATACGTATGTGAAAAACCGGTTACAGGTCAGTTAAAGTGAAATAAAATGAAAAGATTTTTAGATTAATTTCCCAATACAAATATCTATAATTATTTGCGTGGTGTAAAAGCGAAACTATTAATGCTATACATTTGTTATAGAATATAAATGGAAAAAAGTTAATGAAATTCAGATTGATTTACAGATATAAATATCTAGTATATATAATGAATTGCGTGGTGTAAAAGCGAAACTAATGCTTGCCAAGTCTTTCCTGACTTCACCTTTGTGCTATCATTCTGTTGAAGCTAATGGAAAGTAATATATTTTATCCACATGTTCTAGGTGGAATAGAAGAAATCGAACTTCATATTATAGGTAGGTTTCATAATTTCTGTAATTTTGTATAAATACTCTTAACTTTTTACCACAATGTGAAGACGTACACTGTTAAAACACTGTTGAAAATTGTTGTTCAAAACAATTTTGCCAACATTGGTTGAACTGATAATAAAAAGTGATAACAAAAAGTTATTTATCATTCCCGAATCATAATTAGTCAGTTAACTTACGGTCAACATTTTATTTTTCAATTTTAATGCTCCTTGCCTTGTATCGATCGTCATAATTTGTCAAGAATAATCAGAAGCATGCCCGTTAAACCCAGGTCCCAAAAATCCCCCAAAATGCTGTATGCAGTTTGCGAGCGCAGCGAGGTTTCTATTTCGCATGTTTGTTAAAGAAAGGTCTACGTGTTGGTAAAAAGGTCTACTTTTTGCGAAATTCGTATTCCCCCCCCCCCCCCCCCCCCCGGGTTGAAAATTCATTTTGGAAAAAGATCCACTTTTGAAAAAATTCGCCCCCCCCCCCCCCGAAAAAACCTGGTAACGGGCCTGCTCAAAGTATTCCAAAGTATTCCTTAAGCCAATGTATAGATAGGGGTGTTCGCGAATTAAAATTAAAAGATCTATTTAATATCTAACTCCACAGGAGAAACATACAAACTACAAGACTCAATCAAAGGTAAGGTTTGAAGATTAACCCCAATTAATCCAATGTCTGTATGTTTGTTTGCCTACCCATCGTTGTGTTTTTATCAATATTTTTCATTATTATTTATATCAGGCTTTTTAACGGTACAGTAAAACTGTGTTTATACTGTGTGAATATTGATCAACCAAAGCACCCGGATGCTACCGATATTCTAAACAAATATTGTCGTATGGTCTCATACCTATACTTGTTTGTTACGAGTAATCATCTATACAGAAGGGCCGTACGCATCTTTAGCAAGTGTTAGACATAGCATGAAATCACAAGTTGATTCAACATATAGAACAGCGGTTCTTAACCTGGGGTCGTGACCCCCATGGGATCGTTTTTTTGTGGTTTTTCCAGGGGGTTATGAAGGGATCATAAATATAGCTTTTGGGGGAACCATTTTAATATTTCGCTCTATAAAGGCTTAGAAATACCCAAGAGAAACATTCAAATATGCAAAGCATCATGAGGGATCCAAATTATTGTAAGCACTGCGATTGGTACTGTTAAATAGTCAGAATCCCAGCGTTTCAGTCAGTTCAGTTGCAGCAGCTACAATGATAGTATCAGCACTTGGATTGTAATACCCTTTTTAGACTCCCCAGCTCTTCAATTTCCCCGAGATGAAGGGGATATTAGGTATCCCTAAATAAGTAACCAAGTTATGGATACAGCTCGCAGCAGTGCGGCCACAAGAGAATAATGGTCTCGTATCATATAACTAAGCAGTTTAAGTTTAATAAATCGGGCTGTTTTCCCACTTTTTGGGGGAGGGATGGGGGTCACGGTGGTGACTAAGAATGTCTAATGTATCGATACATATTTCATAACGTACAGCAAGGTTATTGGCATGACAAATACAATATATACAAAATACATCCAAACCGCAAGATGTACAGACATGTAATACTATTTCCAGTGACTGTAAACAATTATGTAGGTGAGGAGGCGTTTCTGTTTTGTCTTAGGGCTTTAAATGTCTTTCTGACCGTACCCGATGAAGGCCGATGGCCGAAAATTTGTACAATAAATTATATATTATCACGGCATTTCTCCAATTTTAACTTCATTTATTTGATACCTAAATAACATGTCTTTCTAGCAACACACTCATCTAGTACATGCTACAGTAACGTTATCTGTATTTCTATCGGGTACAGGAGCCTGTGAAATGCCACTGGGTATGCAGAACCACCAGATTTCCGATAATCAAATAACGGGTTCCAGTTATTGGGACAATCCGAGACAGCCACATTTTGCTCGACTTAACAATGATAGTTACTGGATGCCGCACGTAGAAGACAACGATCCGTGGTTACAGGTTTATTTTGCAGAGCAAGTGGTAATTTCTGGTCTGGTTATCGAAGGAATTCTGGACTTGGAGATTGGATGGATATCTATCGATACTTTTTTCATAACGTACAGCAAGGATGGCATCGATTGGAGACCATATATATACTTTAACGATGAGGTAATTTCAACAGGGCCTATTACAAAGACAGAATTCCATTTAGAGAATAATTACTGCGTAACAACTGTTTTCGTGAATTTGTTTTAAAATCAGAGGTTTTTGTTCTGGTCTGAGGAATTGTCCCGAGGGGCGCAGCCCCCGAGGGACAATTCCGAATGACCAGAACAAAACCCGAGGATTTCAAAACAAATTCACGAAAACAGTTGTTAAGCAGTCATTATTCTCATTCATTACTGAAAAAATATGCATATTTTATCCAAATCGTTGATTTGTACCGATATAATCTTGCTAATAAGTAATTAGTTTTCTGTTTATTTTGTCCACCCCTTCTTAGTTATTGAAACAGTCCAAGTCCGGTCATCCCCTCATTAACATTTTTATCATTCAACCAATCAAAAATAAGCTTTAATCGTGTATCCTCATAACTCGTTGCATTATCAGGGTTATCAAAAAGAAAAAAGAGTAGTATCCTACATTTGCAAAATGTCATCGAAATTACAACAATAATTCCCTTGTGAATAACTAGGCTAAGTGTGCAGATTCGTTATCAACAAATATTGCAAAGAAATGTTCGCCTGGCGCCAGAACAGCTAGAAGTAAGACATGTGATGTAGCCTTTACTTAAAAAACATATCTAATTTTTCAACACAGACTGTTCAGTGTAATGCGGGACAGGCTACCGATCAAGTAATTGTCAACAAAACAGAAGCAAAAGCCACCGAATTCAGCAACCCACACCCATGCCGTCGTCTGCTGATTTTTCACCATCAATTTAAAGCGACATTCGTTCGTCTGCATCCTGTAGTTACGTCGTTACTGGATCGATTAAATACTGGGGCAAGAATTGAGATACTTGGTTGCGTGGATAATGGTAAGGCGACCCATCCTCATTCAAAACCATCTAAATCGGGTGTGGTTAATAGGCCGTCTTGGAGGCAAACATTCACATTTAGGCTGTATACGTTTTCACTGACCTTATTATTAAAACTGGTGATTCGTTGATGCCACTTTGTGGTGCTAGATATTGGATCTTGCCTCTGGATATTGGAAAGTAGACAGTAGATAAACGAGAATGCGTGTGATTATTCGACCTAATCTGCCTGTGTTGATTGTGTGCATGTGTTACCATAAGTGGATTATGTGCATTGGACGCGTTGGGCTCTTCAATATACATGTATGTTCAACCTTAGCTCCTGCCCTCTCTCGTCAGTGAACGTTACAGATAGCGACCGCTAGATTATGTTTAAAATATTGTCTATTTGATGTTTTGAAACAGATTGCGATTACTCTATTGGGATTGCTAAAGGAGGAATTGAACCAGTCACAATGCAGTCCTCAAGTCACCTCAACGAATTATACATGGCACATCTTGCTATACCCAGAATCATTTCGGATATTGGTAAAGCCGGAAGCGGGTGGATACCAACACCGAGTGATGCGTCCCCTTGGCTTGAAGCTGTATTGGACACACTATACACAGTGGGGTCAATTGTCACACAGGGTTGCGGAAATCAAGAAACGTGGGTAGAGGAGTATCGAGTTCAATACAACATTGACCAATCTGAATTTCAGTGGTATGGTGGATTTTCACTATCGGAATCTAAGGTAGGCTACTAGTTATAATTGTATACGATGAATTCCTTAATTTACTTATAGCCTCTTACTGTTTAAAAACAATTATGTATTTCGCGATAACTATTAAACCGTATAAACTCATTGTAAATTGCGATATATTCTGGATTTATAGCTGTTTACAGGAAATATAGACAGTGAAAGCCTAGTGCGTAACACACTCTCGCCTGAAATAATTGCTACTTCTGTCAGGATATATCCAGTACAATTCGAAGCCCAGGTGACATGCTTGCGAATGGAGTTGATCGGCTGCGAAGCAGGTTGGTTCTTGGGTTTGGCAGATACGGGTAACTGAAGTTTGGTTTAGTTAGCATGGTTAGGGTTGTCCCTAATTAATAAACAAATGCACTTGACACCTGGACTTGACGCGGCCATATTTAACATAACGCAGAACCTTGCATGGTCCTGATACACGAAAGCGATACGTTACCATCAATACTGTATTTGGACCGATGACGTCACCTGCTTGAAATTGTGCATTGCATTTCGGATTTGTTTGTCCTATTGTGCTTTAAGGAACTGCCCTGGCAACTCTAACAAAATGGCTGATTTTGCTACTAATGTTTGCGGCAGATCCCCTAAACCGCTTATGGTCATGTTTTTTATACTGGGTACAATTTGTGTTACATGTCCCTTTTTCCATAAATTAGGTTCCTTTTTCAGTTTATGCATTATATCTGAAAAAGTTTACATTTAAAGTTGGTAAAAGTATACATATTCTGAAAGCATATACTGTAACGGATGCAAATAGCATACAATCAAGTTGATTATACAGGGTGGTCCGAAATTGTACACGGTGTAACAAGCCAAATCTTCTTAAAAAAGAAGGGTTACAATAATTACTTCCACTATGTATATGAAGTGATGAGAGAAAAGTTCAGTACAGATTTAAAGTAGTTTAATAAAATACCCATCCAGACATATGCAAATTAAATTTCATTACGAATCTGAAATTCTACATACAGGGTGTCTACAAATTTGTTTATTTAGTTCCAGAAAAATGCTTCTATTACTACATACATACAAAGACTAGTATTTTAACAAAATTCAAGTAGATTTCAAATAAAAATTCATCAATTACATGTACATGAACATTGATTGATTTTAAAAGTCACCCTTTTCTAACATATAGGGTGTTTAAAACATTAATTTATAGGTATACATGATTATCCACAACTCATTAAATTGAATGAATTCATATTTGCATCTGAAACATGATTTTACATTCCAATTTGATGTGGCAAATGCTTAAAGTGGTATGAGTTTCAAATAATGTTCAATAAAAAGGGGCCCTTTAACTACAGGGTGACTCAAATTTTTCCAATGGCACATGTTTAGTGGCATACAATTAATTGCGTTCATTCTTCTTGTACCTTCATGATGTGCAAAGCACATGAACAAATTAGGTTAGTTTCCATAATGTTTGAACCCAGTATTCAAATTTCAAGAGTCTGATTTAAGTTTGAAATATAATTGTTTTCGTTTTAAGTTGTATTCCACATATAGGGTGATCCAATGTTGATTGGCAAACTGCTTATGCTGGTCATCCTATACTAGGTCAGGTCAGTTGCATTCCTAAGAATTTAATAATTCTCCTGAGTTTACAAGCTTGATGAAAACCAGCAGTTTTTTACTTATTTGGTAATACAGTTAAAAACAAGTAATAACACCACACTTAAACGCATTTAACAAAATGTGCTAATTAACATCCAGACAATACAGAATACATGAGGTTAATTACATATCTTCTTTTAATTTTTAATTAAATAGTTGAATTTATTTATTCAAAAGGGTACCTCAACCTTTCTATATATTTAAAATGGACAGTTTGGTGCAGGCAAATGTTTGCATACATTTGCAAACTGCGACCAACTTACGTTTCTTAACATTTTTTTGAGCTTCTTATTTAATGCTAATTAATGATTCCTTAATTAACTAATTAAATTTTTAATTCAAATATATTTCAATAATGTTATGTTTTCAATATAGAATTGTACCAAGAGTGAAACCAGTGCATTTTATGTTTGCCCAATGTATATTGCACCATACTTGTTCAACTATGCACTCCTCCTCCTCCACATACTCCTCCTCCACATACTCCTCCACCCCTGACTAATTAGGTTTAACGAACTATTGTAATTAACAGAACCATGGTAGTTTATATTTTTCTTTTTAAAATAAAGGCCAAATACTTTCTCATCAAAATAAGACCAAATTTTAGTATGTGTGATAAAGAATAGCCAAAATATATGCATGCAAAGTAATAATATGTGGTGCAAATGTAACAGATCCACCTTTTTGGGTACCCAGTATAAAAAACATGACCTTATGTACTGAGTAGATTGTTACTGTTTAATAAGGTCAACAAGCCAAACCATCGTCTGCATCACGTATACCGGAAAATGGGATTGGATTAATTGAAGTATCATTATATATATATATATATATAATGATTCGATCCGTAAGTCCTCAGTTGTATGATCCATGTATATTATTCTTTTATTGATGTTATTTTTGGTGTTTGTTTTAAAGATATTAGAAGATGCGAGATTGATCACCGGGCTTCATGCGACTTCACACGAGAATGTTCCTACGAAACTGGTCAGATATCTTCTCTAGGATACCCTGAAGCCTACCCACAACGTAGTACCTGTACGTGGAAAGTAATCACTGACCCTGGATCTTACATTACAATGACCTTCATCGATTTTGACATCAAATCACTAGGATTTTGCGATTCCAGTTCGTTGTACGTGTACAACGGAGCTTCGGTAGATGACGAGCTTTTCATTGGACAATACTGTAATGACAGACGTCCACCTACCATGATTATCAGTGATTTCAATCAGATATTCTTAAGACTTCTCTCTGGAGCGGAAGAGTCTGGAAGCGGTTTCCTGGTCGAGTATGTTCAAAAGACTCGATTGAACAACGACACGGCATCACCTGGTAAAGTATAGTATTTTTCTGTTTTACATAATTGCTAAGCGGGTTTGAATGTGTGTGAGTGGAGTTAAACTTCACTGAATCAAACATGAATTGCATTTACCAATTTGAATTGTTAATAAATCGAGGACAGTAATTCTGCATCGAAGTTTCCACCATTATGTTATTCATGAATTAGGAAACAGTCCTATATAGCTAAATTAATGTTCACCATGATACAGAGCGGTGTAAACAATCATAATTAAATAATTTATGACACGATTGGAAGGTACTGAATGACGAAGAGGTAAAGTAGTGATAAGAAACCATTTATATCCACATCACAGTCACAGTAAATTTACAGAAGACTAACAGAATTATTCTAATTATAAATGCCCATTATTACAGATCAAATATGCCCAAGCAACTGGACTGATTTCAAGGGCAACTGTTACCATGTCATTGAAAAAGCTGAGTACATAAGTTGGATTGAAGCCGAGGACAGATGCCGCTTAGAAGACGCACATCTCGTTAGTATCCGTGATGAAGAAGACATGGACTTTGTTCATTCGATGATTATACAGAGTCTTAAAACTGGTGATACACCACCGTTAAATGTTGATATAGGTAAGTCATACACCATAGAGAACGTTTGACATACAACACAATTCTTGGAAAACTGTGTTGATGGATAAAGATATCATCAGCCCTCGTCCTCCTAAGGTACCCCCACCCCCTCCATAAGAATTCTCGCCGATTGCGCTTAACGCAAAGAACAGTGACCTAGGGAGTCTAGACGATCGCTTTTACATCCATTGCGTTCATTTTAAGGGTACCACCTTACCTGGGGGTAGGGTAAGCCGTCAAGTTCCGAATGTCTTAATTGTATGGTCCTAAATCTTATAGTTTATTATTTTTTAAATCATCATTTCCCTCACTTATAATTAAAAAACCGGGTGAAATTCCGATATCTGGAACTTTTTTGTCAACAATTTCAATTTGGACCTATATTCCACTGTACAGACGAATACGACGGGATTTTGAGGTCGGCCATGTTTCGTGACGACATTGTGACGTCATGCGTGTGATATTTGTACTTGTTTTGATATGTATGAAAGAGAAGACCTGTAGATATACATAAGTATACTTTGCACTTCCATTTGGATTTTTTAGGGGGTACCACCCCCCCCCCCCTTTAGGTTCCAGTGTTACAGGAACGTCTCAGGAGGACGAGGCTTAAAAGTTGTTTGTAAATCTGTTGCAGGTTTAAAGTTACACAAGGATGAATGGATTCACAGATGGGTGGATGGAAGACCACTCGGTTACACGGATTGGCACGCTAGGAGCAAGTACGTATGATATTGTATCTCATTTAGTATACATTTCTATTCAAACGTCTATGGGTTACAGACGCATGTCACAGGTTTAAATATCACGAGATGGAATACCAGACAACATTTCTGTTAGATTCCATAAAATGTCTGACAAATGTGGTGTTGTAGGGGCGTCTGAGTATTAGCTACCACACGTTCATGTTTAGTATACTGTGCAAAAGCCTTCATAAAACTTAACACTAAAACTCATATACAACCACTAAAACACCAAATTTCTACTGAAAGTGTTGAAATAAGTCAATTTGCATTCATGATAATGAGGCATACAAACATATTATTGTTTTCAACCAATCACAGGCACGATAGATGGGTAGAACGTCAACCGGATGGTGGTAAATTAGAACTATGTGTTCGGATTGTTATGAAAACGTTTCATTCAACGGACCATTGGCACGATGTACCATGCGCATCTAGCAAAGAAGCTACACAGTACATATGTATGAAACCATCTCAAGGTAAACAAGTTTATTTCAAATATGGATTTTGTTGTTCGTATTATTGACAAAAACTAGTGTCGTAGTAGTTGATAGTATTGCATTTATAAATGTCTATGTTATCCATGTCATTATTTTGCAGATAAAATGGAAGTAGAGTCTATACAAGATATTCCAGACAAAGGTAAGTACTGTTTTAATCAAGTACAAGCATGCTGTTATATCACTCTCACAAGATGGCCATGAAATCATATTGAGTGCATTATCTATAAAAAAGACTACAACAACACAAACACATCCTGTTTACCGCCTCGCCTTTCACCATACTGGTATTTCTTTTCGTTTTAAAAAAAACGTTACACCTTGAAAGTGCAACATAACATTACATTTTGAACAAAATCAAGAAATAATTTATAATTTTCAAAAACTTCACAATCAATAGGCTGTCCGCAAGCAGCATAGTATTTTCGTTTACCTTTTCCGTGATTCAGTACCATTCCATACCAGTTGTCTTTTATTAAACTAGCAACAATCAGAAAGTATGTGTCAAGTTTAGTAAGGTTCAAAACCATCGATGCTTGTTTGTATAGGTATCAATTCAAACCAATAAGAAATATTATATGACAACGTTTTTATTCTTCAGATTCTTGCCCAGGTAACTTAACTAAGTGCATGAATGGGGAGTGTATTCACACTGTATATGCTTGTGATGAGAATGCCGGGTGTTTACCCAGCGACGAATGCAAAGGTAAGTTTAAGGTAGTGTTTTACAAATAACCTCCTCCCTGACTCATGTATAACAACGGCCAAGCCTTGCATAACCCTCGTTCTACTAGGCGGGGGAAGCGGTGGGGTGTACCACCCTAGGGGTTTTCTCCGGTGGCACGAAATAGAAAGTGACCTAAAGGCGTCTAGGTAATCTCTTTAAAAGACTCTTTTACACCCTTTGCGCTCATTTTGACGAACGAAAATTGAGGGTACAAAGTTAAGCCGTCAAAATCTGAGGTATGGGGTAGGTGGTTGGCATTCTGAAAAATATCTTAATAGTAGTCTTGCTCCCTAAGTATATGTTAATTTCAATTTTGCCCTATGTTTCACTGTACACAAACTACAAAGGCATTTTAAGGTCGGCCATGTTTATGAAATTATTGTGACGTCATGTGTGGGATATTTGTACTGTTTTGGTATGGAAATAGAATTTCTTAAAAGTTCAATGACAATTACCTTTTAATTATGCTAGTTGGTTACTTCTTCTTGGATGGTAGAGCAGGTAACAACATCCTTAATATAGAATTGCCAGTTGAAATATGTGTCTTGCGAAGAAAATTTAACCAATTTGACAGCGGATAGCTAACTTGTTTTAATCGTCTTGCTTGGTATATATTACTGTCATAAGAGCTTTTCTAAATAAAAAGTGTTCGATTATTTAAATGAGTTTTGTGGTTACTTTGGGCCTTTCCATTATCAATCCATATACCAATATGGAAGACAATTATTATCATAATTTCCACACAGGGAGTGTGGATTTCAAATAGAGTCGCCCGTGCAAGTAACCCCATTTGAAATTCACACTCCTCGAGAAGAATATCTTCTATAGCCAATATAAGTTTCTGGATTTTGATATTTATTTTAGCCGTGTCAGACTCAACACACTTGTCAACAGTTTTACAAGGGAATTGCAGACAATGGGAATACCAATGTCTAAGGAGTGGTGAATGCATCTCAAGTTCATTCCTATGTGACTTTAAGACACAGTGTGAAGATGGATCGGATGAAGAAGATTGCGGTAGGTTAACTCGTAGGTTAGATTTATATAATCAGCAAGCACGGGGTCCACCATACCATATAAAAGTAGACCTTTTCCCAACGACAAACGATATGATTATCTTAAAAGAGTGGATTTTATTTGGTAACAAAAATCCTACTGTTAATTCAGTAGTTGAACGGGAACCTTACGTTCACATAGAGCGCGAGGTCACCAACTCTAAGGAAGATAAACCAACGCAAAACTAACATTCCTTTTCGGGTTACCTTATTTTTTCTAAGTTGACTTGAAAACAAAGTATAATCTATGCACCAACCCCAATAGTTTTTCTTTATATAGCTTTTATAAACTTGCCATGTATTAATATACTGATTTATTTCATGATGTAGAAAGACTAGACTTTAGCTATTTTCTATCATTGTTACTATATAGATTACCCGGCATGCAGTTCGGACGAATACAGATGCTCAAATGGTGAATGTATCGAATCATCGTCAATGTGTGATCTGATTATCGATTGTGCTTCCGGATCAGACGAATCGGAATGCAGTATGTATTTAAGGATATGACTATAAATTTCATCGTGGTTTATAAACAATGCGTTTGCGTGGTATACTGCGTGGACATTCCCGAATGAAGTAAGACAATGCAGACGCACTTAACATTTCCAACGTCAGATGTATATTAGTGAGAACCACAATGAAACATGGTTTAATCCCTTTCAAGAACGAAATTATTCATATTTTGTAAATCAACATTTCCAGTTAGCGCAAACAAACCATTAGATCTTTAATGCAAATAGTTTTCACGTTCGGTGAAACAAAATGACTTTTTTGATACAGTAATAATGATGTTTGAAATTTCTCTCTCTCCCCCTTACTCTCTCTCTCTCTAATTCTTATATCATTATTTTACTTTTATTGACAAGGTCAAAGAATTTAATATAATCCATGTTATCATTATATTATTCGTATTGACAAAGTCAAAGGATGTTTATACTTATACTTATATTAACAGCCGACTTATCGACTGGTTTTCAATGCTATGATGGTACTTGGTTATCTGCACGTGCGCAGTGTGATGGACAACGCGACTGCGCTGGCAAAAACTGGGAGGACGAAATTGCCCAATGTGGTACGTATGAGCATCTTTTTATCAAACGAGCTCGAAGGAATGGACATTTTTGGCAATTATCTAGGAAGATAATTGTTTATAAATAGGTGTTCACATACGCTGAAACATGATTTAATCCCTTAATAAGCCTCTTCTTTTTTCGATATCGTTTTTCTATGCCAGATATTTACAGATCAAACTTTCAGTGTGATAATGGAAGTATTTCGTGCCAGAATGGAGCGTGTGCAGACGACCGATATCGTTGTCTTTATGGTAGAGACAAATATGGACTTCCCTTGGGATGCAGAGATGTTACGCATCTTCAAAAATGCGGTATGTTTGCAATCTTCAATTTAATTCAAAAGCTGTTCTGACACGTGGAAGTATTTTCCAGTCCTTTCGGACAATGTGAATATAATTCTGTTTTTGCCTTTGGTTAGAACTGTGCACGCACAATTTAATGGCGAGGTTTTCTTATGAATTGGCGTTCAGTGTCAATGATAAATATCTTAATGGTAAAAAAATAAGTTTTGTTTCCTGTTTTGCAGACGTCGATTGTCCTCCAGAAACAATAAGATGTCCGAATTCATACTGTATTCCTACACATAATCGATGTGACGGTACTTTTGACTGCCCAAACGGGGAGGATGAACAGAACTGTGGTAAGTACACATCTTTCATGGGACGTTTAAAAAGATTAAATCAGCAAATTAGTGTGGTATACATGGCTTATGTTTGAAATTGGTGCTTAACAAAAAAAAGTCTCTCGCAATCCAGCCTCCTGATATATATTTTCTCTCATTAATCAAATATGGTATGCTCTGCATTAATCGATGTTGTCCATCACACATGACGTATGAATTTCTATTTCTCACATTCCTTATTTAAGACAATTACCAGTGTCTTGGATACTACAAATGCCATGGTTACAGGAATTGTCTCGAGATGTCTAATGTCTGTGATGGCGAGAAACAATGCCCGGATGGGGATGATGAATTATTCTGCGGTACGCCAATGAATTATCATTAATTTTAAACCGGCAATTTTATTTTTATTTTCTTATTGTTGTTGTTGTTGTTGTTGTTGCTGTTGTTGTTGTTGTTGTTGTTGATATTGTTGTTGTTGTTGTTGTTGTGGAACTTAATATTTGTTTCTACAAATATGTTACTATTTTCCTTATTACAGATGTCACGTGTCCAGATGGGTGCCTTTGCACTGGACTATCTATATCATGTATACGTACTCAATGGGAAGAATATATGGCCCGGCGAATTCCTGGGTCAATCAGACAACTGTAAGTTGGTATTGTAGAGTAAAAATCCAATTAGATATCAAACTTAAATGTTAAAGCGATATTTATGGAAACAGTTGTGTTTATTTTTCCAGGCAATTTCAAGAACTGGAAGTCGATAACGCAGACGGGGACAACAAAAACACATTAGGCTCGCGTCTGTTTATCGAGCTTTCACATATGAAATTCCTAATGGTATTGTAAGTATTTATTTAGTTATAAACATACATTATTACAAAGTAAAACCAGATAATTTGGTACAGAGTGCTCGATACTAAAAAGTAGAGCGTAATATAATCCAATTTAAATCTTGTTTATTCCAACACTACAGTACTTTTTCATAAATGAAATAACATACATTATTATTAAGATTCAAACCATCATTAGATTTGTTAATATTTGCCAAGGTGAATTACTCAGCCCTTACCAGAATGTTATCGTTTACGAGTTCGTATCACAATATTATACGGGATTATTTTGTTCAAAGCCATCTCCCCTCTAAAAGTGTAAGAATATAATATGGTGATTACAATAACATGGACGACCTACAGCCTCTCAATTTACATTGTTCAATTTTCTTGTTTACAGAAATGTGTCCGGGAACAACATATCTCATATTGATGCGAACACGTTTATTAACAACGTGAACCTTCGCATTATGTAAGAACACATTTTAAGTATATAAGAATAAACCGATAATGCTAAGGTAGTTCAAATTTTAATTTAAGGTTGTGCTTCTTTGATAACTAGAATGTTCACTTAGGATATATTTCTACAATGTTAAATGAAACATTGCTACAAAATACAGTGCTTCGTAAGATTTGTCTATATTCTGGAATTTTGCTATATTATGGAAATATCTTAAATGAATGCATGAATTCGCTCTTACATTAATTTAATAAATGCTCATTTTTTTCGCAGCTCACTAGCCAACAACGCGATCATGTCTATTCCGAATGCTACCTTCGTGCAACTTCATCGATTACAATATCTGTAAGTACAAAATGTCAAACCAATGCAATTCTGTAACCCTTTAATATCTGACGATTCTCTTAATATATATTAGAAAAGGTATACCGTGGATTCGTAACTTGCAGTTGAAAGAGATATTGCAGGCATCACACATCCTATTAACGTTATAAATGAATTGTGTTGAGCAGAAAAAGCGAAACAATTTAGTTCATTCTGATCGCGAACATTCACTTCAATAGCTAGCTGCTGCATATTCTTTCTGAAGTAGAATTGATAGTAGAGGTTTGGTTCTTAAGTCACTGAGTTCTCTTTATACTGTTTGTCCATTTCGATGCATACAGCACATGTCTAAATCTATCATGAAGACATATCCCTGACGAATGCTTTTCATATCATTTCAGCGATCTGTCGGGAAATCCATTATCAATCATTCACCAGGGAGCATTTTTGAACCTCGTGAAACTGCAATATCTGTAAGTATGATACTATCGTCCTATTTTTCTTTAGCACTTATTAAGCTATTGAAAAAATGTATTATTTATTGTTTTTCTTTCATCATTCTTATAGTCACTTTTACTTCTCTATCTTAGTAACATACAGAACACCTATCTGACCGGTGGAACAGAAGCTACCTTCAATCATTTAGTTTCACTGTTGACATTGTAAGTATTACAGGGCATTCTTTTTTTTTTAGTAGTTTAATTACAAAACAACTATAATAATATACATATACAATTTTGTTTTAAGAAAACGGAAGGGTAAGATTTTTAATTCATATGAACCATCATATCTCTAATACAGCAAACAACATTAAATAGGAAAATTAAGTATCATGGTTAAGTTGAGTACATAAAACTATAGTTTAATATACTTAATTATAAGTATACCAATATTCTAATAGTATGTATATTTGTATCATTATTTCAGACATTCTGACAAATACCTTTTCTGCTGCCTAATCAGTGGTTTAGAAACTGTTACTGAATGCCTTCCAGAACCAGACGAGTTTTCATCCTGTTCTGATCTCATGCGAAATCCTACACTAAGAATATTCCTTTGGGTTCTTGGTCTAAGCGCACTCTTTGGTAATGCCTATGTGATTTTCAGACGCGTGACCCCTGACAGCTTACGCGAACAACGTCGTGCTAAAGTAGGGGCTCGTGTTCAGAATTTAATGGTAGGGAATCTTGCTATTGCCGATTCTATGATGGGTGTATACATGATGATAATAGCAGTAGCTGATGTCTATTACAGAGACATATATGCCTTTCATGCTGAACAATGGCAAACAAGTGTTATGTGCAAACTGGCGGGATTGCTGTCTGTTTTATCAAGTGAAGCCTCAGTGTTGTTTATGACCGTCATAAGTCTAGATCGATTCATTGCAATTATATTTCCGTTCAGTGATTATAAATTTGAAACCCGCTCCGCTACAATTGCAGTCGTGGTAATATGGGTTATCGCTCTGATAATCAGTGTCGTGCCCTTTGGAATAGCGGGCGTTGGCGATACATTTTATGGTAGATCAGGTGTTTGTCTTGCTTTGCCCCTTACTGCTCAACGACTACCGGGATGGGAATATTCCGTGTTTATTTTCCTTGGTGTAAATCTTGCAGCTTTTACGATGATGGTTTTCTGTTACGTGGCTATTTATGTGAAAGCAAAGTTGGTATCAGTACAAGCCGGCCTTGGTGAACAGAGACGAGTACAGGAACTGCAATTGGCTCTTCGAATGGCGTTTATAGTGTTCACAGATATGTGTTGTTGGCTACCAATTATCATTATGGGATATATTTCTCTCACTGGAACTGCTCAAGTACCGTCCACAAGCTACGCATGGATCGCCGTGTTTGTTTTACCGCTGAATTCTTCTCTCAACCCATATCTGTACACAGTATTAACTCCCAGATCATCTAAAAAATCTAAATCAGGAAGAAATACAGCAACTCGCATGTCATCAACGAAATATAAAACAAGAACAAATACAACAGTCTCCACAACTGGCGCATCAATATCAAGTACAAATCATGGCTATGAAACTGAGGAGATTGGTCTTAATAATGATGGTAACTATTTTCATTTTCTTATTAGCTGCCATTTTAGAGAAAGCACAGAAGTCGCCGTGTCACGAGATGTCGTGTATCGCGGTGGCGTAGCCAGAGGTGGGGGCAAGGGGGGCAATTGACTGTCGTGTCGGTTGAGATTGGCACTGTCGGTTCATTTGACAAGAGGAACCATGGAATTATGATGGTCAAAAGTACACCTTTTTTTTCGCGCGCTATGCGCGCATGTGTCCCCAAAATGCAATATCCAAAATGTATCTCAATCCTAACAACAACAAAATCTCAAGTCAACATTTTCGCGCGCTGCGCTCACATTTCTTTTGTCAAAACAATCTTGTCAGTTCTGTCACATTCTTTTCAAATATGAAAACCTTACTACGCCACTGGTGTGTCGCATTTTTCAACCGTGTCGCATGCCGACTTAAAAACTAGCTACAACTTAAAAGTCGCGTGTCGCAAATTAAGTTTAGAAGGCCTATTTTCGGCTGTGGTCTTATATTCGCAGTACCGTTTGTACAACGATAATGACATTACTGTGATGATGAGATGAGTAGCGAAATAAATACTAATGATATTATCTACATTTATTAGAAAGTTGTACGCTGTAACATTATCCAAAAGTATACACCAGATCGCACCAAATAGGTTTCCACAATTGTGAGGGGGGAGAGCACCGCTTTTGTAACCCTTTGGCCCGAATATTTAAATATTTGCCCCCCCCCCCCCCTTTAACAAATCCTGGATCCGCGCCTGATTTTCCCGCCAAATTATTTGTAACATGGTGTACCTTTTTGATAACAGACGGCATGGAACTACTCTCTCGGATCAACGAATTGTTTCGCAATAACATCATGGCATTGTTCCCGAATGACTCAAGTTATACTTCAATGGCGGCTGTACAAACGAAACTCACGAGAGGCGAATTGAAAAGCATCGGAGAAGAACTTAAGATGGCTCTTGCTTATCTTCATAAACAAAACATTGCATTCAAATCTAGTGTGACTGCAGACCGTATTGTCATTCAAAAGGTTAGTATTTAGTAACTATACACCGTTATTACCAAATAGGCTCATAAGGATCGTTGATTATAATAAGATATCATGGAAGGTTCATTATACTGATCCAATGTAAGTGTACTCACGTGTACGTTTCAGATACGACTGTATCCTTTGTCAACACTTTTGGTAGTGATGATCTTGACGACTCATGACCCTTTCTAGACACCCTAATTGTCAGAAGGGAGAATGGCACAGTGAAGCTCCTAGTATACAGGAAGCCAACACACACCGACCAATATCTGAATTATCAATCTCACCATCCACTCCACCAGAAACTTGGAGTAATCAGAACTCTGTATAACAGAAAGAATCGGATAATTACCGAAGAGGACAAGAAAGTTGAGTAGAAAAAAAAAGTGCAAGATGCATTACAAGTATGCGGCTATCCACCTTGGTTATTTGACAAAGTGAAAAACAGATGGCTACTCCCAAAACTAAGAAAAAGGAAAACATCAAGAAAGATGAGGACACCAGGAGCCGTGGGTTTGTTGTCTTGCCATATGTCAAAGGAGTCTCCGAACGAGTCTCACTAACAATATAATCCTACCGAATCGCCACGGCTATGAAACCACACTGCACAATTCGGAATCTAGTGGTACATCCCAAAGACAAATGAGCACAGTATTTCGGACGCTATATAATTATGATATTCCATGTAAGAATTGTGAAAAGAGCTATAGGCGAAACCGGGAGACAATTTGGCACAAGACTCGGTGAACACAAGAAAGAGGCAGAAAAGGCTAACAAAACCACAACCACCAGTGCATGGAGAAAGGCGTCGCTCACTCAGGTCAACAAATCGGTAAAAAAAACCATGTTGTGGACTCGAATCATGTTATCGGATGGGACGAGACAAATGTTATTGCCACGGAGCAAGACAGATATAAAAGATGGATTCGAGAGGCAATAGAAATCAGGAAGAAGGGGACCTCAACGATAAACCGAGACGGGGGCAATACACCTCACTCACTCACGTTTTCGATGGTCTCTTATCATCTGGCAGAATATCCCCAGATGATAAATCAACTGGCAACTCCAAGACTGCAAAAAGCGCCATGAGTCGTCAAGATCATCACTACCAAAGTGTTGACAAAGCATACAGTCGTATCTAAAACGTACACGTGAGTATTTACACTGGATCAGTGATATGAACCTTCCATATAGTAATTATACACCGTTACTCGATAATAACAAAGCGGATTTTTCATTTTTGACCGGTGGGCGCGAATCACTTTGCTGATGATGTAGGCAATTTATTATTGTATATCATTACATATGAATAGAGAAATCTTGAGTTTTTGCACCACATTACAGTATATTATACTAAATGATGTATACGAAAAAAGCACTAAGTCTAATTCCAAATTTGTATTTGTTGTATTTTAAGGGTGTTGACGGGATACATGCTTTCTTGGTGATATCCGACATTCCTTGTGCCACAGACAATAGCAACCAGGATGCAGACTTGAGGCTTTCGGAACTGGAACAACTCTTGAATAAAGACTGCTGCAATTGAGAAAGATAATAATAATAATTAATACATGTTAAAAGTAGTAAAAAGTTTTGATGTCGTAATAGGTCATTTTGAAATGAAACTGTAGCTGTTGTTTATATAGATCACCCGATGACTTAATAATGCACTTTTAATGAGATACATGTAATGATCACAAACACCACGAAGAATTGATTATTAGGATTAACACTCTATATACACGGGTGGTTGGTAAGAATAGTGAGTTCTTCCGCCACTTTTTTACCGCCTTTAACCCTCGTCCTCATAAAGAAGGGGGGTTAAGCCGTCAAAGTCCGAGGGTAGGGGTCGTTGCCACCTTACAATTTTTAAAAATCGCCATTTGAAAATATCTTAACTGTATGATCCTGACACTTATAGTATATGTTGGAAACATCATTTCCCTCACTTATAAGCAAAATTCCGGGTGAAATTCCGATATTTGGAACTTTTTGGCGAAAATTCTATTTTGGCCTATATTTTACTGTACAGACAAATACGACGTGATTTTGAGGTCGGCCATGTTTCATGACGTAATTGTGACGTCATGCGTTATGGTATGTGTGGAAGGAGTAGACCTCTAGCTATAACATGGTACCACAATAAGCATACTCTGCACCTCGGTTTGGATTGATTTAGGGGTGGTAACCCCCCCCCCCCCCCCCCCCCCCCTTAGGTACCAGTGTTATAAAAACGTCTCAGGAGGACGAGGGTTAAATACGTATTGAACAATAAATTCAAAAGCAATATCACAATGTAGCTTAAACAGGTATAAAATGTGTGAACAGTAATATTGAATTAGTATTTCCTGTATTCTATTAATTAAATTGTATAGATGTTTATCTGTCGAAAAACGGTCATTGCAGTTACTTATTAGTAATAAATGATCTATATTATAAACTCGTCAAAAAGTTTGTAAATTGTTTTCAATCGTCATTTTTTTTAATATAATATTTCGTGATATTCATATTGCGTTACATATGGAAAGCTGATGTGTTCTTCTTTCAATGTGTTCATCATACCAACGATATAACATTTGTAGCAATCATTTATTTTAGTCCTCAGCCACGTGCCTGAGAATATGAGGAGGCCTCAATCAAAATGTGCCAAATTCACCATATTGCGCTCAAAAAAGCAACCCTATCGTTGGTTTGATGACAACTAGTCAGCGTAGAGCTAGGCTCTATCGACGTTAGTGCATTAATGGGCAGAGCACAATGAACATAATAATATAATGAAATATACACAGTTAAGAACAAAATTCCGAACTTTTCTGAGGGGGGTGTATATTGTGATTACGGTATGTGAGAACTGTTATACCCATCGAGTCCGGATTCATGTCCTGCTTCGGGTATTTTAGATTTGGTTCGGACTCGCACAATTTAAAGACTCAACTCGGCTCAGACAGTCATAAATTAGGTAAAGAGATTAACGGGTTCTCTGTCAAACAAGTTTAAAACCGTCAGGCTTTCGCCAGGATTAGATTCAGGTTTGTGGTGGAGTCTATGAATTGCTTTTATGTATTTTAAATCAGTATTTGTATCCAGATGTCTGAAAAAATATATATGGGAGATCTTGATACGAAGATATTAACATGTATCATGTTGTTATTGGTTTGCTTTATTAAACGCCAACAATATGCCTATTGAAATAAGTATTCGTTTAAGAACCTCGTGTATATATGTAAATAAATAACGTGTAAATATAATGTATTGGCAATCAAGGTATATTTACGTTCATGTAGTTAAAAAGTTTACAGTCGTGCCTATAATTCAGAACAGATGGGCACAGGAACTGTCAACGTCACCAAAATGGGACGATATTTGGACTATGAAAACCATTCTTGAAAAAGAGAGAAATTGGCAGAGTTCAGAGTAGGAAATCATTGATTGTGTGATTACTGTCATAACTGTGTGTTTCCTATAATACCTAGTGCAACCTTGCTGTTGTTATGCGCGGTCATTGAAATCGCCATAACTTTAAAAGTATCCATTCGATTTTGTTG